>OZ007555.1:135968083-136381083 GCA_963931855.1 Philhelius festivus | reverse complement strand
ATCTATCCACGACACATCGGATTCACAGGAACTAGAAGAGGAAATAGACACAAAATGTTCACGAGATATAAAGTATATATACAAATGATCAAAACATCACAGATATTATAAGAACACAATCTGAATATCCGGAATGTCAGTTGCTGAAGAGCTTCCTCAAGAATCAGTTGCCAGATGGGAAAAAATTGACCTTGGACATGTAGGTTTATTTCTCAGTGAAGGATGAGATCTCAGTTGTCGATGGTTTACTTTTACGGAGAAACAGGATGATAATACAGAAGAGTCTAAGAAGTATTATATTTGCCAAGTTACATGAAGGACATTTGGAAATAACCAAAACAAGAATGCGAGCTCAAAAGACCATGTGGTGGCTAGAGGCTAGGGATTGTGCAGTGAAGATCATATGAAATTGAAACTAACGTATTACTAGAAGAAACAGATTTCACCTTATTAAAGCTTCTTATTTAGATTCGTTACAGCTGAATAACACTAATGAGAAGTCAGATGCTAATCGAGACGGAATTCCAAAACCCATTAAAGGAGATAATCTACAACCATCAAAGTAGAAACGGTGTACTGTAAAACGAACTCCAAGAATACTGTCAAGGGAAGCCTTGATAACAAGAGCGGGAAAACAAGTATACAGATATATTTGATTAAAAAGAAATATTTAAATGAGATTTTGTAAACTATTACGAAAGATTTTAAAATAAATTATGAATAATATAGTTAAAAAAAAAACTAATGGATATGTAAAATTTAAAATCAGTAATATGAAATATTTTTGGATTAAATGATTAATTCTTATTATATTAATTTTAAACATAATTGTTAAGTAATAGAGCGAAATAGAGCAGTACAAATCCTCATTATCTTTCTTTCGAATAGTTGACGTTTCTTTATGACTGTTTTCGAGATTGAAAACTAGACTGGGAAGGAATAACTGATCACTGGTCGCACGAGCTGCTTTTAGATTAGTGTCTCTTTGTCGGTTGGCTTAGACATGACCTTCTTTTCAGCAATGGGTGAAAATGGATGAAGCCCTTTCAGCCTTTGGCCTTTTTCAGCAAATTTCTTGAGGTTAAACCTTAGCAACTCGTTGCAGTAGAATCCCAGGTACTTGTCGTTTTGTTTGGCAGCTATTGTGGATCCGTCACAATAGCTGGTCTCAGGACCAGGTTTTGTCAAATAGGTGAGGTGCGAATGTCTCTACCACTTGAAGGTCTCCTGAAGCACTTCCGATGTGGAAGTATTGATCAGCATGTCCCATTTCTGGTAGAATGGCAATAGTCTGTTGATGTGGGTTTCTACTTTAGGTGAGCGAGTCATCTACATACAGAATGTTCTCGCATCCAATTGGAGAAGGCTGGTCGGAAGTCATCAAGTTGTACAGGATGGGGCTTATCTTTGAACGTAGGGCGACTCCAGCTCTGATGGTCTTCATGTTTGACTTGCAATTATCTAATTGGACGAAAAATTTCCTTGGCATAATGGTTAGTGCGTTGGACTGTCATGCGGAAGGTCTCGAGTTCGATTCTCAGCCGCTGCAAGAAAGTTTTTTTCAGGGCTGTACTGCCTCTTGCGAGGAATTGACAAATCCTGTAAGAGTATCTCTTGCCATTGTCACTAGAAGTGCTGCTCATTAGCCGTTCGGAATCAGCTGAAAATTGTAGGTCTACTTTATTTAATGGTTGAATGTTGTAAGTCACTGGCATTAGGCTCTTTACCAGCCGTTATGGCCTACTATTTAGTTTTTTATTTACTTGTTAGATGAAATGTAATTTCTTTAAGTTTTAAGAGGAAAAACTTGCTCGTCCCAAGTCGAGACAGAGACGATACTACCTTCAAAGTCTCCAAGACGGGAGCGAGTTAAGTTTTGAAATTCACCAAGAGTAGGTACTGATGGTCTAGGTGTCTTCGAACGTTATGTGTGATCCTGGCAGAAAAATTACAAGATTTATCTAATTTCTTAAAGCTTCTAAGTTCAGTTTTTAGTTCTAAATTTCTTTTACAAAAATAAAAGATGATACCATTACCATACAGAGCCACAAAGGAGACGAGACATTTAGTAATATGAGAAAAATACTATTACTGAAATGATTCGAAATTTAATGTAGAGACTTAAAAAACTATCACCGTATGTCTACACGTTATCAGTCTCTATGCAAGCCTCCAGCTTCAAATTAAAAAAGTTAGATCGCACCTGTGACTTAGTGGCCAAGCCATCGCGGATAAAAAGCTTGGTGTGGATTACCGTTGAGGAAAGAAAGCCACCGCGTCTAAAGCAGATACCCTGCACTGTTAATGAATTCATGAGCCTGCTTTTCAAACTAAGGGCTAAAAAATAAAATCTGGTCTGTTAATTTTAAGATGCACCTGAATATTTCTCAATAAAATCTAAGTAGTAAAAAGTACAACACAAATTACAGATACTAATATCTTAGCCTCCATTTTCTTCAATGAATGTGTGCCTTCATCTATAACCACAAAAATCAATGTTTATTTATTCCATTAAATTTTTTTCAAAAACAGTACATCACAAGGTCACAAGGAGCAGCATTAAATTAGCATCAAGTATTCATTATCAACTTCATCACTCTTTCAGCAAATGTGCCTTTTTGAACCTTGAATTTAATAGAACTGGCTCCTTAGACCGTTCGGTGTCAAGAACGTCCACTATCTTTCTTTTCCCTCCACCAATGACATTCAAAAACTGGACATCGTCAGCCATTAATTAACTCACATCAACAGAAGGAAATCCTTACCTACAATCAGGCGAGCAAAACAAAAAAGATGTTTGGTGGCTAAATCTTCCAGGCCATTAATTTTCGTCTAGAGAAGCAGTTGTGGTCCAGCATCATGGTGTGATTTGAGGGCGTCCCAAAAAACACACAAACATATTCGATATCTTTTTTTATCCAGAATAGTGCTTTGGCTGGCCACCAATGCTTAACACAAGCTATATGGCAGTCCAGCTTTTCTTAAAGGCCCTTATGGGGGAGATTTGGGGTTAGACATTCCATTCCGCAGCAGAGCGCACATTCACTCTGCTGCTGCGATAAGAGTTCACCAAAAACCTAATGAACTGATGATTTCTTTTGTTGCTGATGAGATTCTTGTTAGTTTTGTGCTTGCTACTCTCTGATCTCTGATGCGATGCCAACAAACAAAGTTTCAGTCTTTACGTATAGTTGGGGGTGTGCCCATAAAGAAGATAGCTTGTTCCCATTTTTTGCTTTTGAGTCGTTTGACCAAGTTAACGAAAAGCAAAAATGGAAGACAAATCGAAGCACAGCATATAGATGAGCATGAAATAGCCAAGAGGAGCATTGCGAAGGATGGCGATTTCCAAAAGGACGCACGAAACCAGGCCAAGATGAACTATGAAGACCTAAACTAGAATGGGTGGCTAGCACCATCCTTCACTGCTCCTTCCTCTTCTCCACTAATGGCAACAAGCAGACAATCGAAGATGTTGAAAAAAACGGGTGGAAAATAATGAAAACTTGGCAGTGTTCTTTATAGATCTTCCAAGCATCCTTGTTTTTTTTTTTGGGAACGCGATAAAAATTTGAAACGGTGAGTCCCCTAAGCTGAGTGCTTGAAAGTGAGGTGGATCGGAACTGGTTTCCTTTCCGTTCAATGAAATCGTTAAAACAATATTTTTGTTATTTTTCAAATGCAGTACTGTGCAAAAATATCTTTAAATATCTTTTCTCCAATTTTTGAATCCGTTATAAACGTTTAATTTTTGAAAAAGAGATCTTATCTTCCAAATATACTGATCTGTGTCATAAAATGTCTTGCAATTTCATTTACTCGTAGGTTCTTGAAATTTGATTCATCAACGTCCAAGTTTTTTTAAGCCAATACTTTTCTATATGGCGAGTTATGCATTCGTAAAAGAGCCGGTTTCGACTGTTTTATAGACCTTGCATTGTTCGATTTTGCCTACCTTAGTCCCAAACTACCAATGCATTGGACTTTGGAGGTTGATTTATTTACATGTTTATCAACAACTTGAATGTTGAATAGGCAGATTGTCAGATGTCAATTAAATATTGAAAATTACCACGATAATATTGTTTTGCTTCATACTGGCGGAGTGGCGCACAGTGGTTTGAGAGCGGAAAAAAATCCATTTCAGAAAGTAATGAGTAGCCTTTTAAGTTTTATGTCTAAGTACTTTTATATATCTAGAGTATATGATTTCAGAGTATTTTTTTATATATAAATTTTATATACATATTTACAAGCCCTCAAAGTCAAAGAAAAATTTATTCAAGTCGCGAACCGTATTTTCAACAAAATTTTAGATGTCTTTTACCAAAGTTCCTTAAATTAAATTCTTAAAATTTATATATCGTTTTGTTGATCTATTCTTGGTTATCTAAAAAAAAACAAAAAAAAAAAGATGAATTGTAAGAAGCGTCAGATATGGGTACCAACAAAATATGGTTTTGATGAAAATTTTTTGTGTTTCAAGTTTAGCTACACTTGCCTACACGTAGTGAAGTACGTCAATGCGTGCTCAATACCTTCAAGTAACAACACAGAAAAAATCAGCTGCGGATGCCTGCGGATCTAGATCAAATTTGTCTTATTGAATCGGTTTTGAGGGTGGTGTATATCAAAAAGTTATAATTTCTTCGGTTCTAATTACCAGAACGAGTTGTTTATTATTTTTAGAAGAAATGTGTACCTTTATTTTAAAAATAAAATGAAATTCGTACCTTGACCAAGGTCTGCGAAATTCGATGTTTTGCTAAACAATTTATTTCTGCCTCGAAAATTTTTCAAATTTCAACTCAATTTTCTTGGCAAAATTATGTTAAAAATTTTATCATTTTATGATATGTAGTTAGAATTATATGATAGAGCTTAATAAAAAATAAACAAAAGGATTAGGGATAATCTCACAGTTTTCTTGATTTCACGCAAAAAGTAGAGGCAGGTTAAAAATAAAAAAAGGGTTTTTTTTCTGTACATGAGTTTTTCTCTACCTGTTCCGTTTAAGGCATAAATCGAAAACTAAAAATTTTTAATGTTGTTTAAAGTTTTATTGCTTTGCTTTTGTTGTGTATTGCACAGTTTTGTATGACCTTTAAGGATTAGTAGGTAATGCCCCCTAAAAATGTTTAAGTTCTTACTTAAAACTATATATATAAAGGATTAAAAACATAAGAAGTCATAATCGACTGATTGTGCATTTGTGCAAGGTGTCTAAGAAAAATTATAACTCTGTTATCAACCAATAAGCAAAATTGAAGTGAAATATAAATAAAAACAGAAAGTGAGTTTAATCAGCGGCTGTTTTTGACTTGTTCTAGCGATAATTTTCCTGTTGGATCACTCTCCGAGGAAGCCCAAGAATACCGAAATAAGGACTGTAAAATCTATCGCAGTTTTAATTCGAGAAAATGCAGTCGGATTGCGAAGATGTGATGCACCGTATCCTCATATCCTTAGATCCACTAATAAGAGGATTTAGGCCAGAGGCAAAAAGAAGTTACTACCAATGTAGTATATTTAGCACAGTAAAATAGCTGCTTCTACCTTTTTATATTATTTATTAATTTATTGCAAATGTTTTATTTATGTTTCTAATATTATTTTTGAAAAATTTGTTTTTATGTTTATAATGTACAAACATAGTTTGTTCTACTTTATTCAAAATAAAAAGTTCATATTTTACTAAAAAAAAAAACAAAAAATATATTTCAGTACAACAACAAAAGCCCATAAATTTTAGAAAAATGTCAATAACTTTTTTCTAATAATTATTTCGTAACCCAATTTAGACCACATATGTATAAGATAGATCTTAACATGTGTGCCAAACTTTTTTTAAATCTGTTAAGTAGTTCAGATTTTACAGACTTTTTTCCGCTCCAATCCAAACGCGCAAATTTTAGAAAAATGTCAATAACTTTGTTGCTAATAATTATTTCTTAATTGAATTTGGAAAACATATGTATAAGATAGATCTAAACATGCGTGCCAAATTTCATTTAAAGCCGTTAAGTAGTTCAGATTTTACTGATTTTTTTCCGCTCTCCCATACAAACCAAACCACTGTGTGGCGCCCTCTAGAATTATTCCCATATTTTTCCTGATAATTTTTTCATGACCATACAAAAACCGGGTAGAACATTTTGGCATAATGGTTAATGCCTTTTTCATGTGTACATTTACAGAGTGTATCGCCTCCAAGAGGAGGATGTCTTGTCATGAAAAGCTTATACTATTTTAGCCGTTTGACTAGGAAAAAGTTCCCTTAACAGGCGCACAGGGCACAGGTATAGTTGAGAGTTATATGTCACCAGGTTTAGGCTTTCTACATGCTGACCGGGCCGCCGGCCACCACGCCGCCGTTGGTCTCTAATTCTTTCAAATATTTTTATTTAAAGAAAACAAAAAGGGAATTGCGGTTATCAATCGCTTATATAGTTCACCATCATCATTAGTAAGTGGGTTTCACTTCATATAAACACACCATAGGAAAAATCACGTTCAGTTTTTTCGGAATTTGGAAATCTCATTGAATGTTTTTTTTTTTTACAATTTATTTTAAAAAACATCATTCGAACTATTACGAATATTTTAAAACATGTAATAAAGAAATCGTTCCAGCCGTTCTCAAGCGATGCGCTTATAAAGGGTTCACAACTGCTTGCATTTTTGAACTAAAAATAAAGGCGCAAAATGTGTGTTAGTATGAAACTAGGTTAAAACCACGATTTTGCTAGTTTTATTCGAATATAGCATCATACTTTCTCCACCCTTTTATTAAAGTTTAAATCAACCAATACCCATTTTATTTTTTTTAGTATAGTGCTAACTTCATGACTCTTTGACATTTACAAACATTGTTTAGTTAAGATTTTTGTATGAACTGTCTTTACTTTAGGTGTGTTCACAAGCAAGTTATTAAAAAAAAATAGCACGATAACAGTTAGGAAATGTTTAAAATTAAGAATGAGTTAGTAAATTATTTTTAAGTTAGAAAATTGTAAAGTATCACAGTAAAACCTTAATAATAGGCTGTTTAAGATTATGCGCCAAGGACTTTTATGAAATCAATGAATTATCTCCACAAAAAACATTTGCATAAGTTGCAACACAAATAATTCAAATTAGTAAAAATGAAATAAAATGCACGACTGGGTCGCACGAACTTGCTCTTATGTAAAAGACTAAGAATTTCATAAAAATAATGTTATTAGAGAAAAACTGTTCCTTTTTTAGTAGTTGGACCTAAAAACAGGATGCCATGTGATTCAATAAAATATTAGCTTATGCAAGAACAAACAATTTAACTCGTTGAAGTGGTTTCTTAAAAAAATATGCATTTATACGTATACAAAATTCTTAAAACATTTTTAATAAAACATTTTGGTACGCCGAATTAAAGCTTTTATTATTGTATGATTTAAAAATAAATCTCCAAGAAAAAAATTGAGCCATTTTTGAGATATCGAATTTTCCAAAAAAATGGATTTTTTTTTAAAGTCTTGAAATGCAATGTTTTTTGGTAGGTACAGTCAGTAATAAATTAATTTAAAATTTTTTTTTATTTAATTATAGATCGTAGAAATTAAACGAAAGAAAGAAAATTTTATCAAAATTCTCGGAACCGTTTTCTAGAAAAATACTATTTTCGAATATCAGTTTTTAACACTTGTATGGTGGGTACGTTTATTTTTAAGTAAAACATGTTTTTTTTAAATCTTATGGCGGTCAGCCATCAGACGAATAGGGGGAACAACATGTAGCATACGAAAACATGCACGTGCCGTAACTATTCGGGACTGGTGGAAGTGTGATCATAGCCTCTCCGCGGCGGCCGCTAGAAACAAGCCTTTTAAAAAAGGTTTGGCTAATATGATCAGGCTGGTTCCACAGGTTGGCGACAGGTTAATTCCCTGTCCCGTAAAACTAAAAGAATTACGAGACCGACAACAAGCCTCGGAAACGGACTGATCTCACGACGACAACCCACGCAAAGAAAAAGGAATAACGATTTACGAATTTTCTTATGGAACGTACGATCGCTCTATAGAGCTCGAGCTGCTCAGCAGCTAGCCGATGCCCTGTCAAAGTATAAAGCTGACATAACAGCTCTTCAAGAAATCAGATGGACAGGGAATGGTGTTTTACAGAAGAAAGAATATGACATATACTACAGCTGTCATACAAAACACCATGTGCTCGGGGTAGGCTTCCTAGTCAGCGAAAAAATGAAGTCTACTATCATCGGCTTTAACGCTATAAGCGAAAGGCTATGCACCCTTCGCGTGCGAGGCAAATTTACGAACATCAGCCTCATTAACGTTCACGGACCTACGGAGGAGTCCTCAGACGAAGAAAAAGAGACTTACTACGAACAAGTCGAGAGGGCCCTCAATGCCTGTCCAAGGTATGATGTTAAAATCATCCTTGGGGATTTGAACGCAAAAATAGGTCGGGAGCCGGTATTCAGGCATTACGCAGGCACCCATAGTTTGCATGAGAACACTAATGACAATGGACTTCGAGTCTTAGAATTGGCAGCATCGAAAAACATGGTCGTTGCGAGTACCAGGTTCCCGCGTAAAGATATCTACAAAGCCACCTGGGTATCACCTGATGGAGTCACTCGTAACCAAATAGACCACGTGTTGATAGACCGTCGCCACTACTCGAACTTGATGACGGTACGAACGTACCGAGGTGCCAATATCGACTCGGATCACTATCTTGTTGGTATGGTTTTCCGAGGGCGGATTGCCTTGCGAAGACGCATTGCATCCGCCGATCAGGTTCGAATCAACACGGCTGCCCTGCGCAATGAAAACACCAGTAACACCTTTGGTAATGCGTTAGGACTCGCCCTAGAAACACCTGACTTAGGGAGAGTAAGTCCTGGAGCCAGTATGCTGGGTGTAAATGAAAAGTGGACACGTCTTAAAAATACTGTCATTAGTACTGCCAACTCCATCTTAGGCAGCAGTCGTAAAAATCGGAACGACTGGTTTGATGATGAATGCAAGCTAGCGACTGAACGTAAGAATGTTGCGTACCGAGCAATGCAACAATCTCATAGAACGCGGGCACGCGAAGAGGAATATAAAGAGCTCAGAAGAACAGAAAAACGGCTTCACAGACAAAAGAAATCAGCCTGGGAGAAGAACCTAATCTGTGAAATAGAAAACAGCCGAGAGCGAGGTCCGCACCAGGCGCGGAAGTTCTACCAATCCGCCCGAAACATGACGCAGTACACACCACGCTGCACATACTGCAAGGACGGAGAGGGAAATCTGATCACCGATCCTGAAAGCATACTGGAGCGATGGGAAGTGTACTTCAATGAATTGCTAAATGGTCAGCTCACTGCAGAAGTGGAGGCTCCACTACTTCAAGAAGAATACCCTATGTTGCCGCCACCAAGCATAGAAGAGGTTGAGAAGGCTATAGGCCGGCTTAAACAGAACAAATCCCCGGGAGCCGATGGCATACCAGCCGAATTATTTCATCACGGCGGGCCAGCCTTACGTGAAGCAATTCATGATATTATAGTGCACGTATGGGAGCAGGAAGAAATGCCAGAAGACTGGCGAAAAGGCATAATATGCCCCATACATAAGAAGGGAGATGTCACAACGTGCAGCAATTATAGAGGTATCACGTTGTTGAGTACCGCCTATAAGATACTCTCCTCTATCCTACAAGACCGGATAACCCCATACGCTAAAACCGTCATCGGACAATATCAGTGTGGTTTCATTCCAGGCAAATCAACAACTGATCAGATCTTTACCCTTAGGCAGGCGATGGAAAAATGTCTAGAATTTAACATCCCAACATACCATCTGTTTATAGACTTTAAGGCCGCCTATGATAGCATAGCCAGGGTAGAACTTTACAAAGCCATGAGAGAATTCGGCATCCCAAATAAATTGACACGACTATGTAGGTTGACCATGACCAACGTAACAAGCCAAGTAAAACTAGCCGGATTGCTATCCAGACCAATCAACATCTTTAATGGACTCCGACAAGGGGACGGTTTGGCCTGCCTCCTCTTCAACCTGGCGTTGGAGAAAGCAATCCGTGACTCTGGCACGGCAACAAGAGGGACCATCGTCAACAGGTCCAGCCAGTTACTGGCTTACGCAGACGACATCGACATCATCGGAAGAACCGAACAAGCTGTACACGATTCCTTCATCCAGATCGAGCAGGCGGCACAAAATCTGGGGCTGCACATTAGTGAAGGTAAAACAAAGTACATGGTGGCGTCGAATGCGAGAGGAACAGTTGGTCAAACAATCAAGGTAGCGGAGCACGAATTTGAAGTGGTGCAATCCTTTAAATACCTTGGGTCAATAGTAGCAGCCGATAACAATATAGAAGAAGAAATACGCGGGCGGCTTCTCAAATCCAACAGAGCCTACTATAGTCTGTCAAAGCTTTTCAAATCCAGAAATCTCACCATAACTTCAAAACTGCTGCTGTACAGGACCATGGTCCTGCCAGTACTCACATATGGATCCGAGACTTGGGTGCTTAGCAAAAGGCACTCCGACCTCTTAGCTGCGTTCGAGAGAAAAGTCTTAAGGAGAATTGTTGGCCCCGTATGTGAGGAAGGACGATTCCGGAGACGGTACAATCATGAATTGTACGCAATCTACCTAGAAGCAGATATCGTGACAAAAATTAAGCTCGGTAGACTCCGGTGGGCAGGGCACCTAGCTCGCATGAGCGAAGAGGAACCTGCTCGGAAAGTTCTTTGTGGTACATTCTATGGTAGACGACAGCGTGGTAGACCATGCTTGCGCTGGAGAGATGGCGTAGACCAGGACGCCCGAAGCCTTGGGGTGCGCAACTGGATGGCGTCGGCTAGAGACCGGGATAGGTGGAGAGACTTGTTGAAAGAGGCCAGGACCGGAACCCGGTTGTCGAGCCGATGATGATGATGATGATAGATTATATTAAGAAACTTTCATTTATCAAGTTTGAAAAAAAGTGAGCATAAGGGTTTTCGAAATAGGTATTGAGTTTCCAAAAAAAAAAAAAATTGAAAATGCTTTTAAAAATCCAAAACATATTTTTTTTAATTTTAATACTTAATAATATTTAAACTTTGGAGGAGCTTCAGCATAAAAAAGATGATTAAAATCAGTTGTACCCTTTTTGAGAAAATGGAAAACGAAAAAATGGTTCCAGGGGGGCTACCAAAAATGACTATTTTTGCGAAATTTTTTTCAACCATTATCTAAATTTAACTAATTGAAATCTTTTGAATTTTTGTTTTATGTTGTGGGACAGTTTTTGAAAAAATAAAAATAAAAAAAAATCGTATGGCAGGTACCGTTATTTTTGGTCTTAACAAAACAAAGCAAAAAACGTGTGGTGGAAAAAATTCAAAACGATATCTACCAAGTACCTATAAGTCGCAAGTAAAAATGTTATTAAGTCGAAAATTTTTGTCCTAATTTTTTTTATTATTTGATTCATTTCATCAACTTTTCGTATCAGGTAAAATTAACATATTACTCGTATAAAAAAAAACACAAGTATTTTTTATAGGTTTCAATTCACTGCTTCACAGTTCTGGAATTGACTCGCAAGGCATACAAGACATAAGACTGGCGTAACACAATATTTCCAATCATTTAAAAATGAAAGTATTTATTTTGAGAGTTCATATTAAATGGAATATTGTTTAAGAATCAAATCAAGTTTTTTAGAAAATCATTTACTACTTTAGTGTCCTTTCTATCATAACTATCAACCTGAAACCAAACATACTCGTACATCTTTTTAAAAAAAAAAAGCCTTTAATCGCATTGAGGATTTCAACGAAGATAAAGATAATTAAAAAATAACTTCTGTTTAGGTGGATTGATTGAATTTAATACAATTGAAAGTTGAAGTGACCTCAAATCCAAAGTTCGTTTCGTCCATCAGTTATACGAGTATGCTGTCGTACCCTCTTAAGGCGCATGGACATACAAAATTCTTGGTGTCTTAATTTGACTAAAGTCCCCTAAAAAATAAAACTCAAAGTATATTGAAAATTTTTTAAGATTTGGAAAACATCAACCAATGTTGGGTCTTGTTTGTTGGCCTTGGTAGGGTACGATAGTATATATCCGATGAGCCAACTGTCGGAGTCGTACTTGGGTAAAACGCATTTTGGTGATGACTTTGTTCTAAATAAGCCAGCCATCCTCTTGAATAAATGAATTATGTATATACAGGGTGATTGGTATAATGTGCACCAAAAAGCTATAACGAATAGGTTGGGTTAAGGCAAGAAAAAAAAATGTATGAGACGGAGTCTATCCCCCCGTTTAGGCGGGAGGGGCAATTTTCTAAAAAAATGACTTGATTCCAGCGACATCAATGCATTGTTTAAGTTGCTTCAAAGAAGAAATTTTAACCTCATATACATAGTTTTTCATGAATCCCCAAGCGTAAAAATCCAAAGGAGTTAAATCTGGTGACCATTCAGTGGGACCTCCCCTTCCTATTCATCGGTCGTTAAAATGATTATTCAGCCAGTTTCTCACATCCAGGCTAAAGTGTGCTGGATTTCCATCATGTTGATATATTAAATTGTATGTTATAGCCAAAGAGACATTTTCAAATAAATCTGGCAAAAGGGCTCTTAGGAATTGCAGACAGGATTTTCCATCAAAAACCTTGGTCCATTGAACGTTCGTCCAACAATACCAAGCCACACATTGTACGTGCTAAAGCTAAATGTAAGGCTAAACCTAAAGCGGTGCTGCGATTTATTTTGTTTTTTTTTTTAACATGTGGATTGTTGTGACTCCAGTAATGCAAGCTGTGGAAATTGGTTACTCCATCTCTGGTAAACTGTGCTTCATCTGTCTAGACTATACTTTTAAAATAGTTGTGTTCTGCTTCTTCCCTCAGCAATAGCGTTCTACAGAATTCAGTCCTCAATATCTTATCATTTGATGTCAGTTCTTGTACTGGGGTAAAGTGATATGGGAGAAGGCTATCGGTATGAATCCCATCGCAAACCCTACTCTGGGGCAATCCAAGCATAGTTGCTATCCTTCTGGTGCTAACAGTGCGGGATTACTTGATGCCAAATCCAAAATCCGTTCCTCTATGTGTGTTGATCCACCTTGATTGAAGAAGTTTTAAAGAAGAGATTTCTGGTTTTCCAAAATGGTATTGCAGGGCAATGAAAGTTTTACCGTTGTTTATATTTTTTTTCAGTTTTAAGTCAATTTTTTAGAAAATTGCCCCTCCTGCATAAACGGAGGGAAATAGGCCCCCCTCCCATACGATTTTTTTCTTGTCTTAACCCAACCTGTTCGTCATAGATTTTTGGTGGACCCTACACCTATACCAATCTAGAGATCTATTGTACCCTAGCTACCCTCTTTAAACTATGTCCTTAGAACTTATGTGTGTCGTTAAATGTCCAAATTGGATTATTTATTTAAAATTTTCCTACCATTTCTGTTTTTCTTTAGTAAATAAGTTTTTACATATTCTTAAGAGTTTTATGGGATGTCTCCTTTCTGGATGAGCCTTAAAAAAATTTGAATTCCTTTGCACAGCACTATAACAGCCAAGACCCTAACTGAAATAGGAGATGATGACGTCGAAAGTGCTTCTCCAGGTTAGAAAATAGGGGGTGGCCGGAGAATGTTGGTTTTTTTTTCTCTCCCAACCCTCGGGCCAGGCCTGGTGCGGTGCATTGTGTGGAATTCAAGTGTAAAACGTTTGCGATTACAAATAAATTATCTCTAATGGTATTTTTTTCCTCTAAAGTGTCCTATTCCTTTCCTATCCAACCAAACAGTGGTGTGATCGCACACCACAGTTTAGAGAATCGACAAGAAAAGTGCTCTAAGGACTCCGTGACACTGAAAAACGGAAATAATGGCCGGCAAGAGTGCCGAAGCAGCCATGGCCAAGCCACATCCAGTGAGCAAAATGTTAGAGGAGAAATTAAAGAAAATTTAATGTTTATGTCCCCGAATGGCACTTGCCGTTATACCGTTTTTATCTCCCATTGAAAATAAGATATTGCTGACGGTTGTCTTAAGAGCACAATTTTATTTGAATAAAGTTTTTACAAAAGATTTGTTGGAATTCAAAAACTGGGATGAATATTTTTATTGTTTTGTTGGTATGAGTGTAATGCAATCTTAATGATGGGATGGGTCCTCCCTCTGTCACTGTGTCAAAAGAGGTAGATTAACTTTGATTTTTTTTGCTGATTTCTTAACATTAAAAATTCAAAATGAATAGATACTGGAAGTTTTGACTTAAGGGAATTAGCTTAGATAGCGAAATTATGAGTTTGGAAATATTTTCTTACGGTCGAAAATGGAGAAAATAATTAATTATTTATTTCAGTAAAACTTTCATAAAGTACCCAGGGTACCTTTGATTGACTTCATGGAGATGCAGCAGACCATCTGTTGTAAAAAAAAATTCCAACAGCATTTATATACCTATTTATAATTCTGAGGTATAATTAGAAAACAAAAAGATGTCAGTGGATCCGGTAAAGGGATCAAGTTTTCCACAAGTTTATATCTACACCAGGTAAATGACGTAGTTAAGTTCGGAAAAACTCTTGTTTTTACGAAAGTGTATAGCCAGCAACTTTGAATTGGAGCTCAGCAAGTTGGAACATATCGGAATTAATATTTCCAAGCTTTAATCTTGGATAATTCATAAATCACGTGAGCTCTAGAAAGCGTCAGTTTAAAATTACTACATCCGAAATGATATTTATTATATCTCGATGCCTTATCCAAAAATCTTTGTTGTTTTACGAATTTATGTCGTTAAATATTATAAATTGGAATAAACAAAATTAATCGCAGCTGGCTTACTTATAGCAATTTGTAGACGGGAAAGGTCCATCGTCCACCGTCCATCATCATGGTTATACTTTTAACCCTTCGATTGATTTCCTGAAGCGATTTAAATTTAATAAATAAACCATTATCATCTGCAAGGGATATAACGTTAGGTGTATCATGGATCCCGTAGTGAATTCTAGGTTGGCTTGCGGGCAATGAAGCGTCATCCATCAAATCAAAATGGCCAAGATAAATTTTGTGAAAAGGTAGCAGGCTTACTTTCTGACAATTACCCTGTCGAACATAATATCATACCTAAAGTGGGCATATACCTAAATAGAGCTATCTCTATATGGGGTTAACCAGGAATGTTGCTATCTATGGCGTTAATCTTTTGATCCCATAAAATATATTGAGGATATAGCAATAAACGTTTTATACGTTCGTACAGA
Source organism: Philhelius festivus (assembly GCA_963931855.1). NCBI lineage: Eukaryota > Metazoa > Arthropoda > Insecta > Diptera > Syrphidae > Philhelius > Philhelius festivus. The sequence continues at coordinate 136,365,785 of OZ007555.1, read as the reverse complement.
TAACTGCCTGACTCCCCAATCGTAGGACTTCATATTGGATTTGTTTTATCAGGATGTTCGACCATTTTACGTCTGTTGCTGTTGCTGTTTTTTTTTTCTATTTTTGTTTCTTCTTTTCACTTTGGCAATGCGATGTCGATCTAAAGATTTCACTAGTCTGATTGTGTTTAGTGGAGTTCAATTAAATTATTGCCCAATCCCGGAGGATTGAACTCTCGCCCGGATAAAGTTCCAAATGATTTTATCCTTGGAAGTTGATGGTATCATTAGCCATAGAGCAAAGTCGTTAAGTACTCTTAATCGATTGTGTCTTTATGTTAATCTATTAATTATTCGAATAAATCTAAATGTGGAAAGTCCCAACCTATGCTATCTTATACATGCATGTCATTTACCCGAAGGTAAGTAAAGTGTTCCTTAGATCGGTACAGTATTGTTGCTCATTTATTTCGACAGAAAAAATAGGTTAAATTCTACTCTCGAGAATTTGGTCATATACTCGTACAAGTTCATAAATCAATCAGAAAGCTGAATAAGGATTTTTCCTAATTGAAGACAGTTTTCATGGTAGTACTTTTGATATCATTGATTAATAACAATAAGCAGGGGCGTATTTACCCTAGGGCTAAAAGGGCTACAGCCCGGGGCGGCAAGGCTCCTAGGGGCGGCACAAGCCAATTTATAATATTTGTTTTAAGCGATTGAACCTTCAAAACATTCAAGCAGAAGGACCCAAGCCGCCCCTAGCAATTGGACAATTAATAATATTTTTTTGAAGTGATTGAACTTTCAAAACATACAAGCAAAAGGGCGCAAGCACCGCCCGTAGCAATTGGCCAATCAATAATATTTTTTTGAAGCGATTCAACTTTCAAAACATACATAAAAGAGGGTATAGCCGCCCCTAATAAATTGTCCAGTTTACAAATATTTTTGAAGGATAAACAAAAAATACAAAGATTTAAAAAATGCGATCTTTTGAGTTTTTCAAGCATGACACCATACTATTCTTATTTTTTATAAACGATTTTTTATAATGAAAATTCATAATAAAAATATTTAAAGACATACATATACCTATTCTTTGGAACAAATTCCAATGAAATGAAAACATTATCAAAAAAAAAAACACTTGTTGCTATGTAGCTCTAAAAAATGGACTAGAAAAACTTTGCCTGGACGGATCTTAATTTTTTGTTTCTTAACCATCTACAAAGAGTACCTTTTTATTAAAAAAAATTATAAAAATCCATCAAGCCGGATTTTAAATGTAAGGTCACGCACAAAAATTTATTCTTTTTTTATATATCTAGCAAATCATGCCTCGATTTTTTTAAGTTTTGGCTGACTCGTGACCTATATACAAATATTCTTCCCTTCGTCAATAGTTTTGAACGACTTATGAAACAATATAATGATTGATTTTTGTACAATAGCTAATAATGATGGATAAATAAAAGGATAGGTATTATTTTAAAAACTATTGGCTAAAAATTTTAGTCGACTTAGTACGATGTTAAAACTAGTTATTTTAGTATAATACTAGGTTAAAAAGATGATTTTTTGCCTCTTGCATACTTCCAGATGTCAAAAAAGGTCTGTTTACTTAGTTTTTTGCACGAACTGTCATTGTTTTAGGTGTGTACAGAAGTGTTATGAGAGAAAAAGGAGAATGCTTTGATGTTTTTGAAGAGATGGGAAAAAGTAAAACCTCTGAAAATTACAAATAGACCAAAAAAGAATCGTCAAGAGGAAAAAACGAGATGATGAGTGTAGCGAAGGAGAGGTTTTTTTGTGGTCGTGAAAATTTCAAAATAAATACATTGGCGTAAAATTTTAATTGAATTAGTACGATGCTAAAACTGTTTTAGTATGATACTAGGTTAAAACAACGAATTTGCAAATTTTAATAGAATATAGCATCATACTTTCTCTACCCTTTTATTAAAGTTAAAATCATCAAATACCTACTTAATTTTTTTAGTATCGTGCTAGCTTTATATGACTTTTTGACATTTGCAAAAATCAAAAAAGGTTCGTGTACCTACTTTTTTACACGAAATGTTTAAGGTGTGTGTAGAAGCAATTTATTAAGAAAATTCTTTTAGTACGATACTAGTTAAAAAATGTTTAAAATTAAGAATGAGTTAGTAAACTACTAGTTATAAAGTTAGCAAATTATTGAATAGTATCATACTAATACCTTCATAATAGGCTGTTTAAAATTTTGCGCTATTCATTCCTATTTGCGACCTTGAGTACATTGAAGAGAAGAATTTCATCGTATGAAACAATAACAAATGGTTTAATTTTTTTATCAAAGCCTGATCAAATGAGTGAAGAAGCAATTCGAAAAAATGCAACCACTCTTCAGAAATTATACCCGGTTGATCTTGGCGAAGATTTTCAAGAAGAGTTTGTTTTACTTAAACATTTTCTGGAGCAAAACAACACTGAAAATATGAGTTTAAGGCAGCTAAACCCTCATATAAGAGAAAAAGAATTGAAGGAAGCATTTCCATATGTTGAGATTGCTTTAAGAATATACTTGTGCATCTGCAGTGACAAATTGTAATGAAGAAAGATCGTTTTCCGTATTGAAACGAATAAAAACCAATTTAAGGTCTCGCATTAGCGAAGAACGCCTTAATAGTTTAGCCTTATTAAATATAGCAGCTAAGCTGACAAAAAAATTAGATAACGAATCTATTGGTAATGAATTTGGTAATCGATTACACTACACATAGAAAAAAAAATTTGAAAACATCAAATATTATGCATTTTGTGTTTTTGTATTATTATATTTTATTACTTTATTTTCATTGTTCTAAAGGGCGGCAAAATTTATCAGCCCGGGGCGCCAAATCCTTAAATACGCCTCTGACAATAAGTAATCAATTTGAGCGGGAAGATTTTGGCGTCCTATGGCGGGCATGTTGGTGACACCTGTCAAATCTGTTGCTTATCATTCAGTTAATAATGCGAAATCAAGATGGCAAGTGACTAGTGAAAACCAAGTTCAAATGAGAAAAATTTACTATCAAAATGAACATGTTCTTAAGTGCATGCGTTGCGCTCATTTAAGGGTAGATGTGGTGGTCTTTCACAGTCAGCTCTTCAACATTTGGTGGATAAATCTGAAAAGAACGGTCCGGTAATCAATCAGCCAATATTTGTATGTCAAAGGAACGGAAGTCTGGCCCAGAACATCGCCGCGGTCGTGCAGCAGAACCCAAGGCTTACGATTTCTCGTCGTTCTCAAGAACTCGAACTTTCGCAGAATTCAATTTGGCGAATATTGCCTCCGGATTTTAGCCTACATATAAGAAGGAAGACCACATCAATTTTTGCCGAAAAATCATCTTTAGCGACGAGGTGCATTTTTGAACAAATGGCTGTGTTGGGTAGACATCAACCCACAAGAAGTTCACCAGGTAACAATACATCCTCAAAAAGTTAGTTTGGTTTGTATTTTCGACCAGTCATTGAGTAGCTTCATTGGTTCATAATTCGAAAACAACGTTGGTGAAGCGGTAACCCTTAATGGCGATCGATACAGAACCATGTTAACCAATTTCTTATGGTTCAAATTGAACCATATGGACCTAGAAGACATGTACTTCTAGGAATGCTCATCAGTAGGGCTAGGATTTTCATGCATTTAAAAATGCAAAATATGCGCTTAAAATATGCTCTTAAAAATGTAAAATATGCACTTAAATATGCATTTAAAACCATATTCCTTGTGAACCATCTACAGTGGTGGACACAAATTTAGCACACTGAGAAGGGTACTACCATATTTTTAATTTTCTCTCTTGTTTTGTTCCAAGCAACGGTACATTTTGAACTAATATATATGACAACAAATGAGAGAAAACAAAACGGTATATTTTCATATGCAATCCAATTACATAGTGAAAAAATCGTTGATAGTTTGTCATTTGCATTGTTTTTGGTTGGACATCAATTTAGCACGTGTACAAATTTTGGTTATTTTTTTTTAATTTGTGGGTTTTTAATAGAACAAAATTATTTTCGAGGTAATTTTATATCTTCTTAATGTTATATATTCAAATAAAATTTAAAAAAAACATTAAATAGTCATGGCATAAGGGCAATGGTGTTCTGAGGACAAGAGGAGTATTATCTTTAAGATGAAGTCAAAGGGTCGCACAGTAACGGAGATTTCTGAGCTGCTAGAATGTTCCAGGAAGATGGTCTACAATGCTCTTAGACATTTTGAAAAGTATGAAGTGACAAAACATGTAAAACAAGCCTCCCGCACACGAAAGACAACAAAGAGGAAAGATAAAGTCATTTACATGTTTTCAACAAAGGATCCATTTAAGACCTCTAGTGTCATTCGAAATGAATTAATGGAGAATAACAATGTCAATGTATCCAGAAGAACCGTGGGACGACGCCTGAATGAAAAAAATTTGAGAGGGTGCATTGCGCAAAGAAAACCATTGGTTTCGAAAAAAAATCTGAAGGCTAGATTAGAGTTTGCCAAATTACATCTAGGCAAACTACTAAATTTCTTGAAAAATGTACTTTGGAGCGATGAATCAAAGTTCTGTCGATTCAAATCAGATGGAAGAAAATATGTGTGGCGTCCAAAAAATAAGGAACATGATCCAAAATACACCATTAAGACGGTGAAGCACGGTGGTGGAAACGTGATGGTCTGGGCTGCCTTTTCTTGGAACGGTGTTGGTCCAATAGTGAAGAAAGACTCCAAAATGGACCAGCACCTGTACAAAGATATTTTCTCGAACCATATGATTCCATATGCCGAAGATAATTTGCCGGTTTTATGGCGCTTCATGCACGACAATGACCCTAAGCACACTTCAAAACTAGTGAAAAGTGCCTTAGAGGTCAATAAAGTGAATGTTTTAAAGTTTCCTGCTCAATCACCCGATCTGAACCCGATCGAAAATTTGTGGAATGACGTTGAGCAACACATTGAAAAACAAAAAACGAAAAATTTAACAGATTTGTGGCAAGAGATACAGAATGCTTGGTATTCAATACCTAAGTAACGCTGTGAGGCCTTATACGAGAGCTTGCCAGGAAGACTCAATTCAGTATTAAAGAACAAAGGATTTCCAACAAAATATAAAAGAAAATATAGTTTTAGTAACGGTAAATAACATTACTAAGCAATTTTAATGAAATGTGCTAAATTCATGTCCAGACAAAAAAGTATGTTTTCTGTTATTTTTTTCATTTTTTTCTTTCAGATATAAAAAATATAAGATTGTATTTTGGAAAAATATACTTATATCCGTAAATAATGTAAATAACATAAAAATGAAAATATTAAAATAGATACAAATTTTGTAAATATAGTTTAATTTTTTCTTTTATTAATGTGCTAAATTCTTGTCCACCACTGTATATGGGAAAAACATAGTATTTAAGTTTATATAACAAATTCAAACTTTATAATCGAAGAACACAAAATTATATCAATAATAACAGAAAAATAAAATTCTTCATTTCAATTAAAATAGAAAAAAAAAAAACAAACAACAAATTTTAAAAATAGCACAGAATTTGAATTACATCCATTATCTTTACAACTTATCTTCAAAATTTTCGTATGCTTTATTCGCATAAACTATAAAGCTTTCGCTCAAATTTTCAAACATAAAAATTTGACGATTCGGTCTCTGAAATGCGTTATACATAGAGAATGATCGCTCAATGTCAATTGAAATTAATGGATCATTCTTTAAAGAACATATTTCTTGAGATATTAAGGGCTCAAAGTAATTCTCATCGACACAACTCAGTGTAAATTCCTTGTAAATATTTTCTATTTCTGCAAAACCTTAATTTTTTTCTAGAACATTATCCAGTTTTTTTTTAATTGCTGCACCAAAAGGTCCTTCAACTGCACTAATTTTTGAAAAACTATTTCAATTAAATCGATTTGTTTTTTTTTTTAACGTATTTTTTCCTTCAATCTATACAATTGTATCGCGCAGGAAACTGTAGTTGGAACTGATGAATAAGATTTGACTCCTTAGTCCTTACCAAGGGCTGATTCAATGCTTCTTTTACATTTTTAATGGCAACGGCAGCCGAGTTATCAAGATCATTGACAACATCTTCAAAATGTTCATAGTTTTTGGCGTAGTAAGCAACAACTTCCAACCAAGTTTCCCACCTGGTAATAATTGGCTGGGGAGGAAGAGGGATCACGCGAGATGTTGCTTTTAAAAATATGTTTGTTTCCATTAAGATAAATAAATCTTCATTTTTAAAATTACTTCTTATCTGTTCTGCCACTCTATCTACTGCATGTGCTAAGCACGTTGCATGATCATTTTCGGATATAAAATTTTTAATTCCTCGAGCGGCCATTACCATGTATGTATATGCATTTTTTACTTTAGAATTATTTAGTTTTTCGAAAATATGCACAAATATGCATTTATAGTAAAATATGCAAAAATATGCACTAACGATTAAATGCCATTTTAAAGCAAATTGATTGATTCGTGTTTGTATTTTATTCCTGTGTTTCTAAAGTTTCTCAAAAAAAATATGCATTTGCATGGAAATCCTAGCCCTACTCATCAGTTTACCCATGAGCTCAATTTCAGACGTATTGCCAAGTACAGGGATTCTTAAAACATTAAACTACAATTTATTAATATTTGTATTTACTCCTTTTTATTTAATTAATGCATTAAAACTTGAATTCACAATAATATTCAAACTATTGGGGACCTTTAGCAGAAAGAAAGTGATCAAAACCCGTTGTACCGTTTTTGAGAAAATCAAAGACCAAAAAAATGGTTCCAAGGGGGGTACCAAAAATAACAATTTTTTGGAAATTTTTTTTTAACTATTAGCTAGCTTTAACTCAATGAAATTTTTTGATTTTTTTTTTAAATCTGTGCGGGACAGTTGAGAAAAAAAAATATTTATAAAATTTCGAAAAAAAATCGTATGGCAGGTAGTGTTATTTTTGGTCTTAAAAAAACAAATAAAAAAACATACTGGGGGGGGGAGAAATAAAATCCATATCTACCAAGTTTAAAGAAAATCGGCCGAGCCGTTTAGCTGTAGTAGAACAGACGGACAGACAAACAGACAGACAGAATTCATTGTAGAATATCAGAATATCTAGTTAATGGTCTTTTTGAATAGTTGTTTAAATGTTAATTTAATGGTATTTAAATTTAATAATATTTTGTTTGATTGTTTTCTCAAATCATTTTTTTAGCAATTGTAAAAACGAGCTCCCTTGTGCCAGATTTAAATCTGAAATTAAAAGTCTAAAAATCGAAGAATCAAGTTAGAGTCTACTTTTAAAATATAAACAGAAACCAATTTTGAAAGTTATTGTGAATCGAGGGATATTTTCAACAGAATATCTAGTTTAAAGTAGGTATCTTAAATACATTCGAAAGGTACAAAGAGATCTGAATATTAGTCCAAAGCGGTTTTGGAATTGTATTATCAACAAAAGAAAATCTTGCCTTTACCCGTCTGTTCTCAAGTTAAATGGCATTTTAAGTCATAACCCACGGGTTATAACGCAACTTTAATCTATAATAAGCTATTACTTGTGAATTGTTCCGTTTTTATTTTAAATCATTTATTGTTCCTAATCAGCTTGGTTTTATAAAAGGTCGCCCTCCTGTTACTTTCTTAATAAAATGGGCTGAAAACTGTATTGATTCATTTGAAAAACAAAAAAATAAGTAGATTGTGTATTTAGTGATTTAAATTAAGCCTTTGACAAGCTGTCATGTCGAGTTTTGCTTTTTTAATTAAAAAAATTAGGATTTCGCGAATCCTTTGTAAAATGGCTTCAATTTTATTTATTCGATAGATCTTACTCGGAGTCCGAATAAGTTTAAAATCAATTCGGGAATCCAACAGGGTAGTCATTTAGGACCTAGCATTTTTATTTTATTTAAAACGATTTACACTCTGTAACAATCTTCGAAACTTTTTCGATATTAACTCCTTTTTCGACTGGTTTATAAACACATTTTCAACACATATTTTTACCTCCGATTTTTTTTAAACTTGGTAGATATCATTTTAAGGTTTTTTCCTCACACGTTTTTTACTTGCGATATACGTAGGTACTATAGGGAAAGTTCTGCATTTGTAAAAAAAAATCAAACTCGAGATTTTGCTCAAAGTTGACATTACGATGAAAGCGAAGACGAATCAAGTGGGTCCGACAGTTCCGTCTGTCTGCACTGAAAATAAATTCCTAGGTAATATTGACAAAAACGTTTTGTTGACCTTTAACAAAACAATTTTATCGTTTTGATAACATTTTTGTCAATACGAAAGAATGATTTTGTTGATTTCACAAAATTTTTATAATCCAGCATGATTTTTTGCCAGTTTAACAAAATATGCACTACAAATAATATTGTCAGTTTAACAAACCAAATTTTGTTAATATAACAAAATAAAACAGAGATTTTTGTCACATCGACAAACTTTTTTGTCATGTTAACAAAATGTTTGTTGTATCTACAAAAAATCTGTTTGTAAATGTTTGTCAATATCACAAAGTTTTTGTTAATTTTTTTTTGTCAATTTAACAAAAAATGAAAACATTTTTGTTAAAATGACAAATATTTTGCTTTGGGGTTGAATTATTTTGTAATATTGATAAAATAATGTATTATCAGATAGATAAAACTATTTTGTAAGGAAACCAAAAAATTTATTTTGTGTATGATATAGTTCACACTTAGTTTTTGTTAAAAAATCGATGTAAGATTAACTGAACTTAACAAAAATTGCGTTTTGTCCCTACGCCCTCACAGGTGGTTGCATGTGAGATCGTAGGGACGAAACGCCAATTTGTGTGGACTTAAATCCCAAAAAAAAAACTATTTTGACTAAATTAATTTTGTTTTTTATACATTCAACAAACAAAATTTGTAAAATTGACAAAATGTTTTGTTGAATTGACAAAATATTTTGTTAATTTAACAAAATATAACAAAACAATTTTGTTAATTTAATAAAACAATTTTGTTAATTTAACAAAACAATTTTGTTAATCCGATAATAATAAAAAAACAATAACACTAACAAAAAAATTGTTAATACAACAAAAGAATTGTTATTATGACAAATTAATTTTGTAAATTCTACGAAATTTTGTCATATTGACAAAATATTTTTGTTATTTCAACAAATTTATCTGTTAGCATAACAAAATAATTTTGTGGATACAACAAAATATTTTTTGTTACCTCAACAAAATTCTGTCAATTTGATAAAACTTTTTGTTGGACGTATATTGACAAAATTTTTGTCAAATCAACCTAGAGTTTTATTATATATACTTAGATTTTATTTTCAGTGATGTATGTGTGTATGTGTGTATGTCTGTACCTCGATCTTGAATCTAAGCCACTAGACCTATTTTCTTCAAACCCGGTACTTAAGGGTCTTCGATAATTCCCTAGAGGGGAAATTGATTTTTTTTACCTCTAAGACTAACGGTACCCCCCATACACCCGTAATGCAAAATCTTATTTATCTCGAAAACGGCTCTAACAATTTTGATAAAAAAAATTAAGTGAGAAATTATGAACATGGACTACATTTTGGTAAAAAAAAATTATTAACGGTACCTGTCGTAGAACCTTTTTTTTATTTTCGACTTTCTCATTAACGGTTCTAATGATTAAGTTTAAGTTTAAAATATCATTGTATATAAAAATATTCGAAACAAAATTTTTTGGGTTTTTTTTGAAAAAAAAATTCCAGTTAATTTTTTTTTAAATCAATATCTTGAAAAAGTGTGAACGATTATTTTTTGAAATTATTTCCTAAAATCTATATTACTAACCCTTAAAATTGGCGTCCCAGATTTTGTTCTTAAAAAATTTTAAAGAAATTTGTTATATAAAAAATTACTTTAATAAAACGATTTTTAAACTTTATTTGCCTAAATTCATATTTTTCCAGAAATCAGGCGGCAATTCCATGCATTTGAACATTTTTATGTCATAAAATCCATGTTTTATATTTATAAAATGTATGTAGATATTTTAAATCCCAAATTACTTTTACATAAGAGCAAGTTCGTGCGATCCAGTCGTGCATTTTATTTTCGCTCGCTAACCAGCCTTTTAAGCTCAGAAAAGTTAAGGCACTCAAAATCGACTCTAAATAGGTGATAATTTATTTGTATTTAAAAACAAAGACCCAAAATTTTAAACAGCATATTATTAAGGTATTGGTATGATACTAAAGGGTGGTTAAATTTTAAAGGCCGATGTTGATTATTGTTCTTTCTTTTTATTATGACAGTATGGTATGGAGCGACCTCGGCGGCTCACCTCTATCCGATGGATGGTCCAAATTTTCGATGACGCTGAGGCATAATAGAGATTCTATGCCGTCAATGTGCCGAATTATCTCATCCTTTAGCTCTTGAATTGTTGCTGGCTTATCGACGTACACCATGTCTTTCAAATAACTCCATAGAAAGAAGTCCAACGTTGTCAAATCACATGATCTTGGCGGTCAATTGACATCGCCACCACGTGAGATAACACGGCCATTGAATTTGCCATTAAAGAGCCATTGTTTCGTTAGCTGTGTGGCAAGTGGCACCGTCCTGTTGAAACCACATATCGTCCACATCCATATTTTCTAATTCGGGCCATAAAAAGTTCGTTATCATCTCACGATAGCGAACACCATTCACAGTAACTGCCTGAACGGCCTGCCTGACCTGATACGGCCCGATGATGACGCCAGCCCATAAAGCTTCTAAGCACACCTAAAACAATGACAGTTCGTGTGAAGTAAAAGACTTCAATGCACATAATTTATATCTATATGAAGGTTTTTATAATACAAATTCTATATACTACTGAAATAAATGAACTGAATTTAACAAAAATTGCGTATTGATAAGGTCCTCACAGTCAACTGATGAGTCCATGTGAGATCACCGGACGAAACGCCAATTTTTGTGGACTAAAGGCCAAAAAAGCTATTTTGAATCCATAATTTATATCTGTATGCATTAGTGCAAAAACAAATTGTCAACAGGAAACGTGCAAAAGATCGGTTACCTGCAGGAAAAACCGTATCTTTCAAGTATTTCCTCAGTACCAGCAAAACACAAGCAGTATGTAAAAAATATTTTCTTAAGAAATTTGAAATCAGCGATGGACGATTATATCATTGCGTTTATAAAAATGACGTAGCATTTTCCAGGGATAAACGAGGCACAACAAGTAACTCACGAAAGTTGGATGATTCGGATATACTTGCCCACATTCAAAGTTTTCCTGCCAACCAAGGCCATTAGACTCGAAAAAGTAATCCGAACAGGAAGTATTTAAATCCTGGCCTTACAATCACTAAAATGTACGGTCTATATAAAGACAAATGTGCTCATGAGGGGGCTGAAGTTAAGAAGTTAAAATACTATATGAAAATATTCAGTACAAAATTTAATCTTCATTTTAAACCACCTCGACAAGACATTTGCAAGACCTGTAATGACTTGCATTTGAGAATTGAAACATTAAAAACGAGTTAGAGATCCAAAGAGAACTCCATCAGCGAAAAGCAGAAGCAGCTAGACAAAGCCTTCAGAATGATTCGAAAAAAACTGAAGAAGCATACGTTCTCACTTTTGATCTGCAAAAAGCTTTGGAATTTCCGAAGTTAACACCAGTGGCATATTACAAAAGGAATCTTTATTTATACAATTTGGTAATACATTGTTTTAATAATACGACAGGATACATGAATGTCTGGGATGAAGTTGAAGGTGGAAGAGGTTCTCAAGATATTGCTTTCTGTCTAATCAAGCACTTAAAAACGCATGCGCCGTTACAAGAGCACATTATTATGTACTCAGATTCTTGCACTGGACAAAATCGAAACATTAAAACTGCACTTTATTTGTTGAAGTTTGCAGAGGACCATGAAAACAGAATTAAGACTATAGATCAGAAGTTCTTTGTATCAGTACATTCTTATCTTCCCAATGATGGAGAGTTTGGTATAATTGAGAGCGCTAGTCGTCGGTATATTCAAATTTATAGCTCAGACCAATGGGTCGACATTATAAGAAATGTCAAACGTAAAACACCTCATTTTATAATCACTGAAATTAAAAATAAAGAATTTTCAAGCATTGCTGCGTTAGAAGCACCCATCACAAACAGAAATAAAATGCACGACTAGGTCGCACGAACTTGCTCCTATGTAATAGACTAGGAATTTTAAAAACGAATGTTATTAGAGAAAAGCTGTTCATGAGCATAAAATGATTTTTTAAATTCTTTTAGTACTTAGTAAGAGACAAAAACAGAATGCTATCCAAATATGAATTTATGCAAGAACAAAAATTATAAGTCGTTGTAGTGGTTTCTTAAAAAAAAAGTTTTATATACAAACTTCTTAAAAGCTTTTTAAGAAAAATTTTTGGTACGCCAATTTAAAGTTTTTATTATTGTTCGAATAAAAATCAAATTTGCAAAAAAAATATTGAGCCATTTCTGAGATATTGAATTTTCAAGAAAAGAAAAAATAGATTTTTTTTTTTCAAAAATTCAAAAAATATTTAATTTAAAGTTTTGAAATGCAATGTGTTTTAGACTTTTTAGGAGCTTCTCTATAAAAATTTTAATTAAGATCCGTTATGTGGATAATGAGAAATTCAAAATTCGAAAAAATGGTTCTATGGTAGGTACAAGCTGTAATTTTTTTTATCACATATTGTAGATTATATTGAGAAACTTTTATTTATCAAGTTTAAAGAAAATCTAGCATGGGGTTTTCAAAATATTTAGTTTTGAAAAAAAAAAATTTGAAGTTTTTTTTTTAAATCCAAAAAAAAATTTTTTGAAAATTTGAGTACAGAATTCTATTTATGTTCTTAGGGAGCTTTAGCAAAAAAAAATGATCAAAATCGGTTGTACCGTTCTTGAGAAAATCAAAAACAAATAAAATGGTTCCCTGGGGGGTACCCTCAATAACCATTTTTCGGAAATTTTTTTTCATCCAATATCTAACTTTAATTAAATGAAAGTTTTTTGTATTTTTATTTTTAAAATCTGTCAAACAGTTTTTGAAAAAAAAAAAATGTTTATAAAATTTCGAAAAAATCGTATGGCAGGTACTGTTATTTTTGGTTTTAAAAAATCAAATCAAAAAACATCCGGGGGTAAAAAATTAAAACCCATATCTACCAAGTTTGACGAAAATCGGCCGAGCCGTTTAGCTGTAATCGAACAGACAGACTGACAGAATTGCCAGACCCACGGTTTTCGTCTTCGCTATCATCGTAATGTCAACTTTGATCAAAATCTCGAGTTCGATTTTTTTTACGAATGCATAACTTACCTTATAGTACCTATAAGTCGCAAGTAAAAAGCAACGACGATCAATTACCAACTTATGTATCTAACATTAAACAGGACCTACTCTATACATCAAGAAGACCTGTGACTGTTGCAAAGAAGAAAGATAATGCTTGATCTTCTGCCATACATTCCAACAATTCCCCATTAGTATTACAAAAACCTCTTAGAGATTAAGACTCGTTCAAGTAATAATGCGTTCATCTGATGACGAAATCGCGTATGAGTAAAACACGAAATGTAACTATGTATATAATAGTGAAGTAACTCCAATTTTTTTTTAAATTTAATTTATGAATTTAGTTTTGCTTTGATTTACATTTCTGTAAAGGTTATTATCATCTTGGACTTTTTACGAATAATAAAAAAATATTTACTTAAAGTGCATTGTTTTTGTTTTTTTTTTATGCATAATTTTGCAAGAACCTTACTATCTCGAAATTCAATTGCATAGAGATAATTCACTTTTAAATTGAGTGACACATATATTATGTAGGTGATAATTGTTTTTTATTAAAAAACAAAGTTTATGAATGTGTCAAACGAACTTTTTCTTAAAAGCTTGAAGCTAGAAGTAGCGGTAACTATAAAAAGATAAACTTGTCATCTCTCGTAACTCAACTCTTAAAATAAAAATATCCTTGAAGAAAATATTTGAGGCAAAAAATGGAACTAATTAAACTTCACAAGAAAATATACAAAAAGCTTATCCAAAACTATAAGTAGCTTGTTGTCGAGGTATTGAAAAAACTATTTTCAATCATAAGATTTGGTCAGGTTATAATAACAAAAAAACAACTCAAAGGACAAAAAGTGGTTAAAATGATTTCGAAAAGAATCTGTTCAAAAAACTATACAATTTTAAGCTTATACTACAATATTATTATTATTGTTTGGAATACAGTCTCGTCGTGAGCATGCGGATAAATGAAGGTAGTAAAAGTTAATTTCATTACTGAATCGATTTATTTATTATATTCAATGGGGTCAGTCCAATCACGAATGGGCGTGTGTGTGTTGTGTACATCTATTAAGCCAATGAAATACTTAAAGTTCTATTGTTTTCTATGGTTCACTGGTTGGAGCTTATAACAATAAAATTATATGGTGATTTCGACTATGATTGTACCAATTTATGTATGAATGGAATAGGTACATAGGGTGTTCGCTGTACGAACACAGATAATGGTATTCATTTGCCATTAAATTTAAGTATTGGAATGAGTTTCTGTGTCTCTGATTATTATTAACATACCACACGATGTGAGTTGAAATTAATTTTTGGAATGTACATTATGCACAAATGGTGTCCTTTGTGGGTTGGTACAGTGCTTTGTCGGTTTGTTCGGAGTCTAATAAGGAATTAGTTCAAACATTCATTAAAAAATCAAAATATAACGATTACAAATTTGTAACGTGAAATTAAATATAAAATTATCTACTCGAAACCAATAGATTCTTGGGTTTCATGAATTTTTGGGGTTTTCTGAATTTTAGAATTTAGCGATTTAGGACTTTCGAGATTTAAGAATTTTCTAATTTTGGTATTCCGTGTGTCACTCTAAACACCCCCTCCCCGGAGAATCTAAACCAAAATATTTTTACAAGAAAATTGTCATTGCCTTTTAATATATATATAATGTAAATAATATATATATTAATATTGTAATGGGAGGGAAATATTGAGCCAGGTAAAAAACTCTACATTCGTGAAATGCACCTAAATAAAAAATCTCTGAATTTATAAAACCACGTCTGCAGTTGGGCTCAAGGGTAAATTGATGGCTATTCTCTGAAGCGTGAGTTTAATGGTTAAATTGTTTAAAGCGAGGAATGCAACTTTCTGTTGAGGCAATGAAAGACCAGAAACATTGCGCTGGTGCTCAAGAGATTCAAATGTTTCTGTTATAATTCTATCACCTTTCAAATTCCAAAGCTCATTTTGGGTTCTATCCAAGTGACTCAAGTTGGTTGTTGAAGCATTTGCCCAAATACGGGAATTGTATTCAAGCCTTTGACGAATAAGGTCTCATAGTTTACAGACAGATCAGAAGGGGTGAAACAACAACAAGGGTTTGTTGAAATAAATTGAATGGAAAGTTCAATACGAGTTGTTAAACGTTGTAATGGTAATGATGTCTTAGCTCTGCAGATGATTAAGAAAGGTAGAAGACCACGATGATTAAGTTCAATTTAGCAACCAAATAATTTAATTAACAAGTAGGAACACAATGCTGGGTTCGAGGTGTACCAGATAGTAGTTTCGAAAAACTATTAAGGGTTCTAAGCAATGGTACCACTTTACTTCAATTGAAGTAGATCTATTTTTTTTTTTTTTTCAAAATATTTTAAAATCTTACTTCCTACTTCGCACCATTAGCAATACACTGAATTCTACTTCCTTTTAAAGATCTCTGTTTCAGCCTACCTCAATTTTACAAAACAAGCCCAAATCTACTTCTTTTTCTGTATTTCAGTCTTATGAAAATTTCACTTGCGTGTGTGTTTGTTTTTCAAAATTATAGTAATTTTAATGTTATTTTTTATAAAAGAAAACTAGTGATACTTATTGTAATCATGCAAACATTAATGTTATCAGAGAAAACAGTCCAAATTTATAAGATCATTTGCCTAAGCTTAAAAATAAAAATAAAAATAAAAATAAAAATAAAAATAAAAATAAAAATAAAAATAAAAATAAAAATAAAAATAAAATTAAAATAAAAATAAAAATAAAATATAAAAATACAATTTTAAAAAATGTTAGAGGAGTTTTATTAATAAATTAATTCTTCATAATACGAAATTTCTTTACAATTAAAAAAATAAAATGACAATAAAATACATTTAAGGAACAGTATTATTTCAAAATCAAAGAAGCTCCTGTTTAAAAATTTTGATCGAAATCGATAGAGTCAAAAATGAGAAAGTTGAAAATAAAATAAAAAAGTTCTATAACAGAATACTGTTAAAAATATTTGTTTTGCCCCAAATGTAGACCATTGTTGGAATCGTCTGCACATAATTTTTTTGTATCAAAATCATTAGAGCTGTTTTCGAAATAAACAAGATATTCTCCTAGGCTGCAGGTTGAGTTACACATTTAAGTATTGTTATGTCAACTGATAAAAATCTCGTGTTCAATTATTTTTTTCTAAATGTAAGTTAAAAGTCATTTTGAAATCTACTTTGATTTTTCTCAAGCTACTTTACTTTTTTCTTGAAATCTACTTTGATTTTTTTTTTCCGGAAGTAGTAACGCTGGTTCTGAACCCCTACCTCCCGCTTAATCTTACCTTTCCTTCTCGTATATTTCTACGTTTCACTTCTTCTTCTAAGCGTGGCGTTGACAAGTCTAGGCCTAAAATGATTTATGATCTAGTGTTTTGCTAGGGGTAGGGTCTTTTTCCAACGTTTCTTTATGTGGCCACCCTTCTTCAAAGAGTACTGCAGACACGCTTGTTTGTTAGGAGGAAGCCTGTATCCTAATGAAGATTTTGAAGATTGAATTCATTTGGAATTTGGAAACTTCTACCCAAGGTTTTTTTTTTCTTTGGGATAAATCCTGGACACCGACGAGCCTGTACGACCTGTACGAGCCTGTACGCCTGTTTCTTTTCCTTTGAAATGAAAAACTTTCTAATTTTTAGAAACAGTTTTGTGTCTTTTGAAATTATTCTCAACATATCATTGGTTTGTACATACCGTAGTGTACATCTCTTTATTTCAGTCATACTAAAAATATTATTAAGTATTTACCAATTAATTCCATTTCCATTTGCCATTACTTCTCCATTACAAACTTTTTAATAACATTATGCTGATGTTTGATGAGGAAAAAAACGAATGTGATTTTATTAAACTCGTGCGAACAAAAATATTCTCTGACTCTATTTCGGGGTACTTCTGGGATCTCTCCTTCAATTATCCTGTTATCATTTGGACGGGTTAATTTTAGCTTGGATTGAGGGTATACTAATTATGTATACATGTACAGCAAACACACATCAGGAGCAGGACATTTATATTCATTCTTCGGCTGGTTCGTTGGCCTTTCTCTCGGGATGGCCAGGATACAGGCAGGGTAGCACACGATTAATGTGCATGTGTGAGTGTGTACGATGAAAATTTTCAATGAACACATTAAATTTAATGACCAAACATGAGAAGTACATTAAAAAAATTATGTGTTCTTATATGGGTACACATTATGTGTTTTAAGTTGCTCTTCTTGGCAAGTATTGGTTTCTTGAAAAAAAAAATTGGAAAAATTTTCCTCCTGTCTTTGGAATAAGCTATGACTTTGCCTTTCATGTTTTGGGGTTAACTAAATTATAATAATAATAATTACTATAAAATATTATAATAATAATCCTTAAAACGACAAGATAAGGGGGTTCAAGCTGATTTTCCAGCAGGTCGCAAATGGATGCCAAATTGACTGAGAATGCTCATGAATTTACCCTTGAGCATAACTTTGTTCGTATGTTTAAGTTCGAGCTTCTCTCTTAAGCCGCACTTCACGAATGTGGAATGTTTTCACGTGTCCGCATTTTACTCTCATTACAATATAGAGACATTCGCAATCAATAAAAAACTCATCTCCAGCTTTAAGGGTGGTAACAATTCTCTTAGGGCGAGCAAAAAAAAAGTTAAAAATTCAAAAGGGAAGGCACTGGCAATGAATGAAGCGATTTTGCTGTAAGAAAAACAAGGTAGCTTGGTTTCCTATTTACAGAAAAGGTTATTCTTTGTGCTAAAATTGCGTTGCACATTAGACCTTTCCGAAGTAGGTCGTGTGCTTCTTAAACCGTTCTGTAATGCTCAAATGTGGCAATAAAGTGTCGCGAATGGACCAACACCGATAAAATAGACAAATCTTTAAACGTACTGAATCAAATGCTGAAAAAGACCAACGTCAATTCAATTATCATCATCTTCTCTGAAATTTCAAATCCGGAGGTAAAATTATTTTTAGGCCTTATCTCTGTTTGGTAATAATTGAGCTCAGGATTCTTTTGTCGTGGGAAAAAGGTATAATTTCGGCGCAATAATATATAAGTAAGGAATATAACCAGTAAACTATTCTAAACCATTGCTCTATACCCATCAATTTTAAAGAAAGATCCAATTAGCTTAAAGCCTTAGGCTGAATCTCTTTCTTGTCTTGTATCATAAAACCAAACTCATACAACATGTTAGTGCATTTAATTCTAAAGGAGAGATTCGCAAATCGCATCCTTTTCAAAAGTATGTACTGACACCATATAATGGATGTAGATACACATGAACATTTTCGTGTCCATTCTACCTACGTTTTCTGTTTTAATGCTGATGTTGGATGTCAGGGCTCAGGAGCATTAAGATCCTGCTGCTAGCGGGCAAATAAGTTACATTTCAAACACCACTACCATCACCGACCGTCCCGAGTTGGTAGTTATTCACTTATTTTGTATTTTTTAACATATTAAATGAAAATTTAAAAAATTATTGTCTAGGAATGAGAAAGCATGGATTTTATTTTATCCTTATAGAAGTTATCGGTAGATTTTGGTCTGAAGCTGTTTAAACTTTTAATGGTTAAGAATGTACATAATATGCAGCATACATTGAGCAGCTGAGCGTGTAAATAATACTCTTAATTTATTATTTCTTAATTAAGTTCTGGTCTTCTTTTCACACATTAGGGATTAAGTATACGGACATTAAAGTGGTAAGAAAATGCGTTCAATCTTTACAGAGTGTCCCTTAATTCGTGCATGATATTTTTCTATGAGAAAAATCGCCTAATGGTAAGGACCGATTTTAAATTTGTATATAATATATCGGATATTTAAGAAAAGGCTTACTTACCGTACCCTGTTCAATGTTAAAGGTAATTGTGCTCTTAGTACTAATGATAGAAAGTTCATTTAGACCTTTATATTTAGACAATTTTTTGCTGCGCATTATATTTTTTTAACTTTGGGCTTCTGGATTCACCTAAACTCGGTATTTCGGTTGAAAAAAAAAAACAAGCTCTTTCATTCTTCCCCATACAAAAAAATCCAATATTGTAAGGTCAGGAGTGAAAGGGTCAATTTCTCCCTACTCAAAGATTACCGTACCCTTCATCTTTTCAAACAAGAACAAGAGATCAGAACAATAAGGTCTGGTTCCCAGAAACACAAAGGAGATTATTTAACGTGTCACGAGTTCCGCAATTTTCGGAAAAAAACGTAATGCCGTTAAAGACAATCAC
Source organism: Philhelius festivus (assembly GCA_963931855.1). Lineage (NCBI taxonomy): Eukaryota > Metazoa > Arthropoda > Insecta > Diptera > Syrphidae > Philhelius > Philhelius festivus. Next base: position 136,346,147 of record OZ007555.1, on the reverse strand, counting down.
GACCAAATGAGAAAAAGACAAATTTTCTATAAAGACAAGCACACAAAAGGGTACTTATAGCTTTTTTTCTCCTAGAACATATCCCTTTCGATAGTTTTCCTCGTTTTCCTCTTTCTTCCTTTCCTCTTTCTTTATTTTTTTTTTCAATAACTTTCCACTTTTTTATCCTCCGTATTTCTACCTTTTTTTTAAACAAAACAAAATTCTTTTTTTTTTCCCACTTATAATTTCACTTCTGTTTTAAAGGTTTTTTTGTCTCAGCTTCTGACTTCTTTCTGAATCCAAATTAGTGTGACTTCCAAGATTTTTCTCCTGGATAGCCGCTCAATTTCACCCCATACCCTCGTGCTTTCAGCCAATTCGGTATCGCAGACTTCGATCACGTCACTAACAGCCAATTTTCGCAAGTTTGCTGAAGAGCCGTTGGTGTCCAAATATAGCGATCCTGTTTTCTCGCAAATTGGCTAGTTCACCATTATCCCCACAGTTTTGTGCTAGATAAAAAAAATCTTTAAAACCTCAAGCAAAATGTAGAAGGACTCGCGCTCATTAGTCCCCACCGTACTTTTAAAAATAATAATTAGAGAGCAAAAAAAAATAAAGGAAAAGATTTGGTTAATTTCATTTACCCACTAGGTCGTGATTGGCTTCCAGCTCAGGCAAGAAGGGGTTGGGAACTCACACTTAACGTTCCATCTCTTTTTCTTATCTCTTTTTGGTAATCTCGATTCGAGCAACTAAAAAGTTTGCGTTTTGACACAAACTAAACGATTGCCTAAAATTAATTCGCAACAGTTGAGCTGTTTTCTATAAGCGCAAGAGAGAAAAGAGTGTGAGCGTGAGTAAAGAGTTGCCAGTGCGCGGTACTCTATTAACTGGTGATTAAACTATTTGATTTCGATCACAGTTGCCAGTGCGCAACTAGCCTTAGAGCGACATCTACATACGTTTGAAATCCAAGTGTCTTCAACGTTTTTAATTTGAAACCCATGAAACAGACCGCCCGCCGCGCCGCCGCCGCCGACCGTCTGACAGTAGGTACTCATCGACGATTTGTTTGTTCTACGATACTGAGAGAGAGAACCACTAGCTGATGGACCATGATAGCCCTGCTCTCTCGCACTATCGTGAAACAAACACCTGTGAAATAAAAAGGAACTTTGGAAGGACGCAAGGAAAAGGGAATGGAAAGAATGAAGATTGTTGCGGTTAATTTTTACCGTAACTATCCGTCCAAAAAATTCTGCTAATGAACTCGTTGCCATCCAAGCTTCGTTCCAACAACCCACTTAGAGGACTCTAGTCTGTTTTCCAAATCATCGGCAAGCAGTTCTTGCACAGGTGTGTGGTGATATGGATAAAGGATTTTCTCCATGCAGTACATCAGAAAATTTATTTCTGGAAACTTTGCAGGGCTAAGCGCTTAATGCTGATTGGATGACTCATTTTCATCTGTAACAATTTCCAGTATATTGATAAGAAAGATAATGAAAGGCAAGAAACAGTGCGGCAGTGATAGAGATATTCTGTTATAGTTCTATCCGCTATCATTTTTAAGGCTATTTTTTTAATTATATCAAAGAGACTAAAGATGGATACTGAAGCCCCCGCCCACATATATGGAAAATGAAAATTGTACTCGTACTCTGGACGAATAAAGATATTTTAGATTGCAGCCAAATCAGAAGGCAGAAGGGGTGAAAAATGTGTTGCAACGCCAAAGAAAACCTAAGCACTTAGCAGCGTTTTTGGCTACGTCGAATATCTGGTCATTCCACACAAGGTAGTCTATGATGCACACATACCGAGAGATGAGAGCTGTTCGGTTCCCTCAATGCAAGTGCAGCTCATGGATAACGGCATGGGGATGAGTTTCGTTTGAAAGAAAAAAGACAGCATTGAATTTTTGAAGCATTAAATTCTACAGGGCCTATGCTTCCCCATATAACCGTTCCCGTTCCTCGTTCTATATCCACATTTGAAGGACACCGACGTGGATTTGAGAAGAGTTGAGAGTACTGTATCAGAAAATCAATTTAATGTATAAGAAGTTTCAGACAAAAGATCATTGATGAATATGAGAAACAGAGTCGGATACACAACGGAAACCTGTGGCACACCAGCATTTATTATATGAACTTCAGACCTTAAGCCGTCCAAGACCAGATGAGTAAAGTAGACGAAAAGCTTACGCAATGGTTTTGCAAGCGTTGAAGAACAGCTCTTCAGAACGATAGAGAGGATACTTTCTGGGAGCGTCGAATTAACAGCATTAACTGTGCTGCAAGCATATTCGCATTTTCTTGTGAGCTGACAAAAGGGGTGTCATTGAAGGCGAGCGTTTCAACCGGAGGTGTAGAAGGACGAGCATTTCGCTCATTTTTCCATATGACGAAAAATGTTTACTACCTTTGGGACATTGTAGTATTTTTGGCCCTAATATTGTTGGTCGTGTAAAAATTTGTTTCGCTCAATAAATGGTCATTAGATACAGGGCTTTCTATCTATTTTATCCAATTGAACGTTTATAATAGTTTTGTTCTCGCCACAAATTTCGTATAACAAGCTGTTTGAAAATTAATTCCATTATCAAAACTTGAAGTTTCAGATTAATAAACTCTTTTTAAAGAATACATTTTCTCCTAGATAGATAGGAGAACAGCATGACACATTAAGATGGAAGCGAGTGTACGGTGTCATAAACCAAGTAATGTTCTTCATCACATTCATGTGTACCTTAACCCTTCTCAGACTTCACCTGACCTAAATTATTTGTTGCGCGCGTACAATACCATCAGCTCTTGTTAACAAAGCTCATAGAGGGAAACGCAGGTAATCTACCATCAGCTTAAAGGGATTCCGTTTCCATAACCTGGAATGAGCTTTTTGAAGGAGTTAATTCACAACCCCTGTAGTTTCCCTGGATACAATGTTAACTTCTTCTATACATATATGGATAAACAATCCATGCTTGTTACAGACCTGATTAAATAATGTAATTTAAGATTCTCGTCTAATTATTCACTTGAGATTTGATTCAATTAGACTGAAACAAAAGGCAATTGCGAGCATTCGTCGCAGAATTTATTTGTGAGCATGAGCATAAGCAGGACTAGGACCTAGGAGACTGGTAGAACTTTTTGCATGACAGACATGCAGGTGTGTTGGATTTACCCTTGTTATATCTATAGAAAGATTTTGTATGTTTCCAAAGTATTTCTGGTGAAATTATGTTCATTAGCGAATACATGGAGTATCACCAACATTTCAGTAGTGCGTCACGACCGATAAATGTCTTAGTATAGAGTACACTGTTTACCTTACAGCTAAGACGGAATTTGAATTTGAAAATAATGATCAAATTGATTTTTCCAATGAATTGAAGTAAAAATTGAGCCCTGTTTCCCGAAATGGACTTCTAAGGTGTTCGATTATGGAAACTATTTTTGTTAGAAATAAGAAGCGAATTCTTTTTTTTTACGTAGCTATTAACAGAAGAAATCTCAATAAGAAATTCTTGTACTTTAGATGTTTTTTTGTACGCAGATAATGTAATGATTCCTAAAACTTTTTGTATTTATTTTTTGTTTAAAAGGAAATTTTCAAGATATATAATACATAATATGGTAATATTGGGTACCAAGTAGTAGGAACTCTTACCACACGAAAACCATCGGGATGCGAACTGATTTATAAAAGTTCGACAATTGATTTTTATTTCTTAATTTAAAATCATATGCTTAAGCTTTTACTAATTCCCCATAGCTTTTGGACTATCAACTTATGAGGTTTGGTTCTTCTTAGTCTCTGAACATTGTATCGCACATATAAGACATTTTCCATTTCGGAGTTGGTTGTTGTGTGATACAGCGTGGTTTTTAAACTACTTTTGTGACCATTTCTATTTGAAGTCTACGGGGTAGAATGCTAAAGGGTGGTTAAATTTTAAGGGCCGATGTTGAATGTGCACCACACCTAAACGTCAGGTCTTTTTCTGCATTTCATTTGACATTTCTCAGTTTCAGACTAACTCAATTTGAACCATGGAACGATACACAATCGATCAACGTGTTAAAGTTATTCAGGCTTATTATGAAAATGGGCGTTCAATTCAAAATGCAAATCGTGCACTTCGTGATTTTTTTCGGTCAATTTACTCGTCCGAATGTGCGTACAATCGGGAAAATCGTGCAAAAATTTGAGCAAACCGGGTCTGTAGGAGATGTGAAAACACCAGTGCATGCTCGTACAGCTCGTACTGCAGAGAATATTGCTGCTTTTCGCGATAGTGTGGCTGAAGAGCCGTCCACCTCAACTCGTCGTCGTGCCCAACAATTGCACCTCTCACGCTCGTCGTTGATGAACACCATGCATAAAGACTTGCATTTACATGCTTACAAGGTGCAATTGACTCAAGAACTAAAGCCTGTTGACCATTTCAAGCGTGGTCAATGGTCAGAATGGTGGCAAGAAATGGCAACAGTGGATGATCAATTTTCGAAGGAAATCATCTTCAGTGATGAGACACATTTTCACCTCAGTGGATTCGTCAATAAGCAGAATTGCCGAATTTGGGCGAATGATAATCCAAGAGTGATTATCAAAAAACAAATGCACCCACAAAGAGTGACTGTTGGCGCGGTCATCGGGCCGTACTTCTTCAAAAATGAGGTCGGCCAAGCAGTTACCGTGAATGATGTTCGCTATCATGAGATGATAACGGACTTCTTGTGACCATAAATTGAGGATATGGATCTGGACGATATGTGCTTCCAACAGGATGGTGCCACTTGCCACACAGCTAACGAAACAATGGCTCTTTTACGCGACAAATTCAATGGCCGTGTTATCTCACGTGCTGGCGATGTCAATTAGCCGCCAAGATCATGTGATTTGACACCGTTGGACTTCTTTCTTTGGGGTTATTTGAAAGAAAAAGTGTACGTCGATAAGCCTGCAACAATTCAAGAGCTAAAGGATGAGATAATTCGGCAGATTACGGGCATAGAACCTCAATTATGCCTCAGCGTCATCGAAAATTTAGACCATCGGATGAAAAGGTGTGCCGGCGGGGTCGCGGCCGATATTTTATTCCATACATAATTGAACCATACCACATTATTATAATAAAAAGAAATGACAATAATTTCTTAATCTAATAAAATAATGTGATCATAAGCGACATAGAAATAAGACACGGCATTCTCCGCTTTAGTTCAGCCGCCATCCCTGGAGATAAAATATCTGAGACAAGAACCTTCAGTCTCAGAACATCGTGCCACACATCTTTCCTATCCTTCTTTCTCTTCCTTAACTTCACGCCCGCGCTGTGTTGAAACATTTAAAGGGTAATCATAATCCCTTGAGCGCGTGTAGATTATATATATAAAAAAAAAAAAAAAAATTGTGTTTTATTCAAAATCAACATCGGCCCTTAAAATGTAACCACCCTTTATTTCTTATGACATTGTTTTGAAATTTTGGGATTTAAGTATTTACTTTCTTTGTAGAGCCCCATAACTGGATACGATACGTCCATATGAGTTACAGTAACTTTCTTGTATACAATAGTTCATTCCTAATACTCGTAACCAGTACTTTTTTTGTACTTCAAAATTGATTCGTCTATTATTTTCTTTTGTGCGTGCTCTTTCTTTTTCCGCTTTACGTGTGTGCCATCTAGTGGTTAACTTAAGTTATTTTATCACTGACAGCTGCTTCCCGCTTGAAATCATGACAGAAAGTCAGTATCCGTAGAACGAAATCAGTCGCTTTATGGTTGAACAAAGTTGAAAAATATTGAAAACTTTTTTCCAAATTGAGTGCTGTGTAGCATAAATAGTGCGTTTTTTGAAAAGAAGTGGCCAAAATGAAGCACCCACCGCGCCTGCTGTACGGAAGTTTGTGCAAAAAGTTTGTTTTATTGCATTTTAAAAATAAACTTGAATTTGGCCCACCCTTTACATGCAAATTCAATCAAAGATAATTGGCAACAAAAAAAAAAAACACAAAAGAAAAAATGAAATTTATCAAATCGCACTTTAAATTTTCACACACCTTATTGTTTCACACAAAATTAAAATTAAATATCCAAAAATTACAACAATAAAAAGGACTTACATTAAACGTGAATGCATTTCGAACGCTTCTTTGGCGATCATCATCAGCACTAACTCGATTCCCATAATTGCATCGTTTTGTCAAACATCAGAGAGTTTATATGCGAAATAACGGACACGGCCTAAACCAAAGAGAACAGCGGTGATCTTATTTCGCCCTCTTCTGCATTTAAGTTATTATTTTCTTTTTCAATAAAATAACTCTCATACGCATCCAGCCTGTTGCACTTGTTAACTTGTTTAATCAAGCTAATTTTGTGTTCATTCTCACCAATTCCATGACCTTCAGTTACAACATGATCGGCAAAAGCTGATTGTTTTAATTTTTTCTTTTTTGCACAATAACAATGTTCTTTATACCGCACTTGTATACTGCGTTTAGTTTGGCCAATATAACGTCTATTGCACAATGCACACTCCACATTCTATAGCATATATGCCCGATTTTTGTTCATCAACAACTTTGTCTTTTGCAATCAAATCAATAAAAAAGAAAGATTGTTTTTTCGTTAAGGCTGATAAAGGAAATAACTTAGTGATCCTTGATAAAGAGGATTATGATAATAGAATGCGGAAATTAATAGAAGAAGGAAATTATGAAAGAGTCGTTAAAAATCCTTTGCCAAAAATGATAGATGAAGTAAATAGTCTTAGAAAAGAAATTGGTGATGTTTTCGGTAAAAAACTACAGTTTTCTTTAATAGTGCCGAATCCAAAAGTCGCTCGTATCCACGGTTTACCTAAAATCCACAAACCTGGAAATTCATTAAGACCAATAATTCCGAGCATAGATACGGCGGGTAACAAAGTGTCTAAGTGGTTAGTTCGTGAAATGAATTGTTTGAATCCCATTCGTAGTACTTCGGTTAAAAATTCTTTTGAGTTCTGTAATAAGATTCAAGATATAGGATTTGAACCGGGTGAAAAAATGTTTTCGTTTGACGTTGTGTCCCTTTTCCCAAGTGTGCCTGTAGAAGATGCGATTGAAGCGTTTAGTGAATATTTGATCGAAAATAGTGTGTCAAGTGAAAAGAGATCTATTTACATAAAAGCAGCTAGGATGTGTATGAATCACAATTTTTTCCAATTTCGTGGTGAATTTTATAAGTCTACAAAAGGCACTAGTATTGGCAACCCACTAAGTCCGTTTATGGCGGAAATTTACATGGCCAAATTGGAAATGAAATTAAAGTCGGAAGGTAAATTACCAAAAGTATTCTATCGCTATGTTGATGATATTTTTACAGTGTTAAATGAGTCTGAAAGCGGAAGTTTTTTGAATGTGTTAAATAATCAATGTGAATCCATAAAATTCACAGTTGAAAAAGAGCTAGACCAAAAACTTGCTTTTTTAGATTTACAATTGACAAGGAAACCTGAAAAGATAGATATCGCAGTGTACCACAAACCCACCAGTACAAAACGAGTGATAACAAGTGATTCTTATTGTCCTATTCAACACAAACATGCTTCTTTTCATTCTATGGTACATCGTCTTGTTAATCTTCCACTTTCTTTAACAAACTATAAAAAAGAATATGATTATATAGTTGAAGTGGCTGGTTTAAATGGTTTTTCGAAGACTCTTATTGACTCGTTTGTTAAAAAACACGCGCGAAAAGTGTCTCAAAATAAAATAACTACTTTATTTAGACAAAGTGTTTTAGAAGTGACAAGTGAAATGAAAAGAGAAGTCTTTAATTATGTTCCGGGAATAATGGACAAATTGAAAAATCGTTTAAAACAACACAATATAATGCCGGTTTTTTCTAATAATAAAAAACTTAAAAATATTTTTGCATCTACAAAAGACAAAGTTGTTGATGAACAAAAATCGGGCATATATTATATGCTATAGAATGTGGAGTGTGCAATAGACGTTATATTGGCCAAACTAAACGCAGTATACAAGTGCGGTATAAAGAACATTGTTATTGTGCAAAAAAGAAAAAATTAAAACAATCAGCTTTTGCCGATCATGTTGTAACTGAAGGTCATGGAATTGGTGAGAATGAACACAAAATTAGCTTGATTAAACAAGTTAACAAGTGCAACAGGCTGGATGCGTATGAGAGTTATTTTATTGAAAAAGAAAATAATAACTTAAATGCAGAAGAGGGCGAAATAAGATCACCGCTGTTCTCTTTGGTTTAGGCCGTGTCCGTTATTTCGCATATAAACTCTCTGATGTTTGACGAAACGATGCAATTATGGGAATCGAGTTAGTGCTGTTGATGATCGCCAAAGAAGCGTTCGAAATGCATTCACGTTTAATGTAAGTCCTTTTTATTGTTGTAATTTTTGGATCTTTAATTTTAATTTTGTGTGAAACAATAAGGTGTGTGAAAATTTAAAGCGCGATTTGATAAATTTCATTTTTTCTTTTGAGTTATATGTTTCCACGTTGTTCAGTTTAATATGTCTTTTATGACTAAAGTTATTGAAAAAAAAAACAATTTTACTGTTTATTTGAATATGCGTTTCATAAGCCATTGTTGTGCTCAGTCTCTAATTCTATCGACTGCATTTTGAAATTTTTCTATAGCCTTCTTAACATCGTATAGTACTCGTATCATCAGAAAAAAGGCCATGATAGCGTTGATGCTCATTTTAATGTCCCTAGTATATACCACAGGGTTGGTCCTATGAGACCGACGCACACCTACTTCAATTTCAGTATTTCGTAGTACTGCCTGGCATACCTTTTTTTCTTTAAGTGCCTTCTTTACAACATCCAAAAATTCAATGCGTTGGTCTATCGTGAAAGGGTTATTTCTAAAACCAGATTGATAGTATGGGGTAAGTTTCTTTTCTTCTTTTATTTTGCTAAGGCTTTTCAGGGGCAGTTTCTCGAAGATATTTCTCATGATCGGTTTAAGTGTTAAAGCTCTATAAGATGATACTTCTGTAGATGGATTATCTTGATTCTTCAACCAAAGCAGGTGAAACGGTTAGAGTGGGCCAAGAAGCTGGACGAAAATAGATTTTGGTAAATGAATTCAAGTTGGTGGTACTTTGCACAAAACGAAGGTGTTTCGTTCGATGCAGTGCTAAACAAATGTATGGTTCCTACTATCAAATATATAAGGGGTTCTGTGATGGTTTGGGGATGTTTCCCTTTCCCCTAAACTGCTACAAAGCAGATATTACCGCCATCCAAGAAATGCGATGGGACGGACCGGGGAAACGAAGATTAAAAGACTGCGATATATACTACGGCGACTGCTATCGAGAACAAAAGCAGCGTTTATTTGGATGCGGGTTTGTTGTTGCAACAAGGCCCAGGCAAAAAGTCTTAAGTTTCAACTGTGTGAACGAGCGCCTCACGACAATCCGTATCAAGGCCAAATTTGCCAAAACTAGCCTGATTTGCGCGCATGCCCCAACAGAGGAGAAAGATGAAGACACCAAAGACATATTCTACGAGCTCCTGGACATACGAGCAGTGCCCTAGCTATGACATTAAAATTGTCCTTGGAGATTTTAACGCCGAGCTGGGAAGAGAAGACATCCTTGGTGATACAATCGGAAGATATAGCCTGCACGACACCACCTCCGATAACGGATTCAGGCTGATCAACTTCGATGTGGGACGAGACGTTCTTGTAGCCAGTAGGCAGTTCAAACATCTTGATATTCACAAAGGGACATGGCGATCTCCTGATCAATCAACCGTGAATCAGATTGATCACATTGCGATCGATTCAAGGCACTTCTCAAGTATAGAGACTGTCCGTACGTTCTGAGGACTTAACATCGTCTCGAACCATTACCTCGTTGTAGCCAAGGTTCGGCTGCGGATATCCCGGCCCAAGACAAAACAAGGAAGTACTGCTAGGAAGTTCGACGTTGGACGTTTACAATCACAAGAGATCGCAAGGTCCTTTTCCGATCGAGTTTCTAACAACCTCTTAAGGAGTCCTGTGCCGCCAGCATCATGTATTGAGGACTAGTGGCAACGTTGCCAAGCAGCCATCAGAGATGCTGCTTATAATATGTTGAGTTTTACACGACCACCGCAACGAAATCCCTGGTTTGACGTTGAGTGCCGGCAAGCACATGCAGCAAAGCAAAAGGCATACAAAGCAGAGCTGCAAAGAAGGACTAGAGCTGCTAGCGAGCTCTACGAGCAGAAGAGGAAGGAAGAGCACCGGCTTCTCAGAAAGAAAAAGAAGGAGCATGAGAAGCACTTGATCGAGGAAATAGAAGGATGCCATGGCAGGAATGAGATTCGGAAGTTTTACCAAAAGGTAAAAAAAACACCACAAGGATACAATCCCCGAGCCGAAGCCTGCAGGAATAATCATGGGAACATCGTAGTAGAACCGCAGTCCATGCTGAGGATATGGAAAGAACATTTCTCCAATCTTTATAATAGCGATGAAGAAGAGAATGCCGCTGCTATAAAGATAGTACCATTCGACTTAGGCGACGTAGACCAACAATACCGCCTACCCGACCTGGACGAAGTGAAGATAGCTATATCGAAGCTCAAGTCCAACAAAGCCGCTGGAGCTGACGGCCTTGTGGCCGAACTATTCAAAGCGGCAGGTGATGACTTGGTTGGTAGCTTGCACCTACTCATCTGCAAAATATGGTCGGAAGAAAGCATGCCCGATGAATGGAATCTCAGCATTGTTTGTCCGATCCTCAAGAAAGGGGACCCTTTGAACTGCGCCAACTACAGAGGCATAAGTCTCCTGAACATCGCGTATACGATTCTTTCTGCCGTATTATGTGTCCATATCAGTGCGGCCTTAGACCTGGAAAGTCCACCATCAATCAGATATTCACATTACGGCAGATCTTGGAAAAAACCCAGGAGCTACAAATCAATACCTACCATCTTTTCATCGATTTCAAAGCCGCGTACGATAGCATCTGTAGGAGCGAACTATATAGAGCAATGTCTGGTTTTGGCATCCCTGGATCCCTGACAAACTTGTCCGCTTGTGCAGGATGACGATTAAGAATGCACGCTGCTCCATCAAGGTCGGAAAAGATCTCACCGATGCATTTGATGTCAAAAAAGGTTTTAGACAAGGCGATGCTCTGTCGTGCGACTTCTTCAACATCGTTCTTGAAAGAATAGTGCAAAACTCACGCGCCAACACAAGAGGCACAATCTTTCAAAAGTCCGTCCAGTTACTCGGATATGCCGATGATATTGACATTATTGGAACAACAAAGCGTGATGTCAGTGGCGCATTTGTGAGCATTGAGACGGAAGCGAAGAAGATGGGTTTAGCGGTAAATTAGGGCAAGACCAAGTATATGCTGTCATCAAGAAAGGACACACAACACCGACGTCTTGGACAAAGCGTCATTATAGACAGTTATTACTTCGAGGTAGTTATGGACTTTATGTACCTAGGCGCCCGCCGCTATAAATTCAGAAAATGACACCAGCGCTGAAATCAAACGGAGAATAACTCTTGCCAATCGCTATTTCTTTGGACTTATAAGGCAATTGAGTATCTATTAAGGTCCTCTCTCGAGCAGCTAAAGTGCCCGTCTACAAAACCCTCATCATCCCGGTTCTTGTCTATGGTGCAGAGACATGGACTTTGTCGAAAGTGGATGAGAGCGCTTTAGGATGTTTCAAGAGGAAAATTCTTCGCGTGATCTTTGGTCTCGTCTGCATAGACGGGGAGTGGAGAAGAAGATATAACCACGAACTGTACGGGCTGTACAGCGAAACTGACTTAGTCAAACGAATCAAAGTCCAACGACTGAGATGGCTAGGTCATGTAGAGCAAATAGACCCGAATACTCCAGCCCGGAAAGTCTTCGAATCAAACCCCGAGGGACGGCGCAGTAGAGGAAGACCGCGACTCAGGTGGCGCACACATGTGGGAGAGGACCTCAACTAACTTCGTGTGCGAAACTGTAGACAGCTAGCTAGGGACCGAGCTAGCTGGAGAAGCTTGTTGGTCGAGGCCCTGGTCCACCCCGGACTGTAGCGCCACCGTAAGTAAGTAAGTGTTGAAAATATAAACAAGAAGGAGTATAAGAAGATATTGGAAGAAAACGTTTTGATCTCTGGACTAAAATGTATTGGCGAAAACTTCATGTTTCAACAGGACCCAGAAGCACGTCTTGATTTTTGCTAGGACTTCCTCAAACAGATTGAAGACGAAGAAATCTTTCAAGTCATGACATGTCCACCGCTATCACCGGATATAGACCATATAGTGTTGTTTTGGGAGGAACTTGATAGAAGTAGAAGCGCCCGATAGATTGCCATTCATCGGAGTCTGCATTATGGAACACTACAGAACTGCTGAACCAAAATACCATATGAAAAAAAAAAACTTTTATTTAGACTGCCCAGAATTGTAAAAAAAAAGGAATTAAATGTAAAGCAGGGTTTTCGACGATCCTTCGAGCCGATTACATCGTTTTTCGAATGTTTTTTCTCTTTGCTCTCTCACAGTTGGCAGTTGGAGATAGGCCCTTACTGTAAAATGATATTTTTCTTAGAATGAAATTGAAAAAACATTTTTACTTTTCTAAATATTTCCAAACGAAAATCAATAAAATTGTCCTTAATTTATAAAAATAAAAATAAAAGGAAAAACATTTGCAAAAAACCCACCTTTACCTGCGTCAACATTGAAAGATCATTTTGAAAGGCAATTGAATGACGAACTTTTTGCTCAACCAATTCAATACGCCAGACCGAATAGTGAAAATCAATTTTAGATAGCGATATAATACTTTCAGAAGTTGAGTCAGTTGTATCGAAATTAAAATAACATTAGGCCCCAGGAGTTGATCGGATCCCAAATGAATTTTTTAAATTTGCAACAGAGGAGTTCCTGAAACATCTTAAAAAGTTATATATAATAATATTTTTCGGACTGGAGAAGCACCGGAGGATTTCCGTAAATCAATTGTGTTCCCCATCTTTAAAAAAGGAGATAAGATAGATCCATCAAATTACCGACGTATTTCTTTCCTCTACACAACCCTCAAAATTTTAAGACGGCGCCTTGCAACATTCCACAGCCCATTCAGAAAGGGATATTCAACTGCATACCCTACATTTAGCCTCACGAACATTGCAGACATTATATCCTCGCAAACAAAACAAATTGTACGTTTTTTTTTCGTGGCTTTTAGAGCGGCTTTCGATTCCAGCGACAGAAAAGCTTTAATCTTCAAGCTGGTTAGGGATGGTATGTCTCTTAAATTTGTAAAAATGACATACATATATAACAAAGAACTGTATGCAGTATGGGACGGGTAAAATTGTCAGACTGGTTTCTCACATTGGTGGGTTTAAAATAGGAAGGTAATCTCAATCCCTCAGCCTTTTTGCCTTTAAATTGAAAATTTAATACAAGACTTGCGATGTGGTAATACAATCGATGGGTGCCTGAATAAAGTAGCAGATGATCTGGTCCTTCTAACTGTATCACCCGAGTCCCTTCAGTTGATGATTAAGAAATTCCTTGAATACTATGGAACCTCATTATCAATCTAAGCAAATCAAAAACAATGGTCTTTCGCAGAGGAACAGGAATTTTGGCTGCAAATTAGAAATGGTACTATGGAGTAGATCTAATCGAAAAACGGTAAACGAATACCAATACTTAGGGTTCACTATAGCAAGTAGCTCCAATATTAGAAAACATTTGGTTAAAAGGCTGACTGCTGAAAAAATGCAAAGAGACGGTGTGGAAAAATATATAAGGAAAGACGGACTTGTCATTCAGTACAAAATACAAAGTTTTTTCCGCAACTTCTAAATCGATAATGCCTTATGCTGCAGAATAAATCATGAGATTGGCAACAGTCTGAAACCACCGAAAAGCTATTGAGGTTCTTCCTAAAAAGACAATTTCGGCTACCAGATACAACACGGGCTATCACCATTATATCTTTTTTTTATCTCTGAAACTCCATTTTAATTACATCCTCAAACTTATATACAGCCACATCGATAAAGTTGCATGGAAGATTGCAGTTTCGATTGTAAGATCCCAAAGCTCGTGGTTTAAAGAATGGAAGGACTTTGCAGACTTGAGTGGACTCTCATTTAATTTAACTCTTAATAATCTAGCAAAGACCTACTTTTATAATTTATCGAAATGCTTCATTCAAAAGCAAGAGAAGACGGTATACAGTAAGCTAGAAGTTCACTTCCTATAGAAACGTATCCTACATTCCAGCATGATCTATGGGAAGTCAACTATTTTAAGGACATCTTTAGCACTGAAACTGAAACATTATTTTTCATATTTCGCGCAAGAGCACTAAAATGTACCTTACGTAATACAAACAGAATGTCCAATTCTTGTAGAGATACGGCAATAAATATGGCAAAACAAATACTTGGACAAACGGAACTTTAAGTAATATTAAACGGAAATCACTGGCAAAAACTACTATTAAAATACCACTTGCATATAGAAGAAAAATACTCAGGAGAAGATTTTTAAACTCAGTTTGTTAATTCAACTCAATCAATTTACAAAATTTGAAAATGTAATACTCAATCTATCATCTGGCTGACGCGACGGTCCATCTGGCCATGCCTTAAAAATATTTAATTTTAAATATCAAAATGTTTTTGTAAATTTTAAATAATGAAGTAATAAATCTAATCTAAACTAAAAATCTAAAATGCTAGGAACTGAACTGAAATTTAAGCATTATAGTGGATACCTAGCTATCTAAAGCCTTTACCCCACTGCTTAACCTCAAGCACTGACGGCCCAGGACTGGGTCCCAGTTGCTTTTTATCTGGATGAAAGGTAGCCACTCCTTTCCAACCTCGTGCAAGACTAGCCCCCCAAGACAAACTGTTCTCCGCATCGCTCTCACATGCATCATCGTTGGTCTTGTCAAGGGAGTGCGAATCAGGCATCTCCAGGTTGTTCCAAATTTTGTACTGTGTAGGCAGTTCATTACCCTTTGGTACGGATCTAATTGTATTTTATCTAACTATTGCAGTAAGCCACAATAGCCAATCGCGTAAATTGATTGGTATAACCACAACCACCTCGAGCTCTCTTTACAGAGGGCCTTCCCAGTGACAGTGATTCCATGGTCCTTACTCCATGGGGGCTATAATTAGCGGGAGATTAGTAATCACTATCCCCGAGGTACCCAATTAGGGTGTTCTCTTATAGATATCACTCTACGGAAGATATCTTTATCTTGTTGTTCTTACTTGTTACTTTAAAATATTATGGAGTTATTTTAAAAATATCACCAATAATATTACATGCGCTTAATAAATTAAGCAAATGAAAGTGCAGATCACAGCCGACCAAAGCCAACCACAACCTGCACCGAATACGATTAGACTTGCTCGTCCTACACCAAAAGGGATAGAGACATTCCCTGCAATTTAATTTCAGGTACCGGGAAGGACCGTCCATTGTATTGCTATACCAAGACTAATAAGCAAAAGAGACGGTCATATCGCTCAACTACCTTTCGTCATTGGCCGTGACCCCCACATCACATTGTTCAAGATTTGTATAAATCAGCACCAGGGACCCGTTGCTCAGTTTCTGATCGGATCTTTCCGATATCTGAGATTGGGTATAGCACCGAGATTTTTTCGGACATGGCTTGAACTACAACCGATGTCCTCCAAGCGTTCAAAATTTCAATTTTCTTATCTAGCAATCTCATTTTTACATCATTTTATATCACTACTTTAGATTGCTTTTGCATACATCGAACGAAAGAGATGTCTCGATCGCTTTTTGTTATGTATGTCACGTGACTTATTTTATATAAGTTCTACGAGTTTTCTTGGTTGTCTAACTCCAGCGAGCCGGAGAAAGACGTAACCCCCCCCCACCACGACAAGGTGAAACTCATCGAGGGGGAAAATGCTAGGAGCAAGACCAAAAGCAATTGTAGTGGATTCTTAAAAAATAAGCTTTACAAAATTTTTGAAACATTTTTAAGAAACACATTTGGTACGCCAACTTAAATTTTTAAAAAATAAAAAATTAAATTTCCAAAGAAAAAAAATTTTACCGTTTTTGAGATATTAAATTTTTCAAAAAAAATTGATTCTGTTCTTTAAAAATTCAAAAAAAAACATGTTTAAAATCTAGAAATGCAATAGCTGTGTTTTATTATTCACAAATCTATCTGGATCCGGATCTGGATTAAGTTTTAAAATGTATTACAAAAACAATTTGGGATCCTGTTTTCTATTGGGATCTATTTCAAAGATCCAAAAATTAGTTATTACATTGGCGAGTAGATGGCTTTTATGATATGGTAGTGCAAGTTATAGTGTAAAGAAAAAAGACAAGAAATAATTTAAAATTTACAAACTTAAGGATAAAAAGAGACGGGCTTATAACACTGCTGTCACTAAGATCCGTATCGTTTTATTTTCAAGGGATGATCCAGATCCTGATCCAGATAGATTTGTGAATAATAAAACGCACCTAATGTTTTCTTAAACTTTTTATAAGTTGCCCTTAGAAAAATTTAACTAAAATCGGTTTTGCCGATGATGAGAAATTCAAAATTTGAAAAAATGGTTCTACTGTAGGTACAGTCAGTAATATATTTTTTTCAAAATACGATTTTCGAAAACCATTTTTTAACTTTGTATGGTGGGTGTTTTAAATCCAAAAAAAATTGTTTTTGAAAACTTTAATACACAATAACATTCAAACTTTTGAGGTTCTTTAGAATAAAAAAAAATGGTCAAAATGGGTCTTAGCGTTTTTGATAAAATCAAAAACAAAACAAAAATTGTTCCAGGGTGGGTACCAAAAATAACTATTTTTTGGAAATTTTTTTCAACCATTACCTAACTTTAACTAAACTAAATTTCTTGAATTTTTTTTTTTGATCTATGGGACAGTTTTTGGTAAAAAAAATTTTTATAAGATTTAAAAAAAAAAAAATCGTATGGCACGTACCGATATTTTTTGTCTTATTTGGTCTTAAGAAAAAAAAAAATAGAAAAAACCTGTTTGGGGAAAATTTAAAAACGATATCTACCAAGTTTGACGAATTCGGCCGAGTCGCTTAGACTGTAGTCCAACAGACAAAGAGACCAGACAGAAAGAATTTCGAGACCCACTTCTTTCGTCTCCGCTTTCATAGTAATGCCCATCAAAATCTCAAGTTCGATTTTTTTTACGAATGCACAACTTGCCTTATAGTACTCATAAATCGCAAGTAAAAATCATAAAATTTCATTTAGTTAATATAATATTTTAATGCATATACATATTTTGAATTAAAAAAAAAATATATTTTTATTAAATTTGATATCACTAACAAGAGTCAGTATCGTGATCTGGGTACTTGGATTTATAACGATTTAAGGATTTATAATTAACTTAATTGGTCGCAGCATGCTCATATACATAACTGATCTTGTGCTCATTGATCTATTTCACCCCAATATTAACAACACATCGCCCCTCGTTCTTCTGATTATATCAATTTTTTCGGCGTGTGCAAGAAATAATACAACATCGTGGATAACGGTTACAGTTCCGCACTGTTTTGTCAAGAGCTATGTCAAAAATATCACTTTTTCTAAAACACCTTTTGACATCAAAGGTATCGATGTAGTTAGTCTTTAGCGAACACGAACCTAACTACCACTACTAGTATATTGGTTGTCTCTTTAGATCCTCCCATACTCGACTTTGAAATCCATGAAAGGGCTGTCGCTTTTGCTTTCAAATTCTTTAGTTATTTTCTAAGATCCGCCGTAAGCTTTTCTGTCATCGTTTTGGAATGTTTCATTAAAATTTGCTTTTCTATCAAACAAGCGTCCAATAGGGTACTTTTACGTGTAAAACAAATCGGGAGTTACTTATAGAAATCAATAAATCACTTCAAAGTACTTTCGGATATTCGAATAAATGCTGTGAAGTTTATGGTTAGAAAATTTCTGTAGGCAAAAAACACGCGAGCAACGAATTTTTTTATTTCACTTTGTTTGAGCTGAGCTTGCTCGTGTAAACCGAATGAATCCGGTGGTGGTTTGGGTAAGGATATCCGCTTACTGGGCATCGTCATGAACCTCAATCTGATTTTTTCACACCTTATTTCTATTTTGTGTGGTAGCTTCGGTTTCCTTTTCCTGGTATATTGATCTATACAAGATAAGGGTTTCGAGTGAATGAAATTCATTCGATGAAAGTTAGGATTTTTTTTCAAAGCATACCATTGCCGCTATATACCTCTTCGGCAAGTCAGAATGTTCATTGGAACGAAATAAATAGGATTCCTCACTGTATGGTACTTCTGGTTTCGAGTTTTCTTTTTTCTATTAAACATATTTTCTTACCATTTTGGAATCATTTTTTTTTTGTGGTCTGGTTTTGAAAGGAAATGAAGCAAAGAGTTGGGTGCTTATAGAAATCAGATGGCTCCTAAAATATTTGAATATGTGAAAAGGTATTCTTATTTATTCAAAAACATCTTTTCTTCGTCAAATGAAATTCAAAATCAATGTATAGAAAGCTTTTGACCAGATTTTCTGACACACAAATTTATAAAAAGATTACAATTCGCATATAGAAAAGAAAAGCAAGAGTGAAAATTGATTATGTTTCGGGTCGATGTTTTTTTTCAATTACATTAAAATTATGTATGAAATATGATTGCGTTCAAGTAGCCCAAAAGGCGAACTCTTTTAATCACATTTTGCACGTTGTAATTTCGTTTCTTATATTTGCCTTAAGCAAGAAAGTTGTGGTTGGTTTGTTAATGGTCACCTTCTCATTTAAGTCACCACTTTGTTACATTACTCGACCGTATATCCAATTCGGACACAAGAAAGTCACTAGTAACTGTTTAAGCATTGCCCTGACATCCTCAAAAAAATATATGGCGTACCATGCAGTTACTCAACGAGGGTGTAGTGTTTTTTGGGTATCAATCGAGTGCCCCAACAGCGGGTATTCTGTTTTCTTTTTTTAACAAAGCGAGCTAAGTCGAAATGTGCTTCGAAAATAATGATTTTTTTCCAAAAATGCCCGTCGTCTATAGTGAAATATTTAAATAAATATTATTGCTTTAGATGTTTCATAATAAGTTGTAATCGATTACTCTTTTCAAATGACAACTCAAAAATATTATCGACCTGCAACATAAAACGCACCCTGTACTAATTGCTTTCGTTAAAAAACTGTTCAAAGTCTTAACAAAACTTATAAATACGAAAAGGAAGTATAGTTCGCCAAATTCGAACGTTTACTTTAGATGAACTGGAAAAGGTTGTTTCTCTGCATTAACAACCTGAGTTCCAACGCTCGTCTTCAATAACACCCCTGTTGTAAGCTCGATAGATAAAGCCAATTTGCTTGCAGCGTAGTTTGCTGTAAAGTCGACACTACCAGAGAGTAACATGACTCCTCGTGTACTTGAAAGCGTAAACGATCTTATCGGTCGAATCTTCGTTCGCATTTGTGCAGTTTCTAGAGTTCCAAGGATCTTGACATTCACAAATCCGTTGGCCCCGATAGTATCCCCGCTATTGTTCTGAAGAGGTGTTCTTTAACGCTGGCAAAAACACTGCGTAAGCTTTTCCATCTGTCCTACTCTACTGGTCTCTTCCCGAGTGGATGGAAAATAGCATTTGTCCAGCCTGTCCCTAAAAAAGGCGAATCCTCCTCCCCCTCTAACTATCGTCCAATCGCACTTACGTCTCTTCTCTCTAAGGTCATGGAAACGAAACCTACTCAATGACCGGCAGTATGGATTTCGTAGCAATAGGCCCACTAGTGATCTGATGGTATATCTCACCGAAGAGTGGAACAAATCTTTACATGCATCGTTTTGGAGAAAGTAAGATTATTGCACTTGATATTTCAAAGGAATTTGATATAGTTTGGCAACAAGCTCTCTTATCGAAAATGCGTGCATTTGGTATCGATGAATCTCTTTTTCGTTGAATTAGAAATTACCTTTCGGACCGTTCACTACAAGTAGTTTTGGACGGCTTCAAATCTTATATCCACAAAATAAACACTGCGTTGGTGTGCCGCAGGGCTCCGTTTCATCTCCGACACTCTTCATTATAATCATAAATGATCTTTTGTCTGAAACTTCTAATCCACTTAATTGTTTCGCTGACGACAGTATACTCAGCTTTTCAACGGCAGCGTATGATAAGCATATTAAATTCTGATCTTGACAACATTGTCGAATGGGGAATCAAAAATCGTGTAGAATTTAATGCTTCGAGAACTAAATGCTGTTTTCGATAAAGCGTAACTCTCCCCCAAGGCACTTGCTTTGAGGAGACTGAACAACTTTCAGTTCCTGCTATGTGCATCACAGACCATCTTTTGTGGAGTGATCACATAGTTGACGTTGCCAAAAATGCTGCTAAGTCTTTAGGTTTTCTCCGAAGATGCAATAATTTCTTACGCCATCTGGGCAGGTGCTCCAAAAACCCATTTGAGTCTCTTGGACAGAATTCAAAAGAGAGCTATAAAAATGATCGATCGTTGTCTAGCTAAAAGCTTTGTATCTCTCGAGCACCGCCGCAATGTTTCATATCTATCATTAATATACCGCTATTTTTATAAACATTGCTCTAATGAAATAGCCAGTTAAATTCCTCCCCTTAAGCAATTTTACTGCAATACTAGTGCTTTAAGGAATGCTCATCAATTTACCTTTGAGTCCCATTTCGGACGTACTGTCAAGTACAGAGATTCTTTTTTTAGTGGCACTACACGAATGTGGAACGCTTAACCTTTCGATCACAACATATTTAAAATATACATACACCACAACAGGGGTGGCAGAACACCCCAGCCAGGAATAAATTAAAAAAAAATACTTTCGAGGACAACATAAAATTTTTATTCAAACACAACAATTCATATACTTTATCAAAAACAGAAAAAAACTTAATTCATTAATAAATAAACATGTATGTATATATTTACAAAGAAATAATAAGTTAAGTAAAATTTAAGCATATCTCTTTTCTGTGTTCAGGGCATACAAGACATTTGCATTTAAGACACGTAATCTTGCTTTTCCAGTCTTGTTTCCTTGGACAAATTGCACATCGCGATTGCTTCTGCTGTTTCGGATGGGGCTCACCTTCATTATACTCCATGGGGTGTCCTACAACCCCCTTTATTCCTTCAGCTTTTCACATACATGGAACACAACATGGGGTGATATACAACCCCAATTCATGCCTTTTGCCCTCGCACTCAAAAAATATAACCTATCGCGGGGACTACTCATCAGCAAATGACACCTGAGATATTAAACGACAAATACATAAAACGACAGAAAGAGGAATAAAGAAAAATCAAAATTACAGTTAAAATAAAAATGCCTGTGGTGGTATAGCACCCCTGTTGTGGTTGGAAGGTTAAAGCGGCCCCTAGACTATCAATATTATTGTGCAATATTTGATATTGCACAATATTATTGAGAGTCTAGGGCTCATATTGAAGGGTTGTGCAATATATTGTACAAAATCAAAATCCTTTTGATATTTATTGTGCAACCAAATTTATTGTATAGTCTGTGGATGTGTTTGCACAATATTTTGTCATTTGTTTTGAATTTTCGTACTGATAACATCTCCCGGAATCAAATGTCGAAATGGCAAAGCCATTTCATTTAATAAATTTTGATGAGTAAACACTTTTCATCCATCTGCGTTTGTTTTTTCTTTTTTTTTAATGAAATAGCAAGAGCAATTGCCACACAAACATAATCCATATCATCGAGCATGATGTTGAATCACAAATAAAGAACTGTCAAATGATTTATTGTGCGAAATATTGTTTAGTGTGGGGTACCAGTCAATAATATTGTGCAATATATTGTTCAATAATATTGATAGTCTAGGGACCGCTTAACCCGGCTCACTTTAAAAGTAGTCGTTGCCACCTGACTGTGATCGAATTAAACACTAGCTGGTTTTAGGGCTTGTCAAGTGTTAACCTTTTAGACATATTGGAAAATGCATTGTATTTTCAGGCAGAGGGTCTTGGTTTCGATTCCTAGCCGCTGAAGAAATGTTTTTTCTCAGGATTGCGCTGCTTCTTGCGAGAAAGACAAATCCTCCCAAGAGTATCTCTTATGAAATAAAAGTGCTGTTCATCTTAGCCATTTCATTTTATGTCATTATGTCCTTGATCTCTACAAGCTGGTGCACCACCAAATAGATTTATTTATAATTTTTATGGAAATTTTTGTGGAATACCAAAAATTATTTAGGACAACAAATTTATTCAGTAAATACTGAAGTGAAGATGGCTAATGCTTCCCACTATATGAGATGCCATCTTCGGTGTACAATTTTGAACTTATGTAACATAGCCACTTCTGTGGACTTTTAAAACACATCGAATATGAAATAATCTGTGAGCAGTTTTACTTACGACAAGAGAGCAACTACATCAAAATTGTAAAATTGAAGTTCTATATTATATAAAAAAGTACTGGAACAAGCTTTTGAGAAAGAACTTAAGGGGTGGAGATGAAACCAATATTAAATGTCAACGTTCTTACTTGTAATAATAGTTTCCACTTTCATTAAATTTGACACCAATTAACATTATTTCAGAAACTTCAATAGCAAATCATTTAACCAAAATTATCTTTTTAATTCATCTTACCACCAACCAGGGTTGCGAATTTTTGAATTGAAAAAAAAAAACCATAAGTCATAAGTCTATGGATGATTTGTGATTTAAAAAAATCTAATTCATAAGTTAGTTAGTGACTTAAGCCCCTTTTAGACGATGATTTCAGTTTCAGTTTCAGTTGAGCTATCAGTTAAGCTTTCAGTTAAACTGATGTCTAAATGCAAAAACTGAAGCGTTTAACTGAAACTGAAACTGCGACTGAAACTGATGAAATTCCCATAAGTTTTCAGATTTGTAAATACTTTTCAGTTCAGTTGTCAGTTCAGTCCTCATTCGAGTTCATGTTTTTTTTCAATATGTCGAAACAGAATGATAATTTGGTCGATTTCATTGAAATTTATTGCGTGTGTCCATGTTTATGGAAGAAAAGTTATCCTTTTTATCACAATTCAGTTAAGAGAGAAGCAGAATACAAGCTCAACTGAACACCGGACTGACGTCTTAATACAATGCCTTTTTTAGCTGAACTGACAACTGAACTGATAACTGAAGGAACAACTGATCGTCTAAAAGGGGCTTTATGATTTAAAAAAAATTAAATTCATAAGCTACTAAGTGACTTATGAATTAAAAAAAATTAATTCACAAGCTACTAAGTGACTTATGAATTAAAAACAATTAATTCACTACCTATAAGTGACTTATGAATTCAAAAAAAAAAAATTAATTCACTACCTATAAGTGACTTATGAATTAAAAAAAATTAATTCACAAGCTACTAAGTGACTTATGAATTAAAAACAATTAATTCACTACCTATAAGTGACTTATGAATTAAAAAAAAAATTAATTCACTACCTATAAGTGAGTTATGAATTAAAAAAAATTAATTCACAAGCTACTGAGTGATTTATGAATTAAAAAAAAAATTAATTCGTAAGCTAGTTGGTAAATTAAACTTGTTTTGACTACATAATTATTTAATTATTAACGAAGGTAGATTTCAAGCTTTTGTGTGTCATAAAATTATCATGCTAGCTTATAAATTTTCCAATTAATAATTTTTTAATCAGAATTTATCCATTAGCTTATGAATTAATTTTTTTTTAATTCATAAGTCACTAGGTAACTTTTGAATTAATTTTTTTTTTATTCGTAAGTCACTTACTTGCTCATGACTTAAATTTTTTTTAATTCATAAGTCACTTGGTAGGTTGTGAATTATTTTTTTTTAATTCATAAGTCACTTATTTTCCCATGACTTAAATTTTTTTAATTCATAAGTCACTTAGTAAGTTCTGAATTAATTTTTTTTAATTCATAAGTCACTAAGAAGCTTATGATTTAAATTTTTTTAATTCACAAGTCAACAGCTGACTTATGAATAAAATTTTTTTAACTAGCTGCTGAATTACATTTTTCTTACTTCATAAGTCTCCCACTAGCTTGTGAGTTAAAGCCAAGCTTAAGCTAAAAAGTGACTTAAGCTTTTGCAACCCTGCCACCAACATGATTTTGAAGTTGGCTTAGTTTATCGAATTTCTCCATCGGTCGATTTCTAACTCATACCCATTGACCCATTTCTCATAGAAAATAATCTGAATGAACTCAATGCTCTCACCATATTTTTCAAAAAATTCTCTTCAATTTAATCCTATTTCAAGTAGAATTCCCTCGTTTATGGACGAATGCTCTTATAACCCCAATACATAAAATGCGTCCAAAGTGTTAAGTTACAAACTATTATAAAATTGCTAAACTTTCACATATCCCTAAAATCTTTTGAAAGCATTTTGTACGAAATGTTGAGTTTTTGTTGTAAGTTTCTCATTTCCTCTAGACAACAAGACCTTGTCCGAAGGTAGTCCCACAACGACTAACCTAGTTGAATTTGTGTTCTTTAGCCTCTCAGCCTAAGAGACCGAAAAGGAAGTTGACGTTTTCTCAATCGATTTCAGTAAGGCCTTTGACAAAATCTCACATATGTAAGCTTATCCTTTCCAAATTGTCCTGCGTTGGCGTTGAACCTATCTTCTTAAGATTGATTTTTTTCTTACCTGAAAAATCGTTACTAGAAAGTTCGATTCAGATCTACCTTCTCTGATGATTTCTTAGCTACATGTGGAGCCCCACAAGGCTGCCATTTAGGACCCTTCCTTTTTGTTCTATTAAAGTTATTCAAATGGTCATTAAACATTTCCATATTTCTGTGGCAACAAGCAAAAACAGCATAAGTCGAATTATGTCGAAAATCAGTTGTTGATACCATCCGATGCGCAGTTAGCCATTTCTGTCAAATTTTTTTCGTATTTTTATCTCAAACGGTTAAAGAATTACAGAAAAAAGAAAAACAAGTCTTGTACCTGATTTGTATTGCAAACTAAACATTCAAATTGCTCTCCCGAAAAGTAGCAAAAACTGACTTATATTGTTTTTCTTTGGTGCCACAGATTTCACTTTAGACCATTTCTTCCCCAGTCCGCACATGATTCCTCTCTTTTTGAGATTAAACTCTCAACAGTATTTCTGTCTGGTGCTTGAAAAATTGATTAGATCTATATATGTATTTCCAAATGTCATTCAATCACTTTTTCACGAAAATGCATCCAACTTACTCCCCGACTCTACCAATTCATATCCACCGCTAAGTCAATTCGCAATTTTGGTATTTTCTGTGATAGAGAGCTCAATTTTCCCAAACATATTGACGTTTCCTAGGCTTCGCACTTCGTGGTCTGTCTTAGGCCTTTATTCTATCTCCGTATCGAAACTGACTTCTGTTAATTAACTTGAATACGCTGGAAGAACGAAGAGCAATAATCGACGTTCTCTTCATTCATCGACTACTTACAGGGTATCAGCGTCTGTTGACTGCACAACTCTCAACAATTCGATCTCCTTCAACACTGATTCCCGTAATATCAGAATTCTTCGTCTCTTCTTCTGCCTACCCACAGCTCCAACAAACCTATTACTCGCATGCTTCGGAGGATTGATTGTAACATTAACAGTTTCGACTTCACCCTCAGTTCATCCTGCCCGAAACTCCGTCTTAATCATCCTTCCAATAAACTCCAATAATAGATTTAAGAGCTGGATTTAAGTTAGATTAAGGATTAGCTTGTGTTGTGCCTATTTTATGAGGGTATTGCCCCCACCAAAATTATAATTAAACATCAACTACAGCCATCATCCATGGCTAAATGAAATCGCCAAATGACTTTTCTTGACATCATCTGTTTAGTTTAGGAACTTGGAACTTAAACGTTTTTTTTTCAAGAAAAAAAAAACTTTTTTTTTCGATGTAAACTTTTAGAACTATTGAAAAGCAATTAAGTGTCTGTTTCTGGCACGTACAATCCAAACGTGTCCACCACCATCCCAATCCGATGCAATAAGGATAAAGGAAACGCAGAAGAGAAGACATCCCATGGAATGAATAATCAGGGAACTTATCACGAAATCAAAATGAAACAACAAGCACTGCGAAAAACCAAAAAAAAACTTTGTCTCAGCTTGAATTTCGACCGGAAACCCATCTCAAGAAGTTTTGATGCACAAAAACTCATTATATTGGTTTCGACAGAAAGTAGAGTCGAAGTTTACTTTTTCTATTTCGTTTTTTTTTTCTTCATCGATTTTTGTTGGACATTATCGTATTTCGAGTTTATACATCATCCTCTTTTACGAAAACATTATTTCTTCCCTAGTCATTTTGAATCCTTTTGTGTTAGTATTTTTGGCTAAAAACGTGATTAAGTTTGCGCTCTGTTTTACCTTTAAATATCCGATTCAGACATGTTACATATCTGTGAATGTATGTATGTATATAGGATCTATAAAATAGAAAAAATATTGATGAACTTCGAAAAAAAAATTACTGGCGAACTTTTGAAGGATGCGAGATTAAGT
The DNA here is from genome assembly GCA_963931855.1 of Philhelius festivus. Taxonomy (NCBI): domain Eukaryota; kingdom Metazoa; phylum Arthropoda; class Insecta; order Diptera; family Syrphidae; genus Philhelius; species Philhelius festivus. The sequence goes on along the minus strand of OZ007555.1, from coordinate 136,319,536 downwards.
GGGTAGTGCTAGATTGCTATATTTTTTGCCCCAACTCAAATTACATTAAGCTTCAAGTCAGCATAGCTTGCAAAGGTCTCTCAAACTTTATCAATTTAAAAGTGTTTTTGATAGACAGCTCGAGGATAAAAGAATAAAAAGTATTCTACGCGAAAAACTGAAAACTTTCGAAGCACGTGAGGAAGTGGTATGTTTAGTTTAGGAATCGAATTGTAAAGAAAGGAATTTAAGTCAGGAGGTCTTTTTTCATCTTGAATTGATATGGTAAGCAATATTAATTTGTTATTCCCGATTTACTGGGGTACAGAAATTTGTATTCGAACTCAAACAAGTAGGATGATAAATGTACATTAATAAAAGGTCAAAAGTAGATATGGGTTCTATTGAAAGCCTTGAGTTACATACTGCTCGGTATACATATTAATGTTTTAAAATGTATGACAGATATGAAGCTACATTTGGTATGAAGTGTTTTGGGATTTCCTATTACAATCAATTACATTTTGTGCATTCTTATTTAAATGTAAAATTTGATGCATAGCTATGCTTTACAATTTTATTAGATGAGAACGTATTTTTTGGAATGAAATTAACCCTATTTTGGGTTTATGCAATCTACCTTTGTATAAGTTAACACCAATGTTATTGACGTTGACCGGGATGGAAGTGCTAACCATGCGTCTGGCTGAACGAAGTGAATTTCCAGAGGATTATCATGAAATATTGTCGGAATCAGCGTTACCACTTCTGAACACAAAGTCGAAGTAGATTTGAAGAAACAAGTGAAGTAACTTGAGAAAACTCGAAGTAGATTTCAAAATGACTTTTTACTTGCTTTTAGAAAAATATTAAATACAAGATTTTTATCAGTTGACATTACATTACGAAAAACTAGTGATTCAGTCTGTCTGCCAAAAGTTTTTATAAGATTCGTGCACACATGTAAAATTACTCATTTGTGTATTTGTATTGTGTTGACGTAAATTTTGTTCATGGAAATTCTGGATTTATATGCTACCTAGAGTTAAATAAAGAAAAAGAAGTAGATTTGGCCTTTTTTTTGTAAAATTGAAGTAGGTTGAAACGAAGATTTTTAAAAGGAAGAAGATTTCAGTATTTTGCTGATGGTGCCAAGTAGGAAGTAGATTTTTAAATATTTTGAAAAAAAGAAGTAGATCTACTTTAATTGAAGTAAAGTGGTACCACTGGTGGGAATGCAAGATGGCAATTATGAAATTAAAAGCAAAAATGTTTTTAAGCTAGTTAGTTATAATTAATAATTTAAGCTATAAAGGTCAGAGCAATATGCTCTGAAGAAAAAATATTTTTTTAAAAAATTAAATTGGTGTTTGATTAACTTATACAATGGGTGATTTTTTTGCTATTTTCTTTATGGCAACACTGGTTTTGACAGCTCACGCACGTTTCGCGTTTTGTGTCACTGTCAAACATCTTCAGTTTGTTCTATAATTTAACCATGAATCCTCTTACAAACGAACAACGCTTGCAAATTATTGCATTTTATTATCAAAATGCGTGCTCTGTTAAGAAAGTTCATCGCGACCTACTGAGGCGCCTATTTGGGCTATTGTGACTAAATTTCGCACCAAATTTACATTAAACGCACCAAGCCATTAAACCACCAACACGCTTACATAGAGTGTGAACTGAGGAAAATATGGCAGCTGTATCGGCCAGTGTTGGTGATGACCGTGAATTATCGATTCGGCGCGGTTCGCAGCAATTGGGCTTCTGTTACTCCACTACGTGGACAATTTTGCGGAAGGATTTAGGTGTGAAGCCTTTCAAAATACAGCTGGTGCAAGAATTGAAGCCGAACGATCTACCACAACGCCGAATTTTTCATGAATGGGCTCTTCAAAAGTTGGCCGAAGATACTTTTTTATCGAAAAATTGTGTTCAGCGACGAAGCTCATTTGAGATTGAATGGATACGTGAACAAGAAAAACTGCCGTATTTGGAGTGAAGAGCAGCCAGAAGCATTGCAAGAGCTACTAAATGCATCCAGAAAAAGTCACTGTTTGGTGCGGATTATGGGCTTGCGGAATCATTGGGCCGTATTTCTTCAAAGATGATGCGAATCCCAACGTTACTCACCATTGTGAGCGCTACCGTGCGATGATAACAAACTTTTTTCTGCGCAAAATAGAACAGCTTGAGTTGCATGACATGTGGTTTCAACAAGACGCTGGCACATGCCACACAGCACGCATAACAATTTACCAATTGAGAGACGAGTTCGGTGAACAGTTTATTTTACGTTTGTTGCCGGTCAATTGGGCGACTAGATCGTGCGATTTAACGGCTCTAGACTATTTGTTGTTTGCTATGTTAAGGCTCATGTCTATAGCGACAAACCCGCTTCGATTGACGCACTGGAAGCTAAAATTGAAGCATTCATTCGTGAGATACCGAACGAAATGTTATAAAAAGACAAAATTGGACTAAGCGGATGGACCTTTTGAGGCGCAGTCGCGGCCAACAATTGCACGGAATAATCCTTAAACATTAAATCATATCGACCCTACTATCGATTCAAATAAAGATTTCATGCATTTTATGTGTTTTTTTTTTTTAATTTCCGATAGCTCTTAAAAAATCACTCGGGTTAACCTATAGCATTATCACGAGTCGTGATTTTGTAGTTCGAACGCTATCCTGGTGGTGGCGCTGAAATTGGAGCACGATTTTACAAAGCAGAGTAGGATAAGATATAAAAGAAGTAGTAAAAAAAAGAGAATATTTTATTATTAAATTTAGCAGAGACAAATCTAGCAAGTACTAACCCTATGCTTAAGATGTCGCCACAATCGTTCCTCTTCTTGATAGTACTATAAGTTTTATATACAAAGAAATTACTAAAAATAATTCTATGTATTTAAAACTCGGCAATGGCCACAATTCTGAAAACGTGCAAAATTATTATTTGCGACGAATCCACAAGGGTTCATAATCTCCCGAAACGCTTGATTAGACTCCGATTGGAGGCGATCTTATTCTTCTTGCTGGTGATCTCCCCCAAGCTTTATGTGTTATACGGCCATTAAAACTGGCAGATATCTCTAAAATCGAGTCGAGTACCGCTATCGACGAACATGCGTTCGCATTTGCTGCAGGACCCGTCTGCCCAAACATTCTCAAAAAGAATTTTGGACATCGGAAATTGCAAAATTCCATTTAAATGTTCGTTCTCGCCAAACTTCTGGAAAAGGTATTCCCAAGTCTATTACAATCAACTAAAAAAGTCCGGAATGGCTGTGCGAAGGTCCAAGTTATACACACAATTGGCTGATCGAAGAACATGAATTTCGCATATTTAAGTCAAAAAAAAGTCAACAATCTTGCGTTTTTGGATGTTAATAGAAAAGGCAACTGGAGTCACTTAAGTTTGAATAATAAATCGTTGGAAATAATTTGCATGGAATCAATACGTCTTCTCCTTTGAATTTGCCACAATGATTATTAATTCGATTATCAATCTACGAGTAGTTTCGTTGTGCAATTTTGGTGCGTTTAAGTTGAGGATAAACATTATCGGTGATTAAACCTTCTATGTTAATACGGAGGCATTCCGGGAGGGTTCCAATGAGTTGAAAAATTTATTCGAATAGTTGTAGATGTAGTGATTGCAATATCTTCTATGCCAAATGAATGGTGATTGCAAATTTGAAGTCGCAGTTTCAAAGTGAAGGCAATTAATGCAATCTTTTAATTGAATTCAATGAATAATTTTTAAATATTGTATTGGCTAAAGAGTAGGATCGTACGACACAGTCGTTAATTTTATTTCTAAATGAATGAAAACTAGAAAGTGCAGAATATGTTTAACTATTTATTAATATACTTTCATTCCAGAAAATAAGCAAACAAAAAAAAAAAAACAGCACAAGACCTCTTCAATTTGGTCAGATATAAAAGAAAATCGTCGCAAAATATATATAACTTTTCTCCCAAGTATAACAACCAACTCCTTCTAAATGCCATGGACGAAGACGTTACGATTAAAACAAAAAGTTGAACCTATCAGATTTTCTTAATGAGTGTTATAACTTTTCTAATCATGTTATGAGGAAGATGTAAGTTGACATTAACAGCGCATATAGAAATTACAGTGATGTAAAAAAAATTTTGAGTTTATTGAGTCAGCAATAACTTTTTAATTAATTTATTTTTTATTTAATGAATTTTCCTTATTTAATAATTTTATCAGCAACACAAGTCGACAGTTTTTAGTTTTTTATAATTTTCTTTATTTTAAATGTTTCAATTTTTTTATTTTACATAATATTTTTTACTAGAGAGAACAATCTCGGTGAGTTTAATAAAAATGAATATGAGAAAAGAAACAGAAAATGTCTTCTGCCATTGAAGACACCAATAACTTATCGAAATGCTGAGAAATTGGCATGCGTTAAATCGCGAAGGAATAAATGGAGGGCTCACAGCTGTACCGAACCAAGTCATTTTAAAGAAATCCAAAACTAACGCCAGGATTTCCGAAAAATTGACCTCTATTTAGAGCTGTAATGAACTACATAGTTCATTTAGAGCTACATAGTTCTATTTAGAGCTGTAATGAACTATACATAGCTCTAAATAGAGGTCAATTTTGCGGAAATTTTGGCGTTGGTTTTGGATTTTTTTAAAATGACTTGGTTCGGTACAGCTGTGAGCCCTCCAAATAATAGACTCTGCAATTGTTGGCCCTCTACATTTTGCCCAAAATGCGGATTGCACACTTTAGATTGAATATGGAGTGCCAACACGAACAATAGTCAAATCGATTATAAGATTATAACCTACCAACTTAAATGCGATAAAATAAAATCCGCGACCTTGTTAGCACGAACATGACCTTATATTTAAGAAACTTAACTTTAAAAACGAATTTTACTACAGGAAAAAAATACTTTAGCAGTATGAAATAAAACCAGAGTTCCATGAGGTTTTTAAAGCAAGTAATATCAAGAATTAATGCAAAAACAAGAAAAAATGTTCTGTGGCAGGAAACACTAATAGCAATTTTTTGAAAAAGTTTTTCAACCATTAGCTAGGTTCTACTAAATGATTTTTATTAATCTGTTGAACAGTTTTTGAGAAAAAAGATATTGTATAGCAGGTACCGCTATTTTTGGAAAAAAAAATATTTCTGTTCAATAAGGAGCGTAAATAGGTAATGACAATTTGGAACACAGCACGATTAGTGAGCACATTCAGCGATACAACATACTACCCCACAACATACCACATGCAGCTTAGCCACAGGGCTTCACTTGAGTCTATTTTTTTTTTCTAAATTTTTAAAAAAAGTACAAAAATTGTAAAAGATTAAAAAACATCGCGTTCAGCACCGTAAATATGATACAAAATAAAGAAAATGATAAGATTATATAAAACACCAAGATTTTGATTCAAATACAATATCGATTCGAACAAAGCCAATTTCAATTCGATTCAGCTATTCAAATGGTTGGAAACGTAGTTCAAGCTCCCTTCAACCATGGATACAAATGCATCAGCTATTTGGAATATATACCAAAAATAAGAAAACTGCTGTCAGTTGTACTTAAAATCAATTAAAAAGAGGAAAAATTCACACAAATATTTTATTGAAGAAATTGTAACAAAAATAAATAAAATGCACGACTGGATCGCACGAACTTGCTATTATGTAAAAGTACTTTGGAATTTAAAAATTACGCATAGATAAATATAAAACATGAATTTAAAGAGATACAAATGTTCAGAAAATAAAAATTGCCCTCTGATTTCTAGAAAAGTATGAATTTATGAAAACAAAGTTTAAAAATGGATTTTTTTTTTTAAAACCCAAAAAATATTGTTTTGAATATTCTTATATATTGTCACATAATTAATTGTAACTCTGCATCCGAACACTACCCACTTAGATATAGGTCACTTTTCTGTACACTTGTCGTTTGCAGAGCAAACATCAAGAATACAAATTATGATTCATTTACTCTATCCAACATTATCTCTCATCGGAGATAAAGTTGGAGAGATCGAGTGACATCGTTAGTTAAGATCGTAAGTCCAGTTAGTCTTTAAGATTATTAAGTTTAGTCGACTCTAAATAGCTTGTGTTAAATAAATCTCTTGTTGTTAACAGAAAAATAAATATTTTGTGTTTGTTATATTAAAAAAAGGTTTTGGTGTTTCTACTAAAAACAAGGTACAAGAGTTACCTTTAACTATATAATATTATTTTAAACTTAAGGGGGCTTCTGCTAAGAAATTTTATTCGAAATCGGTTAAGCCATTAATTAGAAAGTCGAAAATAAAAAAAAAAAACGGTTAAACGTTAGACGTTTTCGATATAAATAAGATTTTGCATTACGGGTGTATGGGGGGTATTAGTCATGGAGCCAAGAAACAAATTTCGATTTCCTCTCTATGGAATCACCGAAGACCCTTACGTGCCGATTTTGAAGAGAATACCTCTAGTTGTTTAGGCTGTAGATCGAGGTATAGATATACAGACAGACAGACGGAATTTCATACCCACTTTATTCGTGTTCGCTATCATCGTAATGTCAACGTTGATCAAAATCTCGAGATCGATTTTTTTTCCAAATACAGAACTTGCCCTATAGTACCAACATATATCGCAAGTAAAAAAGTAACATAGTATAACGGCCTTCACAAATATGGAAATAATTATTTTTGCACAGTACTGCTTGGAAGAAAAAAATTCCTTAGGGAATGACTGAGCCAAGGAAGGTCAACCCCCAGAAGTCAAAAGTAATGTCCTTTAAAATAAGTTTATTATCTAGGCCCATTGGATTCTTCTTGAAGAATGATGTTTTTCTTCGAAAATATAAATGAGTTTAAGAAGTTTCCAAAACAGTTAGTTATTATGGATTAAGATAAAGCGACTTAATTATACATGAGTCCATGTATATAAATTGACATTAGAATAGTTGTTGTGAAAGGGTCATTTCCGAATTCGAATCGCAATCTATGCAACCCCACATTATCTCCAATTCATTAGTAGTAATGATAGGAAGTTTTAGAATTTATCCTATTTACTTTTTTTTTAATATACATACATTAACTAAATGTTTGATTAATCTTTGTTATAATTAAAACATCCATTTCAAATTTTTTCTCTTAAACCTTATTTCAAAAAGACGCAGACGGTGTCGTTTATGGTCTTGCTGCCTAGATGCCTTTAAAAAAATAATTTGTAAATTTTTTGAATAAAAAAAATAAAATAAAAAATTTTCCAAATTTAAACTAGCAATAGTCAGTAATTGTCCTGGTGTTTTGTTAATCGTCACGGCTAAAACGATGTTCCTCGGAATTGTATTCGAAAAGGGTCCAGGCCGAAACCTCTTAATCCGTTTACTCCACATGATCTAGATATTTTGGTAATTGAACTTTAATGCGTTTGACTAGGTCGCATTTGCTGTACAGCCTGTACAGTTTCTGGCTATAACTTCTCCTCCCTTTAACATCAATGCAGACTAGACCCAAAAACACATGGACAATTTTCCTGTCAAGGCATCGTAAAGTTAATGTTCTGTCTAAGACGTGTCGGTGGTTGAGTGTCCTTTCCTCAAACACTTGTTTTTTACTTCATTGACCGGTTAGGCCATATTCCTGGCTTCCGTCTCAATGCTCATAAATACGCTTCACGATTCGTTCTCTCAATTATGTAAATATCTTCGGCATATCCGTGTAATTGGACTGAATTTTCAATGAATGAGCAGTGTTGGTGCGGGGGCTTAGCACTATTCTCCCCAAACCGATTTTAAAGAAGTCGCATGACAAAGCATTGTCTTGTCTTAAACCTTTTTTAAAATCAAATGCATCGGTGATAGTTTCTCCTATAGTCATTCTGGAGGGATTCCAAATCTAAACATTGCTTTATATAGTTTGTTGCTATAGATACCAGTATACAGTTCGTCAGCGAGACTCTCAGCTCCAAATGCTTTTTTGTACTGAAGATTCGATATAGCTATCTTCATTTCGTCTAGGTCGCGAGGGTGGTTGTGCTCGTCCCCGCCGTCTGAGTCGAATAGTACTTGCTCCCTTGCAGACGCTATATATCTCCGAGAACTGGGGCCAAATTACCGCATCAGTTTTCGAGTATTATTATAATTCGACTGAATTATGTGAGTTTGGCATTACCGCTTACGTCATCGAGCAATCGATAACTCTAATTTGACATATTCATTCGATTACAGATGGGACTCACTCATTCGGTCACTGAAGCGGTAATTTAGCCTCTGATCTTTCCATATTTGCAGCACTTACTAAAGTTCCACCATGATGACACTTGATAGTCCACGCCGGCTTTGATTTGCCTTGAGATGTGTTTTCTACTCTTTGGTAAAACTTCCTCCTATGGAATCCATCGATTTCCATCGCTCAAGTACTTCTGAAGCTCCCTTTTTTTCTGAGAAGCTGATGATTGTTGCTTCGATAAATTTGAAATTAAGATATTACAGCTTGTACCTATCATAGAACCATTTTTTCGAATTTTGAATTTTTCATTATCCACATAACGGTTCCTAATGAAATTTATTATAGAGAAGCTTCTTAAAAGTCTAAAACACATTGCATTTCAAAACTTTAAAATAAATATTTTTTTGAATTTTTGAAAAAAAAAATCTATTTTTATCTTTCTATGAAAATTCGATATCTCAGAAACGGCTCAATATTTTTTTTTAAATTTAATTTTTATTCGAACAATAATAACAACTTTAAATTGTCGTACCAAAATTTTTTCTTAAAAATCTTTTAAGAATTTTGTATATAAAAGCTTTTTTTTTAAGAAACCACTAAAACGACTTATAATTTTTGTTCTTGCATAAATTCATATTTGCATAGCAATCTGTTTTCGTCTCTTACTTTAAAAGAATTTAAAAAATTAATTTTATCCTTATGAACAGTTTTCTCTAATAACATTCGTTTTTAAAATTCCTAGTCTATTACATAGGAGCAAGTTCGTGCGACCAAGTCATGCATTTTATTTTTCACTTATCCAAACTCCGCTTAAGCGAAATTATTTTTTACTTAAGCGGGGTTCGTTTAAGTGAAAAACCCGCTTAAGTGAAAGAAAGACTGTGACATTTTGCCGTGTCTCTTTAGCGGGTTTTACTGTAATACAATTATTTGTATGCGTGGACATTTTATTTTTAGTTCGCAAATAGAAGTTGCATCACCCTGTATTTTTAATTTTTACTCACTCATAGGTACTATAAGGCAAGTTATGCATTCGTTAAAAAAAATCGAACTCGAGATTTTGATCAAAGTTGACATTACGATGATAGCGAAGACCAAAAAAGTGGGTCTCGCAATTCTGTCTGTCTGTCTGTCCGACTACAGCTAAGCGTCTCGGCCGATAGATATAGATTTTAATATTGTCCCCCCGGATGTTTTTTAATTTTTTTTAAGAACAAAAATAACGGTACCTGCCATACGAATTTTTTTCGAAATCTTACAAATATTTTTTTTTCTCAAAAAACAGATTTAAAAAAAAAAATTAATTAAGTTAAAGCTAGCTAATGGTTGAACAAAATTTTACAAAAAAATTGTTATTTTTGGTACCCCCCTTGGAACCAATTTTTTTGTTTTTGATTATCTCAAAAACGGTACAAACGATTTTGATAATTTTTTTAATGTTAAGACTCCCCAGCAGTTTCAATATTATTGTGTATTAAAATTTTCAAAAAAAAATTTTTGGATTAAAAAAAAAAATTAAAATTTTTTTTGAAAACTTGATAAATAAATTTTTTTTTGGAAAATTCGATATCGATTTGCAAATTTAATTTTTATTTGAGAAATAATAAAAAAAATTAAATTGGCGTATCAAAATTTTTTCTTATAAACGTTTTAAAAACTTTTTATATAAAAGCTTATTTCTTTAAGAAACCTGTGTTGATTTATAATTTTTGTTCTTGCATAAGCTAATATTTGCTTGAATTACATGGCATCCTGTTCTTAGTTCCAACTACTAAAGGAATTGTTTTAGTCTATTAAAAAATGAATTTTATCCTTATGAACAGTTTTTCTCTAATAACATTCATTTTTGAAATTATCATAGAGCACCTGTAGGAAGTGTAAATCAGTAAGTGCCGTCGATTAGTTTTTTAAACAGATATATAGATAATTTGTTTTCTTTAAAAGTAATAACGATTACAAACTCTTATCGTGAATGATTAATACCCAATCTTATTAAGGTGTGAACTAGGCCATCACCTAAGATGCCAAGTAAAAATAATTTCAAAATTATGCACACGTTTTTTTGAAAGGAACTAGATTAAAATGAAAAGAAAAGTTTCTTCAGCTATTATTTTTCTCTATAAATCCTGGATTCCTTGATTCCTTGCAGATCGCGTTAAAAGGTTCACAGCTTTCGCTTCCGTTCAAAATATTTAATTTTCTCTCTAGTGCAGTCAAAGAAAACTCTTTGGCTCTTTAAATATAAGGCATATTGCTATAAAATGAAATACATCCTTAGATTTAGGTTTTATTTATTTAATTCGCATTCTTATACACATTAAGATACAATAATCCTATAAATTAGTGCTAAGTTTCTCAATGAAAAAATGTGTGAAATATGGTTAATCCAGTACTTTGTCACATTATTGTATGTTTATAAGACGATAATTAAAAAAATAGTAAAAAGAAAGTTAATCCTTTCAATCGTAAATTCACGTAAGAATCCAAAGACGTATGTATAAAAACTAAAATAAAAGGCTTTTCTTAGAACAAAAGTAGTTTTTGTTATTTTTGATTTTCGCAAAAACTACAAAACATTTTGACATCCGGTTTTTTGTGTTTGATCAAAAATTAATGAGAGCATTGAATATTGAATACAAAAATAATACTTAATTACGTAAAATTTTGAAAAAAAATTGTTTAAAAAAATTTTTTTCATTTTTTTTTCCAAAATTTTGATTTTGAAAATTAATTTTTCAAAAACTATTCACTCGAACAACTTTATTTAAAAACAAAATTAAAGAATGTATTTCTGGCTTTTCAAAATGCTATAGCATTACTCTATAGGTATCACCGTTATTTTTTAATAATTTTTTTTCTGTTTTAAGTTATTTTTTTCTTAAATTGCCCCTCCCGCCTAAACGGGGCGAAATAGACCCCCCCCTCCCATACGATTTTTTTCTTGTCTAAGTCCAACCTACACGCCCTAGCTTTTTGTCACACCTTATGCCAATCACCCTGTATATAGGGAAAATAGGATGGGCCCCAAGATAGAACCTTGAGGTACCCCGGAAGGTACAGACATACAATTTGACAAAACATTATTTATGAAAACAGCTTATTCTCGACCGGTAAGATAAGAAAATAGAAGTTTGGTAGCAGTAAGTGAAAAATTAAATTTATTTAAGAGCTTACTGCAGAGAACAGAATGGTCGACGGTATCAAATGCTCGTGAAAAATCAAGTAATAAGAGAAAGATTATTTGGTCTCCATCAATATTTTGTTTGATTTCATCAACAACCGTCAGAAGAGTGGTAACTAGTGCAGATGTTTTTCTCGAAATCCAGATTGCGCAGGGGTAAGCATGTTGAAAGTTTTCAAAAAAAAAAAATTAATTTGTAACTGTACAATTTTTTACAAAAGCCTTCAACAAAATGAGTTCTTAGGAACGAGTATGATTTTGGCTTTCTCCCATACTTTGGGAAACACACTAGTTGTTAATATTGTGTTGCAGGCAAAAGTTATATGAAGCAGTACAAGTGGGAATATTATTTTAAGAAATTTAGTGTGCACACCATTAATTCTGACGCGGTTGGATTTAACAGAGAGTAGACTTTCTACTACGTCAGCTTGCGAATTCCTAAAAATTTAAACTTGTTACCATATTCAGAGGTATCAGCTAAAGAAATGTTTTGTTAAAAGGTAGGTTGCGCTTCGTTCGAGAAAGATGGTAGATCTACAAATTCTTCGTTGAGAGCATTTCCGGAAATATTGTTGAAAATATGACCTTTCGGTTTACCCCAGACCTATAGTGCGTAAGTTGTTCCAGTGTTCTTTTTCACTCAAAGATGGGTTTGGCGAAGAATAGACTTTTAGTGGAACGAATCACACCAACAGGTTTGTTTGGAAGATAACTGTATTCACTACGGTATTCATTTATCTTCTATATTTTACCCCGTTCTTAATCCAGATCACGCTTATTCATATGTAACCGGATATTATTTGTAACCCACGGGCGCTGTCCAGGTTTTTATTTTTGCATCTCAGTGGATCATGCTCACCAAAAAAGAAATTAATATTAGTTTCTAAAAAATTAATTTGTTCATCACATGAAGTCATGAAATATAACTGATCCCATTCTATGCTCCAAACATATCGCTTTTTAGAGCATCATGACTGATAAGCTTAAAGTCACTGTATGTAAAGGTGGAAGGTGAACTAGTAATCTTAAAATCAAAAGTTATGTATGTAGATGAGGTCATGTTTGGAAAAGGCAGGAGCGGTCAACTGATCATACAGGATAACATTAATGGGTTCACTGATAAAAAAACACATCAGGGCCTGTAGATGTGTGAGCTCTGAAGTGTGAAGGATATGAAAAATCGACCGGGGATAAATTCAAATTCAGCATGCTTTCCAATAAAAGCACTTCTAAAAGAAAATCACTGTTCATATCACCACACACTACAATTTTTGACGAAGAGGCAGTGGTTTCTTCTAGTTAATCACTAAACCATAAGAGAACCATAAGAGGCCCCGTACTGACCTATGAGGCCTATACATAGCTCAGACGAGAAGTTTCTCATGCTCTCCAATTATCTCTTAAAACAAGTAATCCATCTTACACTCATTAGGAGACCTACATTTTACATTACATGGAATGTTTTCTTTTACATATATTGCAACCCCACCACCAATGCATCTAGTTCAATCGGTTCGGAAAAGTTTAAAGCCTTCCGAACTTTAAAGTTGAATAAATAGAAGGATAAAAGAAGATCATCTCTGTGTGGCTTAAAATTAAAAAAAAAACAGTTCGCCTCTGGTTGTTTTTATTCCCTAAATAGTTTAATTCTTCTAAGTCGTAGTTGAGAGCTCACTTGTCTTTGTCTTTGAAGAGTTCTTAAAACCTGTTTTAAGAAGTCCTGTTTTAGTTTCTCATCCAACCTTCGTATAAATGTATACACATTTCCCCACAATTATTTAATAACATCATCATCATCGGCTCGACAACCGGGTTCCGGTCCTGGCCTCTTTCAACAAGTCTCTCCACCTATCCCGGTCTCTAACCGACGCCATCCAGTTGCGCACCCCAAGGCTTTGGGCGTCCTGGTCTACGCCATCTCTCCAGCGCAAGCATGGTCTAACACGCTGTCGTCTACCATAGAATGTACCACAAAGAACTTTCCGAGCAGGTTCCTCTTCGCTCATGCGAGCTAGGTGCCCTGCCCACCGGAGCCTTCCGAGCTTAACTTTTGTCACGATATCTGCTTCTAGGTAGATTGCGTACAGTTCATAATTGTACCGTCTTCGGAATCATCCTTCCTCACACATGGGGCCAACAATTCTCCTTAAGACTTTTCTCTCGAACGCAGCTAAGAGGTCGGAGTGCCTTTTGCTAAGCATCCAAGTCTCGAATCCATATGTGAGTACTGGCAGGACCATGGTCCTGTACAGCAGCAGTTTTGAAGTTATGGTGAGATTTCTGGATTTGAAGAGCTTTGACAGACTATAGTAGGCTCTGTTGGATTTGAGAAGCCGCCCGCGTATTTCTTCTTCTATATTGTTATCGGCTGCTACTATTGACCCAAGGTATTGAAAGGATTGCACCACTTCAAATTCGTGCTCCGCTACCTTCATTGTTTGACCAACTGTTCATCTCGCATTCGACGCCACCATGTACTTTGTTTTACCTTCACTAATGTGCAGCCCCAGATTTTGTGCTGCCTGATCGATCTGGATGAAGGAATCGTGTACAGCTTGTTCGGTTCTTCCGATTATGTCAATGTCGTCTGCGTAAGCTAGTAACTGGCTGGACCTGTTGACGATGGTCCCTCTTGTTGCCGTGCCAGAGTCACGAATTGCTTTCTCCAACGCCAGGTTAAAGAGGAGGCAGGCCAGACCGTCCCCTTGTCGGAGTCCATTAAAGATGTTGATTGGTCTGGATATCAATCCGGCTATTTTTACTTGGCTTGTTACGTTGGTCATGGTCAACCTACATAGTCGTGTCAATTTATTTGGGATGCCGAATTCTCTCATGGCTTTGTAAAGTTCTACCCTGGCTATGCTATCATAGGCGGCCTTAAAGTCTATAAACAGATGGTATGTTGGGATGTTAAATTCTATACATTTTTCCATCGCCTGCCTAAGGGTAAAGATCTGATCAGTTGTTGATTTGCCTGGAATGAAACCACACTGATATTGTCCGATGACGGTTTTAGCGTATGCGGTTATCCGTTATTGTAGGATAGAGGAGAGTATCTTATAGGCGGTACTCAACAACGTGATACCTCTATAATTGCTGCACGTTATGACATCTCTCTTCTTATGTATGGGGCATATTATGCCTTTTCGCCAATCTTCTGGCATTTCTTCCTGCTCCCATACGTGCACTATAACATCATGAATTGCTTGACGTAAGGCTAGCCCGCCATGATGGAATAATTCGGCTGGTATGCCATCAGCTCCCGGGGCTTTGTTCTGTTTAAGCCGGCCTATAGCCTTCTCAACCTCTTCTATGCTTTCTTGAATTTCTATTTCTTCTTGAAGTAGTGGAGCCTCCACTTCTGCAGTGAGCTTACCATTTAGCAATTCATTAAAGTACACTTCCCATCGCTCCAGTATGCTTTCAGGATCGGTGATCAGATTTCCCTCTCCGTCCTTGCAGTATGTGTAGCGTGGTGTGTACTGCGTCATGTTTCGGACGGATTGGTAGAACTTCCGCACCTGGTGCGGACCTCGCTCTCGGCTGTTTTCTATTTCACAGATTAGGTTCTTCTCCCAGGCTTTATTTAATAACAACAGAAAAACTAAAATGTAGGTTGAATTTCTTTCCCAAAAGCTGCCACTTTTTAAAGAACAAAGATGATTATAGCATGCGTTACAATAAGTCTTGGCAAAGAGTTCACGGGCTGGAACATTGTTTTGATAACGCAATCGAATTAAAGCTTCATGGTTGCAATAAATAGTGGTGACATTTCTGTTTCTAATAAAAGCAAGTATAGTTTGTAATGTTACATGGCAATTTAAACAATCTTTTGATAGAAAATCTTAGTAGTTTTTCTTCACTTTCTTTGCATCCTCAAATTTGTCAAGCATAAAACAATCCATTCATCAAGAATTGAGCCTTGTCGCTGAATATGTTTTCCGACTGAAAATTTGGGGACATGTTGCCCGAACAGAAGACCCACTTTCATGAACAATTTAAGTTACTTGTTGTTGAACGCTATACAGAGAGTAACAGTGTTGATTTGACAAGACAGACTTAATAAATGACAGTCAATTCGACAGATGTAGCTTCAACAATCACCTGTGGAAGTACTAAAAATGTATTTCTCCTCTGATTGTTTTCTTTTTAAAAATCTTTTCTTGTTACAAAATTTTGAAATGCAGTTTTATTTGTATCATTTAGAAATACCCATTTCCAATCAAGAAAAAGGTCGTTTGTCCCACATCAATTTCGAGCTGGTATAGGATCATACAATAATTGTGTGTATATTATGTTTAAAAGTCGGTAATTTGATCCCAATAATTGTTGTTTTAATATGTTTCCAATTTTGTTCAATTGTATCTAAGAGAACTTTTAAATAATTGGATTATCGGGCAATTAACCGATGTCCCTATTAAATGAATAATTTTCATAGTAATCATTCACGGTATAACCAAATTATTTATATATTAAAAAGCTACCCCGGTTATGGGTGAAATTTCAGTTGCATTTAATTGAAAGGCAGATTCCAATAATAGTCGCTGAATTGATGGTTTTCAGCACCATTATGCAAATAACAGGGACAATTGTGAAACTTCTGATTCATTTATGTAGAAATTAAGTAGGAGAGTGTGGAGGTAGTACATATTAATTTGACCAATATTATATCATTATTGGCAAAATCAAATTTCGTATGAATAAAATTATTAAAAATACTACAAAATCAGAGAGGAAATCGTATTCGTTTTAACAACAAACCATTTGAACAAACTGAGCGTATTTGATTGGAACAATTAAATTACACAGAATAGAGGTTTCGTTTCAAATAACAGGCAGATATAGTGATTCATATTTATATTTAGTATTGTCGCGCTGTATTGTGTTTGATATAACATTTTATTGCAATTAAATCTATAACTATTTCCAATTTTGTCAAGAGGATAAAGGATACTTAGAATGAAAAATTTATAAACCGCAATGACATTACCATAGAATCATGATTATTTTTACTTGCGATATACATAGGTAGATACTATAGGCCAAGTTCAACGTTTCGAAAAAAAACGTACTGGAGATTTTGATCAAAGTTCGCATAACGATGATAAAATAAAGTGGGTATGACAATTCTGTCTGTCTGTCTGTTTGTCTGTAACTCGAAATACAGCCTAAACTACTGGAGATATTTTCTTCAAAATTAATACTTTAGGGTCTTCGGTGATTCCCTAGAGGAGATATTGAATTTTGTTTTAGCCAGAAAACTAACGGTACCTGCCATACAGCCGTTAAACAAAATCTTATTTATCCAGAAAACGGCTAATATAATATAATAATTAGGACTAGGATTTTCATGCACTTAAAAATGCAAAATATGCGCTTAAAATATGCTCTTAAAAATGTAAAATATGCACCTCAAATATGCATTTAAAACCATATCCCTTACGATATATCTGTATGGGAAAAACAGTATTTAAGTTTATATCACAAATTCAGTCTTTATAATCGAGGAACACAACATTACGAGTATATCAATAATAACAAAAAAATAAAATTCTTGATTTCAATTAAAATAGAAAAAAAAAAACAAAAAAAAAAATATATTAAAAATCATAAAAGCTTTCTCTCAAATTTTCAAACGTAAAACTTTAACGATTCGGTCTCTGAAATGCTTTATACATAGAGAATGATCGCTCAACGTTAACTGAAATTAATGCAGCATTCTTTAAAGAACATATTTCCTGAGGTATTAAGGGCTCAATGTAATTCTCATCGACACAACTCAGTGTAAATTAATTGTAAATATTTTTTATTTTTGCAAAATTTTAATTTTTTTCTAGAAGATTATCCAGTTTTTTTTTTTAATTGCTACACCAAAAGGTCCTTCGATTTGTTTTTTTTAAGGTATTTTTTCTTTCAATCTATACAATTGTATCGCGCAAGAAACTGTAGTTGGAACTGATGAATACGATTGGACTCCTTAACAAAGGCTCTTTTGGGCTCTAATCATTATCACCAAAAATTTTTGCACAGGAGCTCCTTTGAATTTAACTTTTTTTTTTTGAAAAATCAATGGCGCATAATTTTAGTTGAATTAGTGTTAAAGCTGTTTTAGTATGAAACTAGGTTAAAACTAGGATCATGCAAATTTTAATCGAATATAGCATCAGACTTTATCTTCCCATTTATTAAAGTTAAAATCATCAAATACCTATTTTATTTTTTTAATATCGTGCTAGCTTCAAATTACGAACTGTCATTCCCAAGTAACATTTTTCATCTCATAAGATGCTCCAAGAGTTCAACTAGATTAGTTAAGAGGAGCTAAAAGTAATCTCAAAGAATACTACGAGATTCTTTTAAAACTGTTAAAAGCCTTAAATGGCCTAGTTATGAGAGGCGCTTCCTACTCATAGTAGCAACAGAAGTTTCTTTATGGGATGACAGATGCACGTTTATATTAAAATAGCACTTCTAAGGCTCTAATAGAGATCGGAAAAATCCTATTATGAGAAAACGTCTCTTCTAATAAGAGGTGATAAAAAGAGAACAGAATATTTGTTAACTTAATAAAGAATGAAACAAAATACTTTTTAAGTTTGTGTGTATACATGATTTGCTTTGCCAACAAAATGTTAGGCTAGAAATAGTATTTATTTTGTAAGTCTATCAACTATTATATTATAATGGCGATGCATGATATTTATTATTTTGCACATATGGGAACCGAAATGTAAATGCGGTTGAAATTGTATCTACTAATTCTAACATTTTACGTCGAAAAAGCACAAAGCCCCTTCAAAATAATGCATATTTAAATTATTTTATTTATAACTTTTATCGGAAATAGGGTTACCATATATTTGTTTCGTAAGCAAATAAAATCAAAATTAGTAAGAGAGAGTAAATAGGAAACAGGAAAGGTCAAATTTAATATGTATAAAATATTCCAAATTACACACTGAGAGTCTTATACTGCATTTACAAGAGTAATAAAATCTCATATTCTCTGTAATTTTCTACTATTACTCTTGTCACAAAAAAATACTACTCGTGTAATGCAACATAAAGAATACATTTTTTTTTGTTAATTTTGAATGAAAAGATAGTAGTAACAATAAAATCCCAAGATGTTAATGTATTTAGTTTAAATTGAAAAAAAAGTTACACAATATATTTTCTACTTTCTATGTAATCACAACAATGCTAAATGTAAACTTGAAAATGCCACCTAATAAATTTTAAGTCAGTGCTACAGCCAAGTTATTTTATCGAGATCATAATTTTTTAAGTTATGGTAACCCTCAAATGTACAGGCAACTGCTTTGCTTTTGTATAGGAATATGGCTGCTGCTGACGCGACACTAACTCTTCTAGTAACATCTTTATTCTTTCTATAGGATCTTAGACGCTTCTTTATGATTCATGTGTACTTACGTGCGAGTGAGAGGAGAATGTTGACATCAGAAAACTGAAGTTTGTGAATAGTTGTGCTTGTTGCATTAAGGATCTTACTGCAAAGCTTATATTCTTTGAACTCCACATTGTTTCTTGATATAGGAGGATTTAAACTCAAATTCTTTTAGAATTTTCAAAGTGGTATACAAATAACTTTACTCCTAAATATGACTTGTTATGGGATTATTTGGACATATTTAGAGCTCAGTTTTCAGAAAGGGATTCTTATAAGACTATAAGTTTTTATAATCTAACTACAAGAAGAGAAAATAGTTTTGCTATAAGATTTAAGTTCTTTTAAGCTGGAAAAGTGTTTAACTCTTAAAATAAAAGTGTTACGACATCCAGTTGAGTTTCATAACAAGATATTAATACTTTAGTATAGCAATGGGATATAAAAGAGTTGTATGAGAGTTTTTTTCAGATTTCATGAGCTAAGCTCTGGAGAGTATGTTAGTTGGGTTGTCTTAGGTGTGTTCAGAAGTAATTTATCAAGAATATTGGCTTAGTACGATACTAGTTTGAAAATGTTTAAAATTAAGAACGAGTACGTAAACAAAGTAAGTAAATACTCGTAAGTTAGCAAATTCTTAAGTAGTATCGCACTAATTAATACCTAGTACAATAGGCTGTTTAAAATTTTGCGCCAATGTTCCTAAACTTTTAAGAAGCGTCTTTATAAACTTAAATC
Organism: Philhelius festivus; assembly: GCA_963931855.1. Taxonomy (NCBI): domain Eukaryota; kingdom Metazoa; phylum Arthropoda; class Insecta; order Diptera; family Syrphidae; genus Philhelius; species Philhelius festivus. The sequence goes on along the minus strand of OZ007555.1, from coordinate 136,299,977 downwards.
CGATATAACGATAGTAACAAATTCGAAAAAATTGTTCTATGTTAATTACAGTCAGTAACGTCTTAATTTGTATTTTGTTTTACTGATTTATAGATCGTAAAAGTTTATCGAAATAAAAAAAAATTATCAAAGTTCTATCAGCCTTTTTTGAGAAAAATACGTTTTTCGAAAACTATATTTTAACATTTGTATGGTGGGTACCGTTATTTTTAAATAAAATAAATTTTATCATATCTTCATATCTTGTAGATTATATTTAAACACTATTAACTGTCAAGTTTTAACAAAATCGAGAACGGGGTTTTTGAAATATTGATTTTTGAAGAAAAATAATTTATGTTCTTTTATATCAAAGAAAAAAATTGTTTTAAAAATTTCAATACGCGATACTATCCAAGCTTTAAGGGTGCTTTAGCATAAAAATGTATCAAAATCGGTTGAACAGTTTTTGAGAAAATTAAAAAAAAAATATAATGGTTCCAGTGGGTGCCATTACGAACTATTTTTCGAATTTATTTGTTCAAGCATTACCATGCTTCAACTAAATGAAATTTTTTGAATTTTTTTTTTAAATCTTTGGAACAGTTTTTTATAAAAAAATTATAAGATTTCGAAAAATATTTATATGAACTGTACCATTACACTTGGTCTTTAAAAAAAGGGAAATAAATGTATAATAAATTTTAAAATGCTATGTAACAAGTTTGAAGAAAATAGGTCAAGCAGAATTGCGAGACCAACTTTTTTCGTCTTGTCTACCGTTACATTAAGTCTGATCAAAATATCGAGTTTGATTTTTTTTGACGTATACATACATACATAGCTTATATGTATGTCGAAAGTAAAAAGTAACAATAAGCTTAGATCTTCTGTGTTATGGAGCCCTTCGAGTCTATATTGCCTTCATTTCCACTTACATTATATCAAAGGTGCCTAGCAACCAACATCTATTGAGGACAAATATGATCTAATCCGATAAGTAATTGAAAAGTTTATCTTATTAATCCAACACGTTTCTATCTAAGGCATGCACATGTACATATTGATACAAATATTTGTATTAATATATTCATAGTGGGAAATTTTTCAAAAATAAAAAAATATGAAATTCAATAAAAAAATGTATTATAAAGAAAACATCAGAGTTTTAAACATTTATCGTCACCTTCTTAAATCATTTTTCATCATCATTTACGTAAGTGCCTTTTATACATACATTTATCAATAAAAAAAGAAGAACAACAAATCCTGTTGAAAGGAGTGTCAGGATGAAATATAGAGTGAAATTTTGATATTCAATCAATCTCAGACTAATAAATATACCTATTGAAACTTTCTATGACTTCGAACTCAATAATTCACAAACATATTGAAGCTTCTGTGATGTGAAGGAATACTTAGCTACGAAGGTCTGGTGTGTTGTTGTTGGCCTCGTGTGAATGAGTTAATGCGCTGCGTATATCCTTTTGGACTATGTGCCACAAATATTTACTGGCCAATATAAATCAAAATGTTTGGCAACAAATTTATTTTCCAATAAATATTTTATCACTTTGCAGCGTGTGTATTGCGTCAATTTTCACTGTACTGTGAACACTTTGCATCACTAGATTGATGTCATATTGTTTTACACATTTTACGGCTGAAAGTTATAAAACATTTTATTCTATAAAATCTTTAAATATACTTACTTCGAAGTTGCGGTAATTTTGAAACTTTTTGTCATTCTGCCATTGCTAGATTTAGATATCCAAGCTAAATGAGATTCGAATCGATTTACACAGAGTGTACATTTTCATGCGGAGTATTTTAAAATAAGATTAAGGCTAGATTGACTATTTCATTTAACGTGAAGACTATAGATAAAAAAAAGCATTTTACTGAATGTGTGATAAAACACGCAGAATTTTATGCATGAGAGGGTCATACGTACTTGCTCCTCTGCTTGAGACTATGAGTGGCATAAACAAGCACAAACTTTCTCTTATGTAAACGACTAAGAATTTCAAAAATGAATGTTATTAGAGAAAAACTGTTCATAAGGATAAAATTAATTTTTTAAATGACTAAAACAACTCCTTTAGTTATGGTAAAAATATGATGCCATATGATTCAAGCAAATAAAGGTTCATGCAACAACAAAAATTATAAGTCTTTGTAGTGGTTTCTTAAAAAAAATAAGCTTTTATATAAAAAATGTTTAAAACATTTTTAAGAAAAAAATTTGGTACGCCAATATAAAGTTTTTATCATTGTTCGAATTAAAAATAAATTTACAAAAGAAATGTTGAGCCGTTTTCGAGATATTGAATTTAAAAAAAAAAAAAACAATATATTTTATTTTCAAAATTCAAAAAAAAATATTTTTCTTAAAGTTTTGAAATGAAAGGTTTTTTAAAATTTCTTAGAAGCTTCTCTCTAAGAAATTTCATTAAAATCCGTTATGTCGATAGTAAGAAATTCAAAATTTTAAAAAAATCATTCTATGGTAGGTACAGTCAGTAATACCTTGTTTTCAAATTGTTTTTTATTAAATTATAGATCTAAAAAATTTATCAAAAGAAACAAAATTTAAGCGAAATTCTCGGAACGATTTTCGAGAAAAATACGATTTTCGAGAAAAATACGATTTTCGAAAACCGTTTTTTAATATAAGTCGCAAGTAAAAATATAAGTATCACTGTCGGTCTCGATTAAGTTTCGGCATGGTTTTGGTCTCGTACAAGTTTTAACTGTGTTATTTATGGATGAAATATCTTTTCAGTTTAATTTAAACCTATAAACAAGACACAATATTATATTTAAAAAAAAGCACGTATACGCCACAGTGTACAAAAGAGGATTAAATAGAAATTCAATTCAAACCAATTACTCATGAGCTAAACTGCATAGTGCTTGTTCAAAATAGAAGAACAACAAAATCAATTATTCAATTAATTTCAAAAATCTTTTAAGGCATAAGCTTTAAGGGTTTGAAATTAATTTTTTTTGAAAATAAAAACAGAATGCCATGCAAATACGAATTTATGAGAGAACAAAAATTATAAGTCGTTATAGTGGTTTCTTAAAATATGTAATAAGCTTTTTTATAAAACAATTTTAAGAAAAAAATTTGGTAAGCCAATTTAAGTATGGATTATTCCTAGAGGCATACCACGCTTCTACTTTACTTCTGCTGTGGTGCAGAAAATATTTTTATTTTTCCAACTTCAAACAAGCAAGTTAATATTTGGTACCAATTTTAATCTTATTTCATGTATTTAATCGAAAAATATCAATTGAAGACAAAAATGTTGTTTTTATTTTTGTTAAAAATTGAAAATGAGGGAATTATTTAACTATAATGAATTCACATTAATTTTAAGATGGCGGAAAACGGCACAGTTTTTTTTGTATATAAGCGTAGGTACTCAAGGGGTTATGAATACCCTTATAAAGCTAAACGCAGTGCGAGTAATTAGGAAAGTAGGATAGGATTAGAAAGGAGATACCGATGTACATTGGTTTTCAATGCCTGCGCATTGAAGTGAGTGGGAAATATTGAGCTGGGTAAAAGATTCCACATTCGTGTAGTGCGGATAAAAAAGAATCTCTGTACTTTACAGTAAATCTTTTTACCGATAAGAACGAAGCTCTATACATTTTGACAGGATTACATCACGGAGAAGAGGCACAATCCTAATTTAAGTAGTCGAGTCTAAATATAAGTAAAACTATTACATGAGTAATCCGTATGCTTTACTTAAATCTAATAGGTATATAAAACAAAGTCGGGTTTGTTCGAAAACTTATAACTCGAGAACGGCTGGAGGGATTTTTATGTTTTTTGACTTGTTGTATTTTTCTTCATCCCGAATAGCAGAATAACTATTAAAAATATTAGAAAGTTGACGAAAAAAATAAAAGAAAAGAAAAAACATTTTCCCATACAAAACGATTTCCTGGATTGTTTCAACAATATTGCCTAGAGATGTACGTCAAAATCGAAACAGAGCGCCTAACTTTCATTGGGTTGAACCAAGCTGAATTGCGTTCGGAAGAGTATATTCATTCAAGCGATGCGAAGATATGTGATACTTCATGTGCAGCAGTTTGTTAGTCAGGTTGGGAATGTGAGCGCCAGATCAATAAATGATGCATCTAATAGAGAATTGGAGCGTGAAAATTATCGATATGAATAAAACCAATCAGTTCAAACAAATGTACCCCTGTTGAACCCAAAAGAAAAGGAAGTCTTTGACACATTAATTAATGCAATTGATGATTGAAATGGAGGCTTATTTTTCTGGATGCCCCTGGTGAAACATGTCATTGATTTTGGGAACTACTCGTGCGTGATCCGAAATTGTGGTAGCAGTTGCTTCTTCCGGAATGCCATTAAATCTTCAAACTACTGAACAACTGGCATGTTACAAAATCTTCTGCAATGGCAAAAGTTTTAGTAGCATCAAAAATCATTATCTGGTATGTACAATGGCGCACAAACGCGCATTGAAAGCTCTTAAAAGATCTGCGCAATGCGTTATTTCAAGAACAACTGCTGCCGATGAAATAAACGCTTGCCTCAATTCATCAAATCTGTGGTGCTATGTGGAGAAACTTCAACAACAAGCAAATATGATAGTGGCATTGTTGAACGACCCATCTGCTGAAGATTTCGTCGACTACTGGTGTTACGTGATCTTGTCGACGAATCAAGCGGTTTGATTTAATTTCCTCTGAATTTTTGCAATTTCGTCTCATCGAAAGACGAGTTCATCTGCAAAGTATTCCCGAACATACATAATTGCCAACCACAAAAACAACAAATGGTTAAGCTAGCAATAAATTTTGCCGGCTTAGTATAAAGATAGGTATTAATGACATAAACTTTATAGTTCCGTATCAAATCGTTGGTTCTCTGCATTCATTAAAATTTATTGACTGAGTTAACAAACGAAGATGAAGCCACTAATTACACTAGTTTACAAAATTTAACTTTTTGTCTGTACCCGCGAATTTTGTGGTTGATAAAGTTCACTTATGACTTGTTTTTGTCGAATCTACCCTACAAATTTTTTGAGCAGCTCGAGTTACTTTATTTTTGATTATTATCATTTAAGTGACAATTGGCTTATTTTACTGAGATTAGTATCTCAAGTTTTTGCGTCATGAGCAGTTCAAGGAGACGTTGTTTAAACAATCCACATCATTTTTACTATATAGGGTAAACCAACCAATCATTGGCACCTTAAGGTTACACAACACTTATTCGGCTTATATAACTTATGGGAATTAAGAAACTACAGGGGCCTAATTACCGCATCAGTTTTCAAGTAATACGTGACTGAATTATGTGAGTTTTGCATTACCGCTTACGTCATCGAGCAATCGATTACACTAATTTGACATTTTCAATTGGTCACTGATGGGACTCACTCACTCGGTCACTGAAGCGATAATTCGGCCCCAGTTTTTTTTTTATTTTTAATTATATTTTTGTTTAGTGAAAAACATTAAATACCCTATTTTTATTAAAATTAATAAAAAGTAAAATGTCGTTTTACCAATTGATTGATACAAAATTATGAGAACCTGTGACTTTTTCATTTACCAAAGATTGGCATAGTGCCAACCAACCCAGTGATTGGCACTACATTGCCTTGCATAAGTATAACCGCACCCTGTAAAAATGAGTTTTGTAGAAGATTAAAATGGGAGTGATACCTTACTATTTTTTATTGAATGGCATCACTAATCAAGTAAATTGAGAAGAAAAAAAAGTTCCGTTATTTTCTCTTCTGGTGTTTAAAAATTAAAAACAGATTTTTATGTATTGCAAAAGTATAACCGTACAATGCAAACCACTCTGAAGCTTCATTCAATTATGTGCTTTGAAATGACAAACAACAATGCCGCTTGGTACACATTTAAGCGATACGGAAAAGGGCAAAATTCAAGCTTTTCGGTTAAGTGGCTTAAGCTTAAGGGCTATTGGTAGAAAAACTTCAAGATCTGATCCTGTCGTCCGAAATTTTTTTCAAGATCCATAATCTTATGGGACAAAAATAAGACCCGGGCGTCCGCAGAAGCTGGTACGCCGCAATAAGAAGCGTTTAATCAATGCTGCATCCAATTAGATGCATTCTTTGCCGGAAGTTCGTAACGAATCGGGGTTAGGAGTTTCGGTTTTAAAGGTTTTTCGTGCCTTAAAAGCTGTGGAGCAGAGGATTGTTCGAGGCAAAATGGTGCCAGCTCCAACAGCTCTGACAACAGTCTACAAACAAAAAGGTTAAAATTGGCCCGTAAAAACATGAACCGGAATTGGAAAACCGTAAGTAACATTCCATTAATTTACACTTAACTCTTGTTAATCCAAATGGCATGATCCAATGAATATTTTTTTCAGTTTATTTTCAGTGACGAAAAAAAGTTTAATCTTGATAGGCCAGATGGTTTCAATGGATATTGGCATGTCTGAGAAAGGAAAAAATGTTTTTTTGCCAGAGGAACTTCGGCGGTGGCAGTTGTGTGGCTTGGGGGGCCTTCTGCGACCGTAGTAAAGTTGTACTTGCCTCCACCTCTACAAGGATGAACAGTTCAGTTTACACCCAGGTGATTCAGGATAATTTGGTACCCTACTTAAGACGATTTCGTCGAGTTCGCCATGTCTTCCAGCAAGATAATGCCCCATTTCACGTTAGTCGTCAAAGTTTGCAGTGTTTCGAATCCAATAACCTAAATTTGATGGAGTGACCGGCACGTTCTCCAGATTGTAACCCTATTGAAAATCTTTGGGAAATTTTTACCCGCAAAATGTATGCCCATTATAGGCAATTTGTCAGTGTTGCTAAGCTGCGAGAGGCAATTGTGGAAGAATGGAACTCTATAGACGATTGCATATTAAAAAACCTTGTCAACAGTATGCCAAAAAGAATTTTTAGCTTGGTCGAAAATAGGGACAGCAAGATCTCTTACTAGTTTTTTCTAAAAAAATTACTTAAAATAAAGAAAAAATAAAAATAAAAATGCGGTTAAACTTTTGCAATACAAGAAAATCTGTTTTTAATTTTTAAACACCAGAAGAGAAAATAACGGAACTTTTTTTTCTGCTCAATTTACTTGATAAGTAATGCCATTCAATAAAAAAATGGTAAGGTGTCATTCTCATTTTAATTTTCTACAAAACGCATTTTTACACGTGCGGTTATACTTATGCAAGGCACTGTATCTTTTATAATAACTGCACATGACACTTAAATTTATTACTAAATAACAATACTATGTCACCACTTTCCTACGGTTTTCACAAGTTTCACATCAAATTTGGCGCGAACTTGATACTGAATTTTTAACAGCGTTTTTTTAATTGCTATACTTACTCGTACTTCACAGGCCAAAAGAAAAGATGCCAAATCATCAAGAAATAGGTGAAGGCTAATATTTTAATAAAAAAGTTTTAAATGTTATCAATACGCGTTATTCAAACTGTAAGTGCCAATCATTGGGGGGTGTCAACAATTGGGCAGTTTGCCCTATGAGGAGAATATGTGTTTAACAATTGTAGAAAAGTTATATCAAAGTGGGAGAAAAATACCTATTTTGAGTATTTTTGGATGCTCTTGGATAAAAATGAGAAAACTTGGTCACCCAATTGCATTTGGAAATAGTGTGTGAAATATTAAAGATTATGGAAAAGTGATAAAAGAATTGCTTTCAAGTTTGAAACACTGACTATTTGGCGAGAACTATGAAATCATATGGAAGACTGTTATTTTTGTAGCGTGAAGCACTAAAAATCGAGCTAAATAGCTGTACCCAAGTACGTTCAGTGAAGCGTTCACCTGACTCTTCAGGGCCTAAAAATATATCTGAACACTTTTTTATTGAACAAGACATTGAAAGACCAAGCTCATTACAAAATGATGCTGATTTTGAAGGTATGTCAAATGAGCAAAAATTCTTTTCCCAAAATGAGGTAGATGATCTTGTAAGAGATTCTTTCTAAACAATCTAAATAAGGTTTTCCGAAGAAAACGGTATTACCTTTTGTTCAGATATCAAAAACTTGTTGATAAAAATGGGCTTGAAATAAAACGAACCAAACAACTGTCGTTTATTCATTGATAGCTCAAATCGTAGCCTAAAATGTATTCTATTACATAATGGAAATAAATGTGCCCACAGTAGAATATTGTAACATTTCGCTAGTCTTGAACAAAATAAAATACAATGACCATAAGTGGCAAATTTGTGTCAATTTAAAAATGATGAACATTCTTTTCGGTCAACAAAGTGGTTACACTAAGTTTCCCTGTTTTATATGTCTTTCGGACAGTAGAGCTAAACAAGAGCATTGAGTAAGAAGAAACTTTCCCTTGAGAAAAAATATGGAGCCTGGAAAGCAAAATATTGTCCAAAATTCATTAGTAGCTCGTGACAAAATTATCATTCCACCACTACATATAAAACTTGGCATCATGAAACAGTTTGTTAAATCGCTAGATAATATCGGGAACTGCTTTTCTTACATTTGCCAAAAATTTCCTCAGCTCACTATGGAAAATATTAAAGCCGGTATTTTTGATGGCCCCCAAATTAGACAACTTACGGAAGATACTCAATTTGGAAATTCTATGACTGAGTTAGAACTAAAGGCTTTGATAGCTTTCACCGGGTCAGCTAGTTACTTAATAAAAAAAGAGAATGATGAAACATAAGAGGTAATATAAGTACATAACATAATTATGTACCCGTAAATAAATTTAAATCCGAACAAATAGAGGTACGATTATTAGAAATTATGAGTCCAATTGATGACATTTGACATTAAATATCAAACCACATTTTAATTTTAAATACAACTCCAAAAAACTTTTAACAAAAATAGAAATAAAAAAAAAAGAAATTGAATTCAAATTTAAAGGCATATATGTATGTCCGACAACAATGCCCATACTATATTCCTCTCTAACCGAACAACACGTAGCAGCCACACACCTGTTTGTCCTTTCAACACAAACCCGGCAGCAACCTAGAATGATAAAACAAACAATTGATTGAATCAACGATGAAATATCAATGCAACGACATTAGGTTTTAATCATCCGTATTGGGAAAGCAATTGTTTAGCACTCAAGCACTCTATACGTGCCAGCCGCACGAATCATGTTACCCTTTCCTAAAGTTAATACCTATGCAATGCCAAACCCTAGCCATCTGTATCTATCTATAGTACTACAATGATATTCAAGCATCTGACAAGTACCTTCAATCGGCAAGAATAATTCAATTTCAATTGATAAAATTGCAATGGCAACATGCTCCAATGGGCAATCGAAAACGAAATATATATGAAATCAATAAATCCCTTTGAATTTGTTTACACATGTGCTCGCTTTAACAAAATAGAAACTGAAACAGAAATATACAAAAAGGAGACATCTATAGTAAAGGGAAAGCAGAAGGCAGAAAGGAAAAAGGACTCTGAACTGGAGCCTGAAATAAAATCCAAGTGCACTCAATTGCAACTCTAAAACACATCAATTATTCTATCACAGGTGTGTGTTTACGAATTTATAAAAAAAACATTTTCACTCAACTACTATGTATGTATATACATTCGTACATTCACGATATTTATACTATTTATGTATCAATGGCAATCTGGGATGCAGAATGCATAACGATGAAGGATGTCTCTCTGTAGCAGAATCTGCACCCATTCAGAGGTGTGCTATATTTGTGCTATATCAGGATGTCTCTACTTATGGGAGATGGGTGAAAATAAAAACAGGTCAACAGGAACAAGTGAATTTGTTTATAACCAAGTCTGCATCTGCAGTTGACTTCAACTACTGAAAGGAAACAAGGATCACATATCAATGGCAACCTGGAAACCGATGAAGTATGGAAGCACTTGAATGGGTTGCATAAATAAATAGGAATTTGGCCTTTAGTACACGAAACTGTAGAACCAGTTACGGGAAATAATGATTTCGAAACTCTTAAAAAGTCGTTGATATTTACGGAGGCTGTTTGAAAAGTTCTCGGCCTAACATAGAAGGCGTTGTTTTAATAAATAACTTTTAATTCCTCAAACAGCCTTATATTATGTGAAGTTTCATTAAAATTGGTCGCGAACTTATATCAGTGCAATTTTTTGTTTGAACGAACCTAATTATTGCTAAAAACGAAAATGAAAAAAAAAATGAAATTAGAGCCGTCATTAAATATTTGGTCAAAACGAATATGACACCAAATCAAATTAAAGATGACTTCGATGAGACATTGGGGGAATCTGCACCTTCGTATTCCATGGTCAAAAAGTGGGCAGTCTTATTTAAACAGGCAGACAGAATGTCGAAGATGATCGCAGAAGCGGAAGGCCAACAACATCCACCTCTTCAGAAAACGTCGATAAAGTTAACAAAATGGTTTTAGACGACCGAAGCTCTCTTCTGAGCGGGATTACCACATTTTGCCCGTAGAATTGGGGTTGAAAAAATTGTCCGCAAGATGGGTGCCGCGTTTGCTGAGCGAAGAACAAAAATTCAATCGAGTTGAAATCTCTAGAGAATACCAGCGATTTCTTGAGAAGATTCATTACCACCGAAGAAACATGGATTCATCACTATATTCCTGAGACAAAAGAACAATCAAAACAATGGAAGCCTAGCGGTTCTCCTCCACCGAAGAAAGCCAAGTCGTGTGCTTCAGCTGGGAAAGTGACGGCGTCAGTCTTTTGGGATTACAAGGGAATTATTTTTATTGATTACCTTCCCAAGGGCCAAATTATCACTGGTCAATACTATGCAAACCTGTTGGACAAATTGGATAAAAAAGTTGCCGAAAAAAGACCAGGATTAGCCAAAAAGAAGATCCTTTTTCATCAGGATATTGCTCCAGCACACAAATCGGTTATTGTCATGGGTAAACTCCATGAACTTCGATTTGGTGTACTAACCACCCCCCTTATTCACCTGATTTGGTACCATCAGACTATTACCTCTTTCCTTACTTAAAAAAACACTTGGCTGGACGCAAATTATTCATCAACGATTAGGTGATTGCTTAGACGGAGCGGTTTTTCGAAGAGTTGGAGGAATCGGCCTATAAAAAGGGTATAGAAGCACTGGAACACAGATGGAATAAGTGCATTGATATAAGAGGAGAATATGTAGAAAAAGATTAAAAAAAAAAGTTTTAAATTTATTGCGTTTTATTGGTCAGGCCGAGAACTTTTCAAACTGCCCTCGTATAGTTGTAGGAGTATCAAAAATGTTAGAATTTTGAATTTTTGATTTAGAAAGTTATGAGCTAAAACATTTCGGATGCTAAGCGAGTAACTTTTTCGTATCGTCGTTCTGTCATGTCATTCTATGATTATCCCCTTCAGTCTATTTTTTTGTTTTAAGATAATTATTTTGAGGACTTTTTTACTGACAATAATTTAACAATGTTTGACCTGAGGCACTTTTTAAATAAAAGAAATTATATAGGGTTAAAAGGCAAAGAACTCAATTTTGAAAAAAAAAAAAATAGCTTTCACTGAAACTAATTGTCATATTGTAAAAAGCCAAACAAAGAGAACTTTTGGTACTCATATGGAATCAATTTTTTTGGTCTGAATTTTTAATTTTTACTATTAAATTAATTTCCAAAATCAAGTACCTTCATTGCATTTTGAGGTTTAAGATAATTAATAAGAGAAAAATGTTCAAATGCATAAAATGCATTGTTTTAATTACTAACAGAACTACATACTTGAATAATTTGAGCTCAAAACACAAGCAAATAATATGCAATGAAAATTATAGAAATCTTTAGAGAAGTTTTACTAATAAATTAACTTTTATACACGAAATTGCTTTTAAATTTTTCTTTAAAAAAACTGGTATTTTAATTTTCAGTTTTTAATATTACACATTTACGGAAATAGTTTAAAAACAAAAGAATAGTTCAACTGTTTTAAGAATAGCTATTGAATTTTCAACCAAAAAATTAAATTTTCCTTATAAAAATTAAAAAATATATTTTTTGAAAATTTGTATACTTAGGTAAGGTATACACAATGCTATTTTAAAATTTCGCTCGCACAGGTTTTATTTTAAGAGCAAATGATACCTGGCGAACAATTTTTTCGAAATTTTATAAATGTGTTTTTTTTTAAGGCTGTTTCACAGATTTTAGAAAATCATAAAATTTAATTTAGTTACAGCTAGGTAATGCTTGAAAAAACAAAAAATTTCTGAAAAATGGTTATTAATAGTACCCCCCTTTGAACCATTTTTATGTTTTTGACTTCCTCAAAGACGGTATAATTGTTTTTGATCATTTTTTTAACGCTAAGGCTCACAAAAAGTTTGGATAGTATTGTGAATTCAACATTTTGAAAAAAAATTTTCTTGGAGTTTTAGGAAAAATTAAAAAAAAAAAACTTTCTTAAGGCTCAGTATTTCGAAAAACTCATGCTTGATTTTTTGAAAACTTTTTTAATACTATCTACACGATTTGAAAAAAAAAATATTTTATCGATAAATAACAGCAGCCACCATACAAATGTTAAAAAAAGGTTTTCGAAAATCGTATTTTTCTCGAAAACGGTACCTAAAATTTTGAAAAAAAAATTTGATAAATTTTGACGGTCTATAATTTAGTTAAAAAAAAATTTGATAAATTTTGACGGTCTATAATTTAGTTAAAATACAGTTTGCGTTCCAACATTTTTTCTTAAATTTTTTTTTAATAATTTTGTATAAAAAGGCTTATATGTTATTAAATACCGCGACAACTAGGTATTTATAATTTTAGTCCTTGCATAATTAATATTTGCTGGAGAAATTACATGGAATCATATATTAAGATCATATTACTAAAGGCTTTGTTAAAGTCGTTGACGAATGAATTTTAATGGTTATGAACATTTTTCTGTTGTTACATTAATTTTTTTAATTTTTTCGTCTTTTACATAAGAGCAGTCGTGCATCTTATTTCTTATCAAAATCGTTAAAGCGTTATTTGGAATAAATTAGATATCCCATAACTGCTGTATTGCAGGTATCATTAGTCTAGCTGCTAAGAAAGCTTTTAACCCACCAAAGACCCTAAGCTACCTTCAAAACTCTACAAAGTCATTAAGGCTCTATTTTTCAGGTCTGCCCCCACTTTTCTTAAATTTCTTAAAAGTTTCTCTTTTTGAAAATTGCGTGTCTTTCCCCTCATTTCATAATAATACCAATCTGTTTCACGCTGTTCTTATAATTAGTTTGTTTTGAAACATTCATCAATATTAAAATATTAAATTCATAAATAAATCTGTTAATAAATCATCTCAATGGTATTTTGAAAGAAAAAAGCTTCTCAACGACCGGTAGTATGTCCTTTGTATCAAAGGGTCCACTGTTGATCTAACGGTTTATCTCACTAAACAGTGGTACACATTTTTACATCGTTTTGGAAAGAAATGATTGTACTACTTTCAAAAACATTTTACAGAGATTGGCATGAAATTCTGTTATCGATAATGCGTGCACTAAGTATCAAAGAACCACTCAACACAAGTTTTATAGAACAGTTTTAAGTTAATTCATAAAATACGTGCTGGTGTACCACAAAGCTCCCTTTTTTCTCCGACTCTCTTTCTCATATTCATCAATGATCTTTTGTCTGAAACATCTAATCCACTAAATTGGTTTGCTGACGACTATATCTAAAGATACACTCATCTTCTCATATTTGATTCCGGATTCACGTCGTTCCTTCGGATGTAGATGGACAACAGATTGTCAAATAGGAAACCAAAAACCGCGTAGGATTTAATGCTTCAAAAACTAAATGATGACGCCTGTCGTTAGTGAAAAACCCACCCCATGGAAATCAAACATCTTTCATTCAGTTCTCGGTATGTGCACCGCAGACTACCTTGTGTAGAATGGCCAAATATTCGACGTCACCAAAAACGCTGCTAAATATTAAGGTTTTCTTCGAAGGTGAAAGGCATTTTTTACTTCTGCCAATCCAATCTGAATGTAATATATTGATCCTAGATAATATATATATGTACTCGTGGAAAACTTGAGTATAATTCCCATATTTGGGCAGGTGGAGGATAGAATCAAAAAAGAGCATTAAAATGATAGGTGATAGTAATATAAAATTAAGAATTGCATTTTTATAGGATCTAATATGAAACGTACGTATGTATGTACCAACTGCGACTGTCCCGCTAAAAATGGGACGTATGGTCACTATAACACGCTGATACCATTTTGCTTAGCTGGTATTACAGTAGTTTACCCTAACAGACGTGTGGTTTATTCGTATACTATGGTGTCTACACTAGATGTGTGTCACTGGGTCTATTTTCAAGTTTAATCATCTATATATGTATATAAAAATGAACCTCTATTTCTTGGGCTTTACCGATTGATATATAGAATAAATATAGAGATCATAGATATATTGGATCAGATGCGTCTTAGAACATTGAATGCAGATTGGCAATTGAACGAAGAAATTCATTTTAATTGAGGACATGTGCTTACCAACAAAGGATCACCCAATCGACATTATGAGAAACCGTTCAAAGACACATATACCCCTTCTAAATCAACAGTTTAGAAAATAGGCCTACGATACACTCATGCAAGTAGTGAACAATGGAACTGGCAGAATTTTATTCTTAGATACGCCCGGTGGAACTGGAAAAAACATTCTTGATATCATTGATTTTGGCAGCGATTCGATCGCGTAACGGTATTGCACTTGCATTTGCATCATCAGGTACCGCAGCAACGTTGTTGGAAGGCAGTTGAACAGCTCATTCAGCATCAGCACAATGGCCGTTGAACATAAACGTTAATGAAACTCCAACTTGCAACCTTTCGGGAATTCTACGATGGCCAAAGTGTTGAAGCAAAGCAGATTAATCGTTTGTGGGAAACGGAATTAGGAGTATAGGAAATAGTTATTCCTTTTAGTTTAAACAGAAGCGGCGGTGGATGTAAAGCGCCTTGGGTAGCGTTGAGATTAAAAATAAAAAAAAAAAAAACCCAACGGACGGTTAAACTGTTATATTTGTTTCCGGTTTAGAGTCTAGCACAAACACCAACCCTCTAAATTCACGCGAGTTCATTTACTTCATATACCGATCGTAAGTGGACTGCCTATTATGGTCCATTGCAAGACGCTGGGGAAATGCTGATAGGTGTGGTGAAAAACTTGGCGATCGCGAGAAGGTATTGTGTACGAAGTGCAGGGGGGAGGCCCCTTCTTGAAGTTCATTTTTCTGTAAGGGCCGAATAGCTGACAAGTTTTCGAACGAAGAGTCTACGATTTTATTAAGCTAGAGAAATCTTTTTTGTTGATAAACAAAAATCTCGTTGGATTTTTCGGAACGCATACACATGCAAAAGTATATATGTATTGTAAGATGGAAGTATTTCCGCAGACCTTTTCTTGGAATATTTTAACTTTTTTATTCGGTTTTCCTCACACTAATTTCCAAAAAAATCAAAAATGATTTTTAAAATATTTAGTGTGAAAATATAGTTAAAGTTATATCCAGTAATGGGTACATCCGGTAAACTTTCCACTTACTTCGAGAAAGTTCTCCGAGACAAAATTTTTCGAAATTGTCAAGCCTAGCCAACAGGGTATAAAAGGCCCGAAAATTGTCAGCTCGCGCTCTTTTGGGATAAGAATTTTTACTCGGGTAACTAGGCCTCGCTCGGTGAGACAATAAAAAAAAAAGAGAAATTGCGCAAATTTCCAAACCGCGGGTCAACCTAAATTGTTTTTCGTTACAAAATTTTCAATTTTGTTCTTCTTTTAACAAAAAAACAGAAAGAAACCTTGCGTACGTCTTAAATAAGAGAAACAAACACAAAATCTCGAATTTGCCCATAAATCCGTGCGTGACCAGTTTTTTTTATATAAAATTGTAAAATGAAAAGAAAATAGTTTCAAGTAAATCTAAAAAAAAAAAAAAAGAGAAGAAAGAAACAACAAAAAGAAAACGAGAGAAAATTACCCTAAAAACCACCCTTAAAATATTGTCCCCGCCCGCCTAAGTGTTAAAAAAATGTTGCCCTGAGTTCTTACACAGAAAAAAAACGAAAGAAAAAAAAAACAAAATTTTATAAAGCCAGGTATCAAAAGAAAAAGAAACAAAAAATAAGCAAAAACAACAAAAAAGAAACGATCAAAACGTATGAAACTTAAATCCACCAAACTCCCCATAGTGAAAGAGAAAAAAAAACTAAAACGACCCTTACAGATTGTGCCACCAGCCGCATCCCTTTATTCAAACGACGACGATTCATCAATCTACCAAATTCATCCAGATCGTTGGATTAGATCGGAAAATAGTCACCACGACCTGCCTCGTCAACTTACACCCGTCCACCCCCTCTACCACTTCATCACTCCAAAAGTTTTTAATTGTGTTATTATCAATTATTAGTTTTTTCATCTTTTAGCTATAAGTTTCTCTATACCCATGCATAAGTGTACTCACCACACATTCGCCTTTTTTTGTAATCAATCTTTCAATATAAAATCTACATGAATAAATAATTAAATTAAATTTAATTTGTATTGTAAATTCTTCAACAAAAAAATATATGCTTGATGTGAGAAGTCAGTTTTGAGAGAAAAATATTGTGTTTCAATGGTGTAAGTGAGTATGTTGTATTCGATATATTGAGCGTGTTGGTATTGGAGCTGGTACCAGAACCAAATAGTAAAATCAGTTGGATGAAGCGGTGCACCTCCTCATCTGGAACAATTTAAAGTCGGTAAGTCAAGAAATTTTCATATCTGTTATCCTAATATCCTTTGAAACAAATATTTTCATTTCAAAATTAAAAAAAAAAAATTTCTATCGTCAAGCTCTAAACATAAGAAAAACAAGAATATTAAAAGAGAAAAATCAAAAGAAAAAAAAACATAATAACATTAACTCCTAGTAGGATGCACTAATTGCAAGCTCACATTTTGTTTGAAGTAATTGTGTGGTGAATTTATACATTTTCCCCATCTTTTTATTTTTCCTAGTTATAATAATTTACAACAGCATAATATAAAAAAAAAAATTAAAATTAAAGTAAATAAATAATATTATAAAATTTTATAAATTTTCTAATGAAACCGAAATTAAATCTTCAAATTAAAATTAAAAACGCTAGTAATTTAGACTTGCACATAAAAAAAATTTAATATGTCATATTGATGTTAAGCTTTCGTAGCCGGCTAAGGTTTGCAATGCATTTTTTTTCCCAAATTTCCCCTTTGGTATAGTAATTAAGTATGTATAGATTTAGGATTTAAGTAACTTAGTTATTGAATAAAGCTGAATTTATATTCAAAATTCTGAAAAGAAGAATCGTAATTTGTATTTTTTTTTTGCCTTCGAATACGATATTCGGAGAGAATTACTCTTTGGCTTTTTGAATGTGGTGAATCAGAATGATTTCAGCCTAAAGGATTTCGTGTGGGTATGCCGACGATGTTTAAAGAGAGGATGATGAGGCTAAGGTAAGCGAGGATAAAATTATATCTGAAGTTATTTGAATTAGGGGCTGCCTTAAGAAACGAGGACAAGACAGCCAAGGACGTATCCCTGTATACGTATGTGGGTGGGAAATCCTCCTCAGAGAGCAAACTCCATCCAGCGCTCTCCTCAATCGAAGATTTGTTAAGAGATTGTAATAGGGTCCTTCTACAAAATTCAGATCGAAAAGGGGCTCATATTTTTTTTATGAACCCAAATACCAAAATGAAAGCAAAATTTTCATCCGGCATGAAAAGACGTAACAATCGTTCAGCTTTACTTAAGCAAGAACCCCACCCATCCGACGAGCTAGGACGTGCAATGCTAGCATGCCATGCCTAAAGTAAACTGAACACCCTTCCTTCCCTGCTGCCCGGATCGGCCTACTGATCCTATAAGCTGTGGGTCGTAACGGTGGTATATAGCGAAGGAAGGATTTGGTCTCTTGAAAGTTTGAAAGGCGTTGTTATTTTTTTTTCTTTTCGAACAAGCCCATCATTAGAGAGAGCATAGAATTCAGCATTCAAGAGACTAATGCCGACAACACCTCGGTTCGTTATACGTTTAGGATGAATTCACGATGGCACACAAAAAATCTTTGGAGGCATTAGACCGCACAATGAAAGATTTACGAAACAACCAAAACCGGTTTGGTGGACCGATGATTCTATTGGTAGGTGATTTGCGACAAATATTGCCAGTAATGCCTCGATCAATGCCATCCGACGAACTTAATGCATGTTTGAAGTCGTCCATTATATGGAAATACGTCAAGACAGTCAAATTAAATATATATGCTAGTCGTGTTGGAAAATTACGAATCTGGTGAAGTATTTTCCAATCAATTGCACTATATTGGTAATGGCAAAATTCCTTTTGACAAATCGTCTTGGCATTACATTCCCTGCACATTTTTGTCACTTTACTGATCAAAGACCTAATTCATCGAGATGGTTTTCCCAGAAATTGCTGAAAATTACAAAAATCATGTTTTGGTCAAGTGAACGTGTTATAATGGCTGCAAAAAACGTTGATGTCAACGAAATGAAATTTCAAATTCAAAGTAAGATATAGCTGGCGAATTGATGACATACAAATACTTACCAAAAAGATGTTGTCAATCATCCAACAGAATTCTTAAATTCCCTGGAATTTCCTGGATTACCACCTCATAATATTATGAAACAAAAACTAGCCACGTCTTTGTAATGGCACCCGGATTACGGTGAAGAAATTAATAAACAACGTCATCGAAGCCACAACATTAAAAGGGAAGTATAAAGGCGAAGACGTTTTGATTCCACGCATCCCTATGATTTCGAACGACATACCATTCGACTTTAAACGGTTACAATTTCCAGTCCGGATTGCAGTTGCAATGTCAATAAATTAATCGCAAGGGCAGTCGTTAAGTGTTCCATGTTTTTCACCATAGCCAACTGTATGTCGCCTGTTCCCGTGTCGGAAAACCATCAGCATTATTTATTTACGAACCAGGAAACAAAACTAACAATGTGGTGTATCAACAAGCATCACAATAAACAATATGTTATAGAAATAATACAAAATTACAAAAAAATACAATATCAAAATATACAACAGTAGAAATAATTAATAATAGTATAGTATTCCAGTTTGAATTGAATGACAGGACAACGTCTGTCGGGTCAGCTAGTATTTAATAAAAATAAAAAAAATAGCATTTTCCTCATGAAATTGTTAATATAATTAAGTAGCCAGAACAAGTCTTCTTACATTGTATTCACTATCCCAATCCATTGAAAATACATGACCGCCTTCTCATTGAATATTAGATTCACCAACATCCTACGACAACATCCCTGTTTAAGCAAACACTCGATACAATTATTCGGTCAACATAACTCTGAAATACAAGCTTTAGAAAGCGGATGCCCGAATATCAACATTACTACATAACAAGAGCTATTCCGCGTTCAGAAGCACCAACACACTTCGAAAGCGAAACGCAAGTCCTCCTTAAAGGGATAAGAGTTTGCTAAGTAAGCATTATTAATTAATGCCTTGCCTATACCCTCGGTTTTAATGGATTTTAATTTTCAATTGCTCCGAATCAATATAAATATTATAAATCCATCTCGGAGTTATAGCCCAGCGGATATCGGATTTAAGTTATGAGCTCGTGAAGCCCTTAGGGCACTTTCTTCATCCATAATTCGTGAAGATGTAAAGAATTTCAAAAACAAAGCCCAAGGATATTGTTGGCTGTTGCTGTTGATGTTATTGTTGTTGCTTCTTTGTTATTTGCAAAAGCTGAAGAATATTTTTCAAGTACAACAATCGAATTCCATCATCCTGCGAATTTCTCATGATTTGCATAATCCCGGTGCGCATTTATTGTTATCAGAATTCAACTTAGTTAATATTTAGATTAATGCCCATGGAATAATCCAATTACATCATAAATAATGGTGGGTGGGTGTTTCCTGTTTATAAGGTCGTCTGTTGCTTGCCGAATAACTAAACTCGGTCCTTGTGTTTTATATTATTTAAAAATTCACTTAATTTAGACTGCTTATCTTGGGCAATTAGGAACTCGAAATTTACACAGATGGAATAGCAGATCGGGAATGGTACAATATCCGTGAGGCGGGAAACAGCTAAGAAATGTTTAGTCGTTTAAGTGTGTAAAAGTTTAATTAGGACCAACAAATTGGTCAAATAGAAGTTTTCGTGCTTCTGTTCTGTTGTTTTTGGTAATTCCGTAATCCAAAAATGGAAAGCTAGGTAAATATAAACAGAAACGCTTTCGTTTTCTTTCTAGATTATTTATCTTTCATGATTCAAGAGTAGGCACCAAGCCTTCAGTTGTTTGTGAGGCTATTTATTTTTGGAAAATATATATTAGTGCCTCGGATTTTAAAGGTCAAATGACTGTTTGAAATAGTGTGATCTTTGATGTTCACTTTCGTAGCAATAATATCGCTCTAAATTTTTTTAAGATCATGTGCTTGGCAAATTATATTTTTTATTTCCGCCTACTCTATATCAAGATTTGTCAATTTGAATTCAATTCAAAAATAGATTTATTCACATACAATATGTGTACATTTTTACATTTCAATCTCATCTATCATAAGGACATATGTAGCTAAAAGCCGTCTGCGAAGAACTATCAATTAAAGTACTTTTACATTTTTATATTATTATTATACTTTTTCTTCCTTTCGAAATAACTATTAATATTACTCGTATTTAAGAGTAAGCATAATTTTCACTATATTAATAATTTTAATTCTTGCAATATTAAATTCGGTTGATTTAATTTTAAACGTCTTCATCGGTAGTTTAATGCAGTTTGACAAAATTTGTCGGTATTTCACTTCTTCGGCTGTCATAATGGGTTTCCGTAAGCAACTTCTTCTGATGTCATTAAACGATGGGCATATAGCCATGCACATCTTGAATCAAAAGAAGTGAATCATTTAACAAAATCATTGACTCATCCATCACCATCACCTAATGTGCACTCTAATATATCTCCTTCTCCTCTCGCAAAGGTTGATAAAAAGAAAAACAAACAAATCCCCTTCGCGGCCCCGTTTCTAATGCTCCCCTCCCCATCTATGGTACAATGACAAACTCTGAGTGCAAACTTAATGTTATACCTAGTAATAAGTGGCTGCATTTATCAAGTTTTTCGAATGACACTGAACCTGATTCAATAATTGAATATGTAGCCAATGCCACAAATATTCCAGCTCATTTAATCAAATGTTTCAAATTAATTAAAAAAGATGCAATATTGACTGAACTACCGTTCGTTAACTTTAAATTAAGTGTTCCTGAAAATAAATTGAATGAAGTTTTGCTTCCCTCAATATGGCCTGCATTTGTTCGCGTAAAGTTATTTGTTCCTTCTCCAAAAAACCAAACTCACATAAATGCAAAAACAACAACTTAAAATCAATTACATCTGAAAACAATAACAATAATCTTATAAACACTCAACTTAACTCTGCCCATGCCCAACATACATATCTACCTCTTTCTCTTCTTCCATCAAAAAACTCACAATTTTTAATATTCTACCACAATGTTGGTGGACTACGTACGGAAATGAATGATATTCTTCTCTTCTCATCTTCTCAACAATTTGATATAATTGCTCTAACTGAAACGTTGCTCTCTGAGAACCATTTCAGTTCGGAAATGTTTGACAACCAGCTGTTTAATGTTTATCGTAATGATCGCTGTTTGCTCACAACTGGACAGACTCGAGTTGCAGTGCGTTCGTCTATCAACAGTATGCAGTTAGAGTTGCCGTCTTCTTCAAATTCTACATTGAATATTGATCAATTAATTATTCGTTTTTGTATTAATAATAATCATGATGTTTTTCTTATTATTAGTTATATACCACCGAAGAGTTCTTTTGAAGTATATAAAACGCATATCGATAATTGTTCATCTCTTTTAAATAATCTAAAAGATAATCAGCATATTATAATCTTACTTACTTACTTAACCGGCTCCCGATCCATGGAGGGTCTCTGCCTGAGTTATTGCGGTCTTCCATCGGTTGCGATCCCTCGCGACCTCCCTCCAGTCGTCGGGACCAAGCGCTCTTGCGTCTATAACCGTCTGGTCCCTGTAGCGAAGGTTCGGTCTTCCTCCTCGTCTGGAACCTGGGGGCTGGGATTCGAAGATTTTCTTGGCTGGAGCGTTGTTGTCCATTCGCTCGATGTGACCGAGCCAGCGTAGTCGACGTGTTTTGGCTTTTTGGACTACATCCACATCTTGGTACAGCTCGTATAATTCACGATTGAATCTTCTCCTCCATTCGCCCTCTTCGAATATAGGACCAAATATCCACCGAAGAATTTTTCTCTCGAAAGTGCCCAGCATCAATTCCGGCGCGCCGTGCCGTAGAGCAGAACTAGTAAAATTAGCGTTTTGTATAGCGTGCACTTTGTCTTTCGAGAAAGGAGTTTTGAACCCATTTGTTTGGCCAAACCGAAGTAGCAGCGGTTTGCTAGGGTAATTCTTTGTCGAATTTCCACTAAGGTGTCATTCGTGGGATTGATGTTCGTTCCGAGGTAGGTGAACTCCTTGACTACCTCGAAATTACTGCTACCAACAGTGACGTTTTGTCCTAGGCGATGGACAGATACGGCTTTGTTTGTTGATAGCATATACTTTTTTTTGTCCTCATTAACTTCAAGACCAACGCGTTTCGCCTGTACATCAATAGCTGTGACCTGTGAACGCTTTTAGCACAGCTCAGTTGGAGCGGCCGATGATATCGATGTCGTCCGCATAGCCAAGCAGTTAGGAAGACCTGTTGAAGATAGTGCCTTCCAGCTTAACACCACTCTTGCGCACTATCTGCTCCAGGACTAGGTTGAAGAAATCACATGATAGCGCATCTCCTTGTCGGAAACCTGTACATGTCTGGAATAGCTCGGATGAGCTGTTACCCATTTGCACGTTGCACCGCGTATTTTGCAACGTCATGTGGCTTAGCTGGATCAGTTTTTTCGGGATCCCGAGTTCCGACATCGCCAATAGAAGCTCTTGGCGACTTATGCTATCATATGCGGCTTTAACGTCGATGAAAAGATGGTGGGTCTCGACTTGAAATTCGTTTGTGTTTTCCAGGATTGGGCTCAATGTGACGATTTTGTCCATCATTGATCTGCCTGGCCTGAAGCCACACTGGTACGTGCCGATTGTAGTGTTGCAGAAAGGTTTTAGACGCTTACATAGTACGGTGGATAGGATCTTGTAGGCAACATTAAGCAGGGATATGCCTCTGTAGTTTTTGCAGGACATAGGATCGCCTTTTTTGTAGATTGGGCATATGGAGCTATTTGACCAGTCGTCGGGCATGCTTTCCTCCTCCCACACTTGGTTGCTGAGCTGATGCATGCACCCTATCAGGACATCTCCTCCATACTTAAAGAGTTCCGCAGGTAGGCCATCCGAGCCTGCGGATTTGTTATTCTTGAGCTTGTGTATGGCTTTCTTAATCTCTTCAGTACTGGGTAGTGGGACTGGATCTTCATTGACTGGTCTTATGCTTCTTTGCTCTCCTGTGGTTTTGTCTAAATAATGCCCATTAAGCAGCTGCTGATGGAAATGCTGCTTAAACACGTCTACAATTCCCTGTGCTTCGGTGAGTAGGTTTCCTTCGCTGTTTCGAAGAGCTTACGTGCCGGTCCTATAACCTGATGCCAGTTGTTTGGCTGTTTTATAGAACCGGCGGGTGTTTGTGGCGATGCTAGACTCCTCGAGATACCTGAGCTGAGAAGCTGCGGCTGCTCTTTTCTTTCTGCGCAGGGTTTTTTTCTCCTTCCTTTTCTTTTGCTGCTCTGGTTTTCCGTTGCAGCATTTGCATTCGTGCATTTTCCGTCTCCTGCTTCACTACTGCGCATTCATTATCATACCACGGGTTCTTTTTCCTAGGTGGTTAATAGCCTATGGTGGACTCGGCTACCTCCCTAATGATGTCGCGGTACTGGCTCCACTGGTTGTTGACGCTTATGGCTGGGGGTACGGCAGAGAGTTTCCCGTTAATTGCTCACTGTAGTCTCTGGATTTCTCAGGTGTGCTAAGGCATGCAGTATTGAATTTCTTCCTTTGGGCGGTCCTCATTTTCTTTTCGTTGGACAGTCGGGCTCTGAACTTTGTCACAACAAGAAAGTAGTCAGAGTCCAAGTTTGCACCTCGGAAAGTTCGCACGTCCAAGATGTTCGACGCGTGCCTTGCGCCAATTAGCACGTGGTCGATTTGGTTGGCGGTTCGACCATCTGGAGATCGCCAGGTTGCTGTGTGTATCCTTCGCCTGGGGAACCTAGTGCTACTTATCACCGTATTCCGAGCTGCAGCAAAGTCGATTAGTCGGAAGCCGTTATCTGTTGTTATTTCGTGGAGGCTGTGCTTTCCAACTAATCCGCCAAAGATATTTTCCTTCCCGACTTTAGCATTGAAATCTCCAAACACGACTTTGATATCGTTCCGGACAGGCTCCGTCCCGGAGGTCGTAAAACTCCTCCTTGTTAGATTCCTCAGCTTCATCGATAGGGGCGTGTGCACATATTAGGCTGATGTTTTGAAAAGTAGCTTTGATGCGGATCACAGCCAGGCGATCACTAATCGGCTTAAAATCGATGACTTTTGATCTGAGTCGATTACACACGACGAATCCGCATCCTAAAATGTGCATTCTTTGATGACAGCTGTAATAAATGTCGCAATCTTTTCTTTCTATTCCTATTCCTGATCATATCCATCGTATCTTCTGGATCGCGGTAATGTCTGCCTTGTACCGCGAGAGGACAGATTCAAGTTTTTGAGTAGCACCTGGTGTGTAGAATGTCCTTACATTCCAGGTGCATACTCGTAAATCGTAGTCCATTTTCGTTCCGGGTCTGGTTGCCATTTGAGGGGGGTCGTTATCCGAGGCTTCTCGCGTCTCTCTCATAACAATTGGTGTTTTTTACTGTGGCCGGGTCGTTAGCCCGACGGACTAACCTCCAATCGGTAGGGCCATGGGTTTAGTGTTGCAATTGTTTCCTTGGTCAACACTCGCATATTATAATCTTAGGTGATTTTAATTTACCTGCTGTAAATTGGGTCTTTGATCCGGATGATAAATATTTAATACCATTTAATGTTATTAGTGATTGTGAGAGTGTGGTTGTTGATACTCTAGCTGAATTCGGGCTCAAACAAATCAATTCTTTTCGTAATAAACTTAATCGTTATCTTGATTTAGTTTTCACTGATAATGATTTCGGTGTGAGTATTGAAAGCCCTACTCCACCTCCTTTACCTAACTCCGAAAATCATCTTGTACTTTGCATACCATTTGAGGTTTTAGAATATTATAAAGCAAACTTCTGAAACTAGTTCTTTTCTCAATTATGATAAATGTAACTTTCTTAATGTCACAAATTTTTTGAATAGGGTTGAAAATGTTGACGTGGAGGAATCGTTTACTCTTTTAACGAATCTGCTGAGTGAAGCAATTCATTTATATACTCCTAAATATTTGAAGAAATCTCAATCTAAGCCCTGCTGGTTCAATAAAAAGCTTATTAATTTGAATAATCGAAAAAATAAAGCTATCAAACTTTATCGTGATTCTAGGGAGGATAATGGTCTATACATGAACTATCTTCGGTGTAATTGTGAATTCAATTTTCTCAATAAATTCTTATACAACCAATATATTTTAAGTATTGAAACTTAAGTAAAACGAAATAGTAAATGTTTCTTTAAGTTTATAAATTACAAAAAAAGTTCCACCTGAATTCCTAATTCTATACGTTATAATGGTCAAACATCTATGTAGTGATCCGTCTACAATCTGCAATTTTTTGATGACTTTTTTCGATCCATCTTTAAATCTTCTTATAATCAAACGAGGCCTTGGTTGATGTCTTCATCTCAATTGATTAATATAAACCAATTATCAGTTCATAAAGATTATCTGTGAACTCTTAAAGTTACATGAAGATAAACAGTCTGGGTATGATGGAATTGCTCCTATTGTTTTAAAAAAATGCTCTCTTTCCTTAGCAATCCCCCTTGAAATCATTTTCAACCGTTCTCTCCGTCATGGTTGCTTTTTAAAACAATGGAAGAGTTCCTTTATTTATCCCGTTTTTAAATCAGGATCCAAAAATGATGTAACCAACTATCGTCCGATTTGCAAAATATATCTGTGATCCCTAAGCTATTCGAAAAAATTATTTATAAAAAACTACTTATTTCTGTGAAAGAAATAATCTCGCCTTTGCAGCATGGTTTTATCAGTGGAAGATCAACTACAACTAATCTTACAATTTTTAGTAATTATGTACACAAAGCTCTAGAACAAGGAAACCAATGTGGCGTGGTGTATACCGATTTCGCGAAAGCGTTCGACAGAGTTGATCACTCAATATTGATTTCCAAATTGCATAACATCGGTTTTCATTCCAATTTATTGACATGGTTTAAATCCTATCTTACTGGCAGAATTCAATATGTTCGTATTAATAATGTTACTTCCAACCCTGTTTTTGTTACTTCCGGTGTCCCACAGGGAAGTCATTTGGGTCCTCTCCTCTTTCTCTTGTTTATCAATGATATTCCCAGTTGTCTAAAAAATTGTTCTTGTTTGATGTATGCTGACGACCTTAAATTATTCGTGCGCATTAATTCTATTTCCGATTGTATAAAGCTGCAGAATGATCCTAACAATCTTTCCGTTTGGTGTTCTAACAACGATCTTCATTTAAATGTTTCTAAATGTCATAGTATGTTATTCTGTCGCGGCACCTCTCCAATTATGTTTTCTAACAGTTAACTTGGGTCAACCTTAACACAAGTCACTGAGAAAAGAGATTTGGGTGTAATCTTTGATTTAAAATTCGAATTCGCTAATCACATCGACTATATTATTTCTAAGGCCAGTTCTATGCTTGGATTTATTTCCAGGAACGCTAAAGACTTCTCTGATCCATATACTCTTAGAGCCTTATATTTTTCATATGTTCGCTCAATTTTAGAATACTGCTCATCTACCTGGAATCCTATGTATATAACTTACTCGGCGAGAATTGAACGAATTCAGAAACTCTTTACTAGAATTGCAATTCGGATATTGCGTTGGAACACGGATATGCCTTCATATAACACCAAGTGTTTGTTGTTGGGCATTCAATCCCTAGAATCACGAATTATTTATTTCGATGTAATGCTTGTCAGAGATTTAATTAATTATAAAATCAATTGCCCTCACTTCCTTTAGTTGATTGGCTTTCATGTTCCTTGTCGTGAATTACGTAATAATCGTTTATTTTGTGTACCCTTTCATAGGGTCAATTATGGAATCAATGAACCCTTAACTCGCTGTTTAAGACAAGCTAATTCTGTTTGTAATGCTATTGATTTTAATTTATATTTAAGTAGGGACTGTTTTAAAAAAAATTGTTATTTTTAATAAACTTCGGTGGTTAATGTTAATTGTACATTCTATTTTTGTTTTGTTTTATTTATTATTATTTACTATTTTTCTAAGTAGTCTTTAAGAGCTGTGTCTCTGCTTGATGAATAAATAAATAAATAAATAAAAAAATAAATAAATAAATAATAATAGTATAAGCTTTGACAATAAAAGGAAATACGTGTTTATTATAATACTATTTTCAATAAATAGTTCAGAAAATTGTCTTTTGTATTTCTAATAATTGAGTTGTTCTCAATACAAGAAACTATAAATTTGGTTAACATTCTCTATGATTTCATCAATTTCTGAATTTGTAATACATATTTTAATCTATGGGTGATGTAGTGCTGTTAATCTGAAAAGCCTATTGTGAAGTTGTATTCTAATTAAATTCCAATAAGTTCTTTCAAAGTTGGTATACGTCTGAGGAGGTGTCAATATAGGATAAACTTTGAAGATGTCAAGTTTGATTTCTATACCAAAGTGATTTAAAACGTAGAAAATGTATTTAAAAGTCTATTATTAATTTTATTTGGGTTCTGTGATAGCGAATTGGATATTAGAAAATAGTCGAGTATTGATGAGGACTGCGGATAGGTTGGATTAAAACGAGATATGAAATCAAGGTGGAGAAATGGTCCATTATTATACCATTTGTGAATAATATTTCCAATTTATGGCTGGAGACTTTTTAGAAGGGTTACCAACGCTAATCTTCTTTTATTCGATATTATGGAATTAACATTAATTGAAATTGTTTTTAGTTTCAGGATAGAGTTCATAATATAATAAATTAATGCTAAGAACTAAAGATATGCAAACATCTTGTCTTCTTTGTTTTGATACTTTGGCGAGAATTCTCTGATTTTGTGCAAAAGATCTTTAAAAGAAATATGAAAGAAACTCTTGACCTCATTTATTTTCTCTGAGATGAGGATTTGTCATTTCCGAAAATGACGATTCGCTTTGAATTTTGCATGTTCAACACTCATTTGTTGCTTCTATTTGTATCTCATATACGCTTCACACTCAAAATAGTTTGCTGAGTGTTCCCTAAAATAGTTGGCGCATTTCACCGCGAGAACCTGGCTTCTTTTTTTCTTTGAGTTCTTTCACAAATTTGATACAAGCCTCAGAGTCATGAAACTCGCTACGCTACACAAGACACATCGACTATGATAAGAGCAACAATCACCAGTGTGTCCAAATCTCTGACATCGATAACACCGAATCACTGATCTGTTAAACTTTTTCTCCCAAAATACGCGTTGATGAAGACGATACCTTTTTTTTCTTTTTTCTTGCGACTTATAGGTACTATAATGCAAGTTAGGCATTCGTAAAAAAAATCGAACTCGAGATTTTGATCAAAGTTGACATTAGATAACAGGGAAGACCAAAAAAGTGGGTCTCGCAATTCTGTCTGTCTGTCTGTCTGTCTGTCTGTTCGACTAGAGCCTAAACGGCTCGGCCGATTTTCTTTAAACTTGCTAGATATCATTTTTAAATTTTTCCCCCCACACATTTTTTTCTATTTTTTTAAGACCAAAAATAACGGTACCTACCATACGAATTTTTTTTCGAAATCTTATGCATATTTTTTTTTTCTCAAAAACAGATTTTAAAAATAAAACTACAAAAAAATTTCATTAAGTTAAATCTAGGTAATGCTTGAAAAAAAATTCCGAAAAATGGTTATTGAGGGTACTTCCCACGGAACCATTTTTTTTTTTGTTTTTGATTTTCCCTAAAACGGTACAACCGATTTTGATCATTTGTTTTTGCTAAAGTTCCCCAAAAACATAAATAGAATTATGTACTCAAATTTTCAAAAAAACATTTTTTGAATTTATAAAAAAACCCTCAAATTTTTTTATTTTTTTAAACTCAATATTTCAAAAACCCCATGCTAGATTTTTTATAAACTTGATAAATAAAATTTTCTGAATATAATCTATAAGATGTGAGAAAAAAAAATTATTTTACCTAAAAACTAAGGTACCTACAATATAAATGTTAAAAAAATGGTTTTCAAAAATCATATTTTTCTCGAAAATGGCACCTAGAATTTTGATAAAATTTTTTTTCTTTCAATTCATTTTTACGATCTTTAATTTAATAAAAAAAAATTTGAAATTAAGATATTACAGCTTGTACATACCATAGAACCATTTTTTCGAATTTTGAATTTCTCATTATCCACATAACGGATCTTAATGAAATTTTTTATAGAGAAGCTTCTAAAAAGTCTAAAACATATTGCATTTCAAAACTTTAAAA
Source organism: Philhelius festivus (assembly GCA_963931855.1). Lineage (NCBI taxonomy): Eukaryota > Metazoa > Arthropoda > Insecta > Diptera > Syrphidae > Philhelius > Philhelius festivus. The sequence continues at coordinate 136,270,185 of OZ007555.1, read as the reverse complement.
TAAATATTTTTTGAATTTTTGAAAAAAAATTCTATTTTTTCTTTAAATTCTATATCTCAGAAACGGCTCAATAGTTTTTTTTGTAAATTTAATTTTTGTTCGAACAATAATAAAAACTTTAAATTGGAGTACCAAAATTTTTTCTTAAAAATCTTTTTAAAAGTTTGTATATAAAAGTTTTTTTTTTAAGAAACCACTACAACGACTTATAATTTTTGTTCTTGCATAAATTTATATTTGCATAGCATTCTGTTTTTGTCTCTTACTACTAAAAGAATTTAAAAATTAATTTTATCCTTATGAACAGTTTACATAGGAGCAAGTTCGTGCGACCCAGTCGTGCATTTTTTTTTATAATGCATTCGCGCTCAAGGGTATTTTGAGAGGCCCTTATAATGTTAAACACAGCACGGGTGATGGGGAAATTAGGAGGGAAGAGAAAGGAGGTGTCGGTGAACATTGGTTTTGAATGTTTGCAAATTGACATAACGATACCTAATTTTAGTCAGTTCTTTAAGAGAACTTCTAGTTGAACAACAAATTTGTTTAATTTGAGACCTTGCTGTTAAGTTTTAGTAGTGGTAAATTGTCAATTTTTACTCAATTTAACATTTAGTAAGGTTCCGTTCAAAGCTTTTCTAATGGAATATGGATGTTAGTCCCCGTCAATACCTTTTAGAAAAATAGATGCCCGTTTAGTTTCTTTAGGTGAGAAGGAGAATGCCCCAATGCCTGTTCATCTAGGTTTGTCAATAACTATTATGATAATAACTATCTACTTAAACCTTGGTAGAACACAGCAAAAACTAAATCACAAAGTTTTTGTTTGTATATTATATGCGCACTCAAAGGGTTATGAATACCCTTATAATGATAAACACAGTGCGAGCGATTAGGAAAGTAGGATAGGATTAGAAAGGAGATAACGATGCACATTGGTTTTGAATGTCTTCACATTGAAATGAGTTGGAAATCTTGAGCCGGGTAGAGCATTCCACATTCGTGTAGTATGGCTAAAAAAAGAATCTCTGTACTTGACAGTACGTCCGAAATTGGGCTCAATTGTAAACTGATGTGATGAGCATTCCTAAAAGAATATTACGGTTGAATTATTTTAGGGAAGGAATGCATCTGGCTATTTCACTAGAGCACTGTTCTCCACGGCGCACTGTGGTCCGAAAAGGAAAATTTCGTGGCAAAAATACTATTTTCGATGTTTTATTTTTAAAGTTTTGTTTTTTATTTCTAATAGAAATATAAACGGAGCTTCAAAAACAGCAAACAAAAAAATTTTCCGCTAACTAGTTTGACTTATAGAGCTTTTCAAAGTTGGTCAATTTCGTTCTAGAGTTAAAAAAAAGCAGAAAAAACTAACTTCTTTGTTTTCGTATTTGAAATTTTGGCATATTAAATGGAAAATATTAATTTTCTATAGTTTATTCTAGTTGTATTATTTGTGCGTAAATCAAAATTTTAATTAAAAAAAAAATAAAAAAATATTTAATATTTTTAATAAATTAAACAAAAAACACCCTTTTTTGGCAGATTTTTTCGGTTTGAATAGAGCTACAAAAAAATACTCGCGAGTTCGCGCAGAAAATTGACCATGATAGTTTACCCTAACTATTTCTTCAACCATATGCAAAATTGTAGCTGCAACTATTTGCAACCTTCAGAGAAATTGTAATTTGTTTAAAAAAAGTCGTGTTCCCATTGCTGACCTTTTGGTCTTAAAAGCAAATTCCCTTATGGAAAATTTCAATTATTTTAATTATTAAAATAGTCGAGAACGTGAAATTTTCTTTTTAATTAAAAATCGTTTTATTACTATCTTGATTTTGACAAAAAAAACGCCCACTTCTACGCCCCTTTTTATACAAATGCCAATTATTATTAAAAAAAAATAAATATAAAATATTGTACACAAACTGTTGATTACTTTATTGAACATTAAATTTCTTTAATCCGCCCACTTTGAAGACCCTCTTTGAATAAATTTCCCTTAACTTAAATTATTGTAAATATTTATTGATCTTATTCTAATAGTACCTAAACATAGATTAACTTGCCAAAAGAAAAGGATTAATAGCTTTATTGCCTACTCCATATACAAAGTTGAAAGAAATATTTAATTTTGGATTATTACTCGTATTTTATGATCTAATAAAACAGTTAGGAATAATAATTTTCTTCCGATACCCCATATTGTTAAGCTTAAATTTCACAGGTAAAATAATCCTTGTGCATATACATTATGGAGATATATATAAACTATGACAATGGATATATATAGATTTTTTGAAAATCCAGAACTTACGTCAGCTATAACCCGAGTAGACAAGGATCTTAAAAAGAAACTGCAAGTTATTTTAAATGCGCTGTCATCTAAAGAATCTTTTAATGTAGATAAATTCAACGAGTATACCAAAACCACTTCGGATCTTTTAAAAGCCAAATACAGCTACAAACTCCTGACACCAACTCTGCACAAAATTTTGGACCATGGAGGGGAACTTATAAGACATCAAATTTTGCCAATCGGGGAGCTTTCAGAAGAAGCACAGGAATCAAGGAATAAAGACTACAAGCGATATCGATACTCAAATACTCGTACATGCAAAGTCTCACGGAAACGACAAAATGAAGATTTATTTAATATGCTAGCTATATCATCAGATCCACTTGTTTCATCTTTAAGACACGTTAGATCAAAAAAAGAGCTGAAAAAGAGTTACTGCCCAGAACTAATAGGTCTATTAATTGTTGAAAATGATAACGATGCCGATTAATTTTTTTCTGAAAATTAGATCTATAGTAGTTAATTGTAAACAAATATTTATAATGTATTCTATTTTATTTTGTTAATATAAATTTTATATTCTATTTTATTTTTTTTTTATTTTTTTTTTATTTTTTTTTTATTTTTTTTTTCGTCCGTTTACTTTTTTCCTACACTGTTTCATATAAAATATATCAGTCAAACAGTTTATAGAATAAACTGATGCCCCACAACATGAAAAAATACTGTTTTATAATACTCCTTAAAAAATATTTCTGAAATTGGTGCGTTTACTTTAAGCATCCACTGTTGTTATGAATTCACTTGAATAGTCAAAAACTTTTTTTTTACAAAGTTTTAAGAATTTAGGACTGTTTTTAAAAGGTTTACTTTCAGACTTTATTCTGTTAACTCCTTTTTCTAAGAAAATTTTACATCAACCAATTATTCTGAAACACCCTGTAAAGTAATTTTCTTAAAATTCACAATTTGTATAGCCTTGGAAATTACATTTAAGGGAAAAAAAAATTATTGCGATAGCTTCACGTGTTCAAAAGTTATGATTTTTGCAACGAAAAAAGTCATTTTGGACCACAGTGCGGCGACTGTCAAAGTCGTGATAAAAATAAAAGGAAGTGCTAAACGAATTTTCTACCATTCGTATCAACAGAGCAATTTTCGATAAAATAGATCAGGGTAGATCAAGCCAGGCCTTTTCTTAGATCCTAGAATATTGCTGTGAACTTAGCATTTAGACCCATATTGCAGAACAATTTTGTTCTTAGAATAAACACAAGAATCATATCCCAAAATATCCTCGACAAATTAGGAAACATCCTGAGTAGTTTTCACTCTTGTGGGATGTAGCTCAGTATTTTTTTGAATACATACATTTTTACGGATGTATGAGGTAGGTATCTATAGTCTTATCAAACTAAAAGGTCACACAGAAACGAAAAACCTAACTAACATTGAATTTAAGGATGTTTTTGAAAAATGTGGGACTTAAAGACTAAAACACACTTTCTGTAGTTATCGAAATATACAAAAGATCCTTCATGAGGTGTCCTAATGATCTCAGAAACATGAATTTAGATTTAACATTTTATTATATGTGTTTTTATTTTTCAAATAAGTCTGCTAGAATATTTTGCTCAGGTTTGCTCTACCTAATTTACATAATAAAATCAAGAATGTAAATAAAACTCTTTTTCTAGTTACTTCTGTGACTCGAAACACTCAAAAGATGGTAAACTATCCTTTCTTCAAGCTGTTTTTTATTTATGTCACTTAACTCACAGAAAAAAAAAATTCAGTAATTTTTTGTTTTAACACCTTAAGTTACGAGTACCTACCATCCTTTGAACAATACATAAAAAAACATGTGCATCCTCAGAATTCTGGAATAAAAATTCTGTAGAAAAATATAAAAGTCCATACTGAACAGATGTCTCTATAAGTTAGGGGATCTATTAATCATCTCAGCGTTCTATTCTCATTATTTCATCCCCTTATCAAGCTGTCAACTCATCTCCCTTAGGAAAGACAAAAAGCAACAAAAAATCGAGCACTGAAGAAAATGCTTCCTAGAGGTACATCGTTGACGATCCTACGAAATGGAACACAGGATGAAAATGCTAAAATAGTCCTTAGCATAATAATATTTTACTTCTTTTATTTTTCTACTCGCATTCCCTTCCCCATCGGCCCGGCTTATTTCTGCATGAGGAAAATTAGAATGAATTCAGTCGCTTCGTTGGCCGCACTATATATTCTCTGGATGCTCTTGCTGCTGCTGATTCTGATCTGATGGTTCTCCTTCTGGCTGCTGCTGATGTTGATGATGATGCCATGACGTTGATGGAAACTACGCTCAATGTGCATCCCCATCCGTTCTGATTGTTGGATACAATCATTTGGAACATCGAGGCCAACTATCTACTGCAACTGGGCGTTCGTCGTCGTTGTAGTCGTTGGTAAAACTTTTTCTTCCCTGTTCATCAGTGTTGCAATTTTCTAATAAGTCTGGACGAAAGAGCAATTTATCATAAAGAGAAAACAGGAACAGCAAACAAAAAAAAAAATAATAATAACGTGGAATATTTGCAAGTAATTGAGAGTGTATGGGAGGAAAGATAGTATATGATTCTCATGCCTGGCCCGCTTTTCAAACAATCTTGTACGATGACATAGAACATTTAAAAAGTGTTTTCGGTTTTTGTAATTTTACAGAATTGCTTGCAACTTTTTGATAGAAAATATGAAAAGATGGAACTTGTGGATGTTGTGGAGGACCATTCCTTGGAAAAACCTTTTTCAAATTATCTCTGAAATAGATTTGACCTTAGATATTTTTTAATTAAGATGTTTCACCACAAACGATATGCCTTGGGAAAGCTAGGAATATTCCATAGAACTATGGTTGGTTTATGCTTTAAAAAGTTCAAGAAATATATTATTTCAAATGCACGCCTAATCCGGCGTGCATACTTACTCTTATGTTCAAAAAGCTTAGAGTTTTAAAACTACATATACAGGGTGTCCCTTAATTCATGAATAATATTTTAGGGTGTGGTTCTTGCGTATATTCTAAGAAAAAAATTCTCTTACATTAAGGGCCTATCTTCAATTTTTATATCATATATCGGGGATTTAAGAAAAGGCCTATTTTGGTGTACCCTGACCCATGTTAACGGTAATGGTGCTGTTAATACTAACGATAGAAACTTCATTTAGGCCTAAATTTTTTAGAAACAAATGCATACCAGCCTTTGTAATTGCGTTTAAACAAGCATGATATCTTATCTCGGTCTTTAATAAGGTCAATAACTTTAATCTTTCCCAAAGAAACTTGGGGTATATGCCTGAATGCATAAGTATATTTTAAACCATCGGACTAATTATGACCGAGTTTCTCCTCTAAGAAAAATATAAAAATTATATACCTAATATTTTCAATGATACAAATATACATATATTGATTTTTACTTGCGATATAGGTCCATACTATAGGGCAAGTCCTGCATTTGGAAAAAAAATCGAACTCGAGATTTTGATCAAAGTTGGTACTTAAAGGTCTTCGGTGATTCCCTAGAGGGGAAATTGAAATTTTTTTTAGCTCTAAAACTAACAGTACCCCCCATACACCCATAATGCATAATCTTATTTATCTCGAAAACGGCTATAACGATTTTGATAAAAAAAAATTAGGTGTGATATTATAAACGTGGACTATATTTTGGTATAAAAAAAATTGGGGGGAAATGTTATTATGGGTACCTGTCATAGAACCGTTTTTTTGATTTTCGAATTTCTCACCAACGGCTCTATAGATTTTAACCAAATTTTTTATTTGCATATAAAAAAATAAAAAACTAAATTTTTTTTTCGAAAAAATAGTTTTTGGATTCTTAAAAAAATAATACAATTTTTTTTTTTGAAAATTCAATATCTTGAAAACCGATACATAATTAAATTTTTAAATTACGTTTTTAAATGTATTTTATTAAATACTAACAATTTGCATATCAATTTTTTTTATAAAAATGTTAAGTAAAATTAAGCACAAAAAAAAACATGTTTCAGTGTGTCTGTATGTCTGTACCTCTCACTACAGCCTAAACCACTGGACTTATGTTCTTCAATCCCGGTAGTTAAGAGTCTTCGGTGATTCCCTAAGGAGAAATTAAATTTTTTTTTAGCTCCAAGACTAACGGTACCCCCCATACACCCGTAATGCATAATTTTATTTATCTCTAAAACGGCTCTAACGATTTTGATGAAAAAAATACGTGTGATATTATGGACATGGACTACATTATAGTCAAACAAAAATTTGGGTAAAATGTTATTAACGGTACCTGTCATAGAACCGTTTTTTTTGATTTTCGAATTTCTCATTAACGGCTCTATGGACTTTAACCAAAATTTTTCAGCAGGAGTTGCCTTAAGTTTAAAATAATATTGTATATAAAAATATTCGAAAAAATATTTGTTGGATATTTTGAAAAAAAAATTTTTTTTGAAAAATCAATATCTTCAAAACCTATGAACTATTATTTTTTGAAATTATTTCCTAAAATCAATATTATTAAGTACTTAGAATTCGCATCCCACATATTTTTCTTGAACAATTTTAAAGAAATTTCGATTTTTTAAAGTTTGTTTGCATAAATTCATACTTTTCTAGAAATCAGACGGCAATTTTATGCATTTAAACATTACTATCTCATTAAATCTATGTTTTTTATGTATAACATGTACATATCTTAAATTCCAAATTTCCAATTCATAAGAGCAAGTTCGTGCGATCCAGTCGTGCATTTTATTTATTTATTTATTTAATAGCAATCAGAGATACAATAAACCCTCATAGACTACCAAAAATAAAAATAAATTAAACATACATTAATATTCATATGGGTGTCCCAAAAGTCAACGTCGAGACGAAAACGCATGTTAGGGTAGGTGGTGACAGTTATCAGAAAAATAATTTAAAAAATCGTAGCCATGTATTTAGTGAGTTATAGGCATTCGAAAAAAAATCGAAAAAATGGTCATCAGTGACGGTCTTTTAAGTGCTCTGATTACAAATCTTAATTTTTTTCAATTTTTGTTTTTGCAATCGACTGTAGTGTAAAAAAATGTACTACGAAGTTTTAGCAAGTTACCTTAAAAGTTGTCGTGTTCTATCATCATTTCCAAATGGTATACAATTTTTGAGAATATTCCATAAATAGCGGAAACAAAAATGTTTTCTCAAATAACCCGGGTTATAAGATAATTCTTTTTAATTCATTAAAAAAAAACTTTGAGTGCACTATAGGCTTCCTCGTTTCTAAGTTTAAGTTCGAGAAGAGTGAACAGTAATTTATAAGTAACTACTTGGTCGATATCATTTTTAATTTTTTTCCCCCACACGTTTTCTTCTTTTTTTTTTAAGACCAAAAATAACGGTACCTGCCATACGAATTTTTTTTCGAAATTTTATAAATATTTTTTTTTTCTCAAAAACTGTTCGACAGATTTAAAAAATAAAAACACAAAAAAATTTAATTTAGTTAAAGCTAGCTAATGGTTGAAAAAATTTTCCAAAAAATGGTTATTGAGGGAACAATTTTTTTTGTTTTTGATTTTCTCAAAAACGGTACACCCGATTTTAATAATTTTTTTTTGCTAAAGGCTCCCCAAACATTTAAATAGTATTGTGTATTCAAATTTTCAAAAAAAGTTTTTTTTTGGTTTTTTAAAAAAAAACTTCAACATTTTTTTTATGAAAACTCAATATTTCGAAAACACCATGCTCGATTTACCTTAAACTTGATAAATAAAAGTTTCTCAATATAATCTACAAGATGTGAGAAAAAAACTTTATTTTACCTAAAAATAAAGGTACCCAAGATACAAATGTGAAAAAATTAAAAAAAAATGGTTTTCAAAAATCGTATTTTTCTCGAAAACGGCGCATAGAATTTTGATAAATTTTTTTTCTTTCAATTAATTTTTATGATCTTTAATTTAATAAAAAAAATTTTGAAATTAAAATATTACAGCTTGTACCTACAATAGAACCATTTTTTCTATGAATTTCTCATTAATGACATGACGGATCTTAATGAAATTTCTTACAGAGATGCTTCCAAAAAGTCTAAAAAACATTGCATTTCAAAACTTTGAGAAAAATATTTTTTTTTAATTTTGAAAAAAAAATCTATTCTTTTTTTGGAAAATTCAAACTTTAATTGGGGTAGGTACCAAAATTTTTTCTTAAAAATGTTTTAAATTTTTTGTATATAAAATCTTATTTTTTTAAGAAACCACTACAACGACTTATAATTTTTGTTCTTGCATAAATTTATGCATAACATTCTATTTCTATTTCTATTTTTATTTAGTAACATTCATTTTTAAATTCCTAGCCTTTTACATACGAGGAAGTTCGTGCGACCCAGTCGTGCATATTATTTTTAATGAATTAAAAAGAATTATCCTAAAAAGGAGTTACTTGAGAAAAATATTTTTGTTTCCGTTATTTATGGAACTTTCTCAAAAATCGTATACCATTTTAAAATGAGGATAGGACACGCCAACTTTTAAGGTAACTTGTTAAAATTTTGTAGTACATTTTTTTTACACTACAGTCCATTGAATTAGGGTCTTGAAGAACAATAAAAGATATGAAACAAATCCTTTAATTTATGTTTATGAAGTACAATAATAAGTTATTTTTTAAAGTTAATCTGATTATATTACAAACATAGTTACTCATAAAATTTGTCTCTCTGACACTGCGAGTAATAGGCTCATTAAGGGAATAATTGACTCTATGTTCTTGCTCGTGAAGAAAAACCCGTCCTTTTAACGGCGAGACCATATTGAGGGTAAAATAGTGGCATTAAGCTACACCCAAATATATTAAATTCCGAATCATCAACATTTTTACCTATTTGAGATATACTAAATGCCGAGATAGCTTTACTGAAAGTAAGAAATTTTTTCTAAGTCCACGAATGTTGCTGTAAACTACTATCAATCTATAAACCGCTTTAAATGTAAAAAAAAATAAAAAATTAAGACAGCGAGTCATATAGTGAACTAACAAATAAATGCTTCAATGTTGGCTTCTAGTGCATCAATCAAGGCGGGCTTGTCGCTATAGACATGAGCCTTAACATAGCCCCACAAAAAATAGCCTAGAGGCGTTAAATCGCAAGATCTAGGCGGCCTATTGACCGGCTCCAAACGTGAAATAAACCGAACTCGCCTCTCAAAATGTGGCACCGTTTTGTTGAACTACATATATGTCATGCAAGTCAAGCTCTTCCATTTTGCGCAAAAAAAAGTTTTTAATCATTGCACGGTAGCGCTCACCATTCACAGTAAAGATGCGATTCGCATCATCTTTGAAGAAATACGGCACAATGATTCCAGCAGCCCATAATCCGCACCAAAAAGTGACTTCTTCTAGATGCATTGGTAGCTCTTGAAATGCTTCTGGCTGCTCTTTACTCCAAATACGGCAGTTTTGCTTGTTCACGTATCCATTCAACCAGAAATGTGCTTCGTCGCTGAACACAATTTTTCGATAAAAAAGTGGATCTCCGGCCAACTTTTCAAGAGCCCATTCACCATAAAATCGGCATTGTGGTAGGCCGTTAGCTCAAAACCAGTGTTGCCAAAAAGAAAATAGCAAAAAAATCACCCTTTATAATGAGTCTCCAAACTAGAATCGAGCTTTAACGTAACAAAAGTAATTCGTCACTAGTGTTATGCCTTTATAACAATTTATATTGGTCCGCCCCTGGTGAACTAGTAAAATAATCACGTATTTACCAACCTCACAATACACTTACTACTAAGAAGAAAAAAATTATTAACGCACATTTTTTGAAGATCGGAAGCAGATTACCCGTTCGAAAGTGACACGCCAAAACCTTTTTGAGTTTTCTTCAATTTTCCATCAACAGAAAATCCTATTTGTATTGATTCCGAGACCCCTATTTGTTACTACTACCTCAAAATCAAAACTTTTATTAAAGAATGCTGCTCACAAAATCTTCTTTTACTTCTAATCAAAAGTCAATTAAAATGGGGATTTCCAAACAATGTTATCGACATTATTGTATATTTTCACCAGTGGATTCTCTAATATTAAAAACTGCTAAATTCTGTCGGACGCGCCCCATTCATGGACATCTTAATTAGGGGTGATTATTTCACACTTTAGACTTTTTTATCTCTGGTTTAGCTATAAAGTTGGACAAACACAAGTGGGAACTAGGCATAAGATGTTAAATGGCGTCTTGTTAGGAAGTTGGGACTGCCACTTTCAGAGTAGAAGTCACGTTCCAGAAAACAATCTTCTTCTGTGAACAAAAGCTTAAAGGAGTTCCATTTTCAATAAGATGAGAAGATATATTAGAATGGTTGGTGCTGTATTATATAAGAAAAATTTTCGTCCGATAAAACTACTTTATGTATTCCTTGTCATTTTTTGACAGCCTTACCTATTTCTCCAAATTTGATGACGGTATTAGGTAGTCACTTCTGTCTTTTGTGTTCTTTCTTTTTTTTCTTCATATGTGTACTATAAATAAAGAGTACCAAATAAATATTTCCTTGATTGAAAGGTTGGTTTAAGAAATTATCAATTTATCAATTGCAGCCTGAGAATGGTTTACCCAACTATACGTCATTACAAAATTAAGCTTGTGTTATGGGCATTGAGCGGGCGTTTGTTAATGTTTCAGTTACTGGCTATTATTCGTTTGTTCCAGACTTCAGCAGTGATTCCCACACTTGAGTGGTCAAACTTGACTTTTCAATATGCTAAAACAAAACTCCTTATAAAATGTTACGCTCCATTTGAACTGCATTCTGATTAAATTATTTAAATGAACGTATGCCACACTTTTTGGCTAACAGTTTGTGATTCCTTCATTTGAATGAGGACGAGTTAAGGTACTAGTACGGTCTAGAAATCGCAAAAAACGCACGATTTTTGGGAACTTTTTTCTCGGAAACTTTATAAGATAGTAACATATTTTTTTTTTTTTAAATAATGAATACATGTATGTATCAAGAGTACAAAAAAAATTTGTTTGTCGAATTTCGGACGAATTATAGAGGGCGCCAACGTAGACTCTTCAAAAAACACATTTTGCCATGGCGGACAGTTAATCTCCGGATCTACTGAACCGATTTTCAAAAAACTTGTTGCAACTAGATTGTTTTTATGTTTTCTAAGACAATTTACCACAATTTGACCAAAAAGTTATGAATGAAAAAATGGAGACCCAAAAATGGCCAAAAAAATTGCCAAAAAAAATTTTTTTTTTCAAAACTCGAGATTTTTTTTTTGTTTTGACTTTTCAAACAAATTGTGGTAAATTGTCTCGTAAGAAACCTTCCTTTAAATAACCCACTTTGTTTTTTTTTGTTTCAGTCCAGCCAATCCTGAGATTAACTGTCCGCCATGGAACAATGTATTTTTTGATGAGTCGACGTTGGGCCTTCTATAATTCGGCCAAAATTCCAAAATTAAAAAAAAATTTTGTTTTATTGTACTCTTGACGCATGTATTCATTATTTAAAAAAAAAATTATGTTATTACCTAATAAGGTTTCCGAGAAAAAAATTCCCGTACTAGTACCTTAATTCGGTTTTGTAACTAGAATTTTGTGTCTATGCAACCCTATGTACTTTTATTTCATTGCTTAAATTTTGTTTCTGTTGATTAGGTAGAGTGGAAATGTTTTCAACTATCGACTCGACTACAGACAACCTTGTTTACTAAATACGACCGCAATGAGTGCCGGCTACCCTCTGCCTTCAGTTTCAAGCTCACATCCTCATCCAGCCATTTAATACAAAACTTTCTTCAACTGATTCTAGGTTGTTAAAGGCCTAATTGTGCATATCCCATAATGAATCCCCCTCTATAGAGCTAAGCATTTTCGAACGATTTCCTCTATTAGCGGGGGCCAAATTATGTTTTTTCTCACTGCGAACAGTATAATGTCGGATAAGGATTATTGTGTACATCCTTTTTCTGAGTACGTTTTAAGAGAAGAAAGGGTGCTTGTGTTCGCTCGCAGACATTTTCTGTAAAATCCTCTCCAATTATTGTCGTTAGTTGGCGTATACACCACCATGACAAGCGTTTCTATTTGGAAGACTTAACCATACCATACACCATACGCCCGTTGTTATCGCACACAAAGTCCTAGTTATACCTTTCTAAGGACATAGAACGTGCACAGCAGATAATCCATGATTGTTGGTTAAATTGCATACCAAGATTGCCGATTACGGGTCTAGTCTATGAGTACATACTCCAACGGCTTGCGAGGGCCAATCCGAAAAGGATATTGTTTTGCAATTACAAGTACCTACATTGGTTTCCCAGTTTCGATGTTGTGTCCTTATTGTTGGGTTCTTACTCTCTCTATTTCTAGTTTGCGGTTATACTTATGTCGGTTTAAGTACAAATATTCGCTGAAGCCAAAGCCACGATGTTCGTACTTTCAAAAGGCAGAAGGGGTATTAATTGACAGGTTTTATTCCGTCGGAACCAATGCAGACAAAAACAGTTGATGATACTAAAAGCAGACGCCGCCGACGGAAAGCTTTTCAAATTGGATATTATTTCCTGACATTTTTGTTTTTGATAGACTTTCTAAGAGAGAATCTTTCCAATGTTGAGTGGGTTGATTTGTTGGGGTATTTGACCCCTGTACGGTTTGAGAAAACATTTTAAGGCATTTTGTGAAATGCGCTTAACAGTTCTGATCAAAGTAAATGACGTTGGAGTAGTACAATAAGTTATTTTCATCATAGTCTGCCTAAGATACGACATTCTGGATTTGAAACAGGTGAAACTATTTGATTCACGTTTGGAACAGAATATTTATAAATAATTCTATTTTCTGTCTTATCATATTAAGGATTGGGAACATCAGTAACAATTCCGATAAAACTTTGCATCTTCAATTTAGAGCGCTTGATTTTGACGCGGTAATAATATAGGGATACCTTGACACAAGGGCATCAGGGCACTATACCAAAGTAAATCTTTTTAAATGGTTGACGCAGTGAAGACATGGAATGTTTTCGATCGTAATTGTATGGCTACTTGTAGGGAGAAGCAAGCCAATACCAGACCCAGGTCAACATCTGTTGAATCTTGTTATTGAAAAAGAAGACCTATCTAGTCAAAGAATTATTTTACATTTATGTTTTAATGATGTCCAAAAGTTTCCTACAAATGTATGGCAGAAGGTAACTTTCTTCGATCAACCAGATTCTTTGTTTTTTGTTGCTTTGTTAATTTGACCTTAGGTCTGTGTATTCGAAAAAAAAAATCTAAACTCTCGTTATGAGTTGAAATTAAAAGTATTTTTGAAAAGGAAACGGTAAAAGTTTTACCTTATATCGAACATAATTCAATTAATAATTATGTGTAATGTGTATAACATTGTAACGAAACGCTTCATGCTACTCGACTTTATGTTACTTTTGTATTACTACCGAGAATTTTACTTCACCCAATTCGATTCACATGCACACATCACGTCACATAAAAATGAACCACATTAATACGAGTATTTTTCATTCACCACTTATCTACATAGGGTCGTACCAACAATAAAATTAAGGCTAGGACCGCACTTGCGATTTCAATCGCAATATTTTTTAGTCGCAAAAATAGAACACATGAATTTAAATGAGAATGAACGCACTTGCTACCAACAAATCATGACGATTTAAAAGTCGCAATTTGTTTCATTTTTCTTGCGATGCGACTGTCGTAAACTTAAATGAAACACATGTACTCAAATGGATATGCCCACACTTGCGATTTAAATTACTACGACTTAAAAATCGTAGTCGCAAAGAGAAATTGGCATGCACGCACTTGCGATTTTCAATGCACGATTTTTTAGTCGCAAAAAGTAAGACACATCACACATGGCCTTAAATGTGAATGCAAGCACGTGCGACTTAAAAATCGCAGCGATAATAAAAATGAAACAAGTTCTATTTTTTCAAGCGAATTTTTTTTGTCGCTACTTATTTGTAGCAAAGGCGTGCACACACATGAGAAGTAGTGTGTTTCATTTTTTGCGATTAAATAATCGCGCGCAAAAAAATCGCAAGTGCGTGCATGACAATAATTTGTAGCGACTACGACTTTTTAATCGCCTCGACGAAAAATCGCAAGTGCGGTCCTAGCCTAAGAGACGACTTTAATATTTGAACGAAATGGACCATTATTTAAAGATATAAAGTTAACCATACATGTTAGAAACTAAATATTTATGTGAACTCTAAATTATGAACCATTTATTGTACGGAACCTAAAAACTAAAATGCAGCATATATGGTCAGTTATATAGAGTCCATTAAATAATGCTTCATTTCGCTCAAACATTAAATTCGTCTCTTAATTTGATTGTTGGTAAGGCCCATAGCTTTTACTGAAAAAGCATCATGAGGACCTACTACGATGAACGAAAAGTACCCTTTCGATCAAACACACAGTCAGGCGACATAGTAAATTAGTTTTACGAGTACCTATCAATCATTTGAAATCCAGTCGTAGACAAGTGTAGGCGATTTGGTCCGTTTAGCTTTCCTTGCTTTTGTGGAGCTTCCTCCACCAGTGGTAAGGGGTTTCGTGGAGAGACAAGTTTGGTAGGTGGGATTTTCCATCTATTTCTCATTAAGGCTTCCCCCCATTAGTGGTAAGGGGTCTGATATGATTAAGAAGTATGCTTAAGAAATTTAGGAACTTTATTTATAATTCAACGACTTAAAAGATAATGGTTAATTTAACAATTTCTGGTTTCTTTTATATACTATTTTGCGCGGGAAATAAATCTTCATTTCGCGCCATAAATATTTGACATGTATTATATCAAAAGTATTTATGTACATATTTTAACATATTGTCTTTAATTGAATTTGCATGTGCAATTATATGATGATAAGTATAGGGTGCATCAATTACCCCTTCGTTTAAGTTGGAACAAAATGAACGGTCTTGAATCTGGGGCGAGTTGATCTCCTTGGTGTTGGCATATTTATTTCTGGATCTGATGAATGTGAAGGACCCGTTTCCGGTTCGTTGGAAATAACAGGTGTATCCGAAGATGATTGGTGTTGATCTCCTGACAAGTCAACTATTTGAGGATTGGAGTCCGGGTTAATGAAAACATCCTCATCACCAGTGTTGTCGTGTTGTTGGTTTGGACTTTGGAAAGAAATATTATTAGAAGGAGAATAATCAGAACTTGCCTGTCTTAAATCCATAGATTCTTGCTGGCGACGGTGTTCCTCTCTGTTTGTACATTGGCTCTTAACTGGTTTTGGTGACGTCTGCATATTCCTTGATCTGTTTCTATTTGGTACATCCTTCTTCCCAGAATTTTTGTGATTCGTCCTGGAACCCACTTCTCTTCTTTAAGGTACTGCCGAACAAACACAGATTGACCCTTATGGAAATTTGGTTGATTTGACTTTATAACTCTTTTCGGTTCGGGAATCATAGCAGAAAGTAAAGTTCGATGTGGGCGTCCGTGAAGTCTTTCAGCTGGAGATATTCCCATTTCGTCCGGGGTGGTTCGAAAAGTGGATAAGAATGTGACAAGTGCGTCGTCGTCTTTGGGATTTCCAGCCATGATTTTAAGAAAAGCTGTCTTAAAAGTTCTCACCATCCTCTCGGCCAACCCATTGGACTCGGGGTTGAATGGAGCTGATGTCATATGACGAACTGAAATATTTTGACAGAACTGCTGGAACTCTTTAGAGGTAAATTGTGTGCCATTGTCAGACACAATGACCTTAGGTAGGCCCTCTAAAGCGAATATGGAACGCAAAGCGTGAATGGTGGCATTTGAGGTAGTTGAGGACATTCGAATGACAAAAGGAAATTTTGACTTTGAATCCACCACGATCAACCACATAGACTTCTGAAAAGGACCAGCAAAATCTATGTGAATGCGCTCCCATACATTCTCTGATGTCGTCCAACTGGAGTATTCCTTTGGCGAGTGGCTGGCATTCGATTGGCAGGCATTGCATTTGGCGACCGTTGACACAATGATGTCATCAATCTTGGGCCACCAACAGTATCGACGGGCCATTTGTTTCATCCGAGTAACTCCCCAGTGACCTTGATGTAGAAGTGTTAGTACATTTGGCTGAAGTGCGGCGGGTATGACCACTCTTGGACTTTGGCTGTGAAAGAGAAGAATGTTAGCAGACACACTTAGAAAAAACCTTCTACGAAAATAAGGTAATAAATTATTTTGAGTTGCAGGCAAACGTGCTGGCCAACCCTGCTGTATATATTCAATGACTTTTTGAATATCTGAATCCTTGTTTGAAAATTTAGCAATGACATCTGAATTGATAGGAAAATCTTCTAAAGCTGAAATACTTTCATCCACCTGATGACAAGATTCTTCTGACTTATCAAATTCTTCATCAGGACCTACAGGCAATCGTGATAAGCAATCGGCATTTCCATGCTTTGTTGTTGGACGATAACGAATTGTGTAGGTGTACCCCATAAGAAAAATTGCCCAGCGTTGTAACCTTTGTATAGTCATATGCGGCAATTTTTTACTAGGGCTGTTCCGTTATAAGCTCAAATTGACGACCATACAAATATTGTTGAAATTTAGTTACGCCGAAGATTATCGATAGGGCCTCCTTTTCGATCTGGCTATAACCTTTTTGAGACGCATCCAATGTTTTTGAGGCGAATGCTATTGGTTTTTCTGTACCATCTGCGTAAATATGTGAAATGACTGCTCCAATGCCGTGTGAAGAAGCATCGGTGGCTAAAGTGATGGGTAGATCATCTTGAAAATGTGTTAACCGTGACACATTAAGGATTTTTTCTTTGAAGAGCTTGAAAGAATTTTGTTGGTCCTTTCCCCACTCGAAAACTTTGTCTTTGGCTCTTAGTTTGTTGAGAGGTGCAGCTATTTGGGCAAAATTATCTATAAATTTGTTGTAATAATTTAGCTTACCAATGAAAGCTTCCAGGTCCTTTAAATCTTTTGGCTCAGGCAAATCGACAATAGCCTTGACACGGGTTTCTGATGGACGTATGCCTGTTGCATCAATGATATGACCAAGGTATTCCACCTCAGTCTTCGCAAACTGACATTTGGCTAGTCGACATCGCAGGCCATGATTTTCTAATCTTTCTAGGAAAATCTTGAGGTTATTTAAATGTTCTTCATTTGTGCGTCCAGAAACAATTACATCGTCTAGGTACGAGACGCAGAAATCCAAGTTCGCAGTTAATTGATCCATATAACGCTGAAAAATACCTGTTGAGCTAGAAGTACCAAAAGGTAACCTCTGATATTAAAATAATCCAAATTCGGTACTTATTACACAAACTTTCTTAGATGCATCGGACAAATCAATTTTCGTGAAGTATTGCCCCCCTTGCAATTTCTGGAAAAGTTCTTCAATGCGTGGAACTGGATGGCGATCGATTTCCAAGTATGGGTTTATCGTGACCTTACAATCTCCACATATGCGTAAAGTTCCATTTGGCTTTTTTACCACAACAATGGGTGCGGCCCATTGGCTCGATTCGATGGGGCGTAAAATGTCCAATTTACGCAAACGTTCCAACTCCAGATGGACAGCTTCTTTTTGAGCGAATGGAACCGGACGGTATTTAAAATATTTAGGTTGGCAATTTGATTTCATTGTAAGATGTGCTTCATAAAATTGACTGCATCCTAATTCAGATCTGAATACAGCTTCATGTTGCTTGCATAGTGACATTGCGTCCTTCAAAAGCTGGTCTTTAGAATTAAATCCAATTTGTAACACTGAATCGGAATTTGCACACTGAATATGTAAACCAAATGCTTGGAACCAATCCATGCCCATGATGTTTGCGCCATACTCATTATTACAAATTAAAAGCGGCAAAGTTTTTGTTTTTGTTTTCCACTGTACACTGACGTTTAGTACACCTCTCACTGGCACAGTAATGTTTCTATAAGCTTTAAGTGATCGTGACGAAGGCTCACAATGTGGGCTGCCAAGTCTGTGGTACCCATCGAGACCAATAAGTGAGCATGTGGCACCGGTGTCTAGCTGAAAAGTTAAAGGGCACTGATTAATATGAAGCAAAATGAATATTTTGTTTTTCTTGACATCGGGCTCTAAATGTGCAGAGGACACAGTTTCAACTCCGAAATTGTGTATTACGTTTTCGTCTTCTATTTCGTTGATAGCATGCGCAGATTCTGTCTGCTTTTGCTGATAGCTTTGATAAGATCGATTACAGTGACGTCGATTGGCACCTGTGCTTCTTGAACGTCTCCTATGGTTTTTTGATTGATAACGTTGTTGTGATTTCGGTGAGTGAGTAGCTTCTGATTGTTTTGCAGATAAACAAACACTACGTATGTGACCACGTCGTTGACAAAAATCGCAAATGGAATCAATGTGCTTGCACTGATCTCTAGAGTGTTGAGTGAAACAATTTGGGCACGATTTTCTAACTCTAACATTATTGTCATGAGACTTACTTGTGGATTTATAACAATTTGAGCCTTTTATGAGATTAACTTCTGAAGTCGTTGTTGGATGGGAATTACTGCTTCCCTTTAGTATGTTTGTAGCTTGTTGTGTTGATTCATGAGCTGTGGTCAGTTCCTCTATTTCTTCCAATGAGGGGTTCTTTTTTTGCGTTGCAGCAAGACGAACAGCGTCGTGAGGTGTGTAAAAGACGATCATGTCTCTTATCATGTTATCAGCATATGATGTGTTGCAATCAGATTTGGGACAGACAAAGGCGCAGTCCCTTGCAAGACCTCTCAAATCGGCAATCCATTCTGCATACGATTGGCCTGGGAGCATCTTTTGTTTCAAGAACTTACATCTCGAAGCAAGGACGTGCAGTTTGGATTCGAAATGTTTGGTTAGTTTCGCGGAAAGGTCTTTGAATGTGTGTCTACTTACATCTTCAGTTCCTACCAACTTTCTGAGCAGATCGTTGGTTTGGGTCCCACATGTTGATAGAAAATGTGCCTTCTTTAAGTTGTCATCGTCCAAAGAGTTTGCGGTGAAATGCTGCTGCAATTGGAAAAGGTAACTTTCCCAAGATTCCTTTTCGTGATCAAATGCATGGAACTGGGGTATTGTGGGTTTACTACCCGATGGGCAATTATTCACCAAGCGCTCCAATGAAGCTTGGTTGTTAATTAACATTTGTTCCATCCACTGTTTTTGCGAGTTAAGAATTTCTTTCAACGCTGCCTCCATTTTAAAATACTCGTCGCCACTTGATATGATTAAGAAGTATGCTTAAGAAATTTAGGAACTTTATTTATAATTCAACGACTTAAAAGATAATGGTTAATTTAACAATTTCTGGTTTCTTTTATATACTATTTTGCGCGGGAAATAAATCTTCATTTCGCGCCATAAATATTTGACATGTATTATATAAAAAGTATTTATGTACATATTTTAACATATTGTCTTTAATTGAATTTGCATGTGCAATTATATGATGATAAATATAGGGTGCATCAGGGTCTTAGGTCGAAGTTTAAAGTCCTAATTGCTATACCAGGGGCGTTGGTATCTGCTGATCTACCAGAGCGTTTAACCTGTTGTTTAGTGCCACCAAGTGCGTTGTACCTGCTGATGTACCAGACCGTTTAGCACGCTGTTTTAGTACCACCTAAGGCATTGTACCTGCTGATGTATCAGAGCGTCTTAGCCTGCGCCACCAGGGACGTGGTATACCTTCCGATCCCGTCATAACCCCAACGTCCGGATAAAAGGACCAGTTTTAAAGCCGAATTACCAAAAGCCAGAATACCCGCCAAGTACCAGATTATAAACAACCGATACGAGACAGCAAGACTAGAATCCAGAAGAGTTGATAGCCGTGAATCATTCGATTGCCAGAATTAATAGAAATACTACTCGTAGTAGCAGAATATTGTGTGTTACAGATATAAGAGTTATTTTCAATAATTATTGTTCTGACTGTTAGGGTTCGGATCGATTCATCGTCGCTACTAAAGTCATAACACTTTTTAGTGATGTTGTATTGAAACGACTTTTAATTAGTCTTATACAGTGATTTTCTTAAATTTAGTCTGTTTAGGTTTTAGTTATTTTTTTATATTGCAATGGCTGGTTATTTTAGAGTAGACCATTGTAATATTCGTGGGCTGAGAGCGAATTTTCCCGCTGTGTATATCCACACTGTTTCTAACAGGCCAGCTGTTTTGACTCTGAGTGAAACCCAAGTAGGTAAGGACTCCGATGCCGATCCTGTTGAATTTTTTATTCATGGGTATAGGCTGGTGTCATTATTCTTTTCCCACCATGGTCTCGCCATTTACATTATGAATGATGTTGCCACAATATGGTCGCTGCACCAACTCCTTCTTCAATTTTATGTGGTTTAAATTTTCCATTATTAAGCACATCATTCACTATTGTTTTTTTTATCGAAGCCCAAATCTGGATAGAGTTTTAACTTCTCACGAATTCGATACTCTGCCCGACTCCATCCAAAGAATTGTTTCCCTACATCCTCACACTGTAATCGTTATTACGGGCGATTTCAATGTTCACAATTCTTCTTGGCTTCTCCATTCTGGCCAGACAACACCCGAGGGAATGTGTGTTGAGATTTTAGCTGAGTTTTACCACCTTACTCAGCTTGTCAACGAGCCCTCTCGAATATCGGACGTTAATGGCCGAGCAGAAAATACTCTTGACTTGTTTCTTACCTCTGATCCTGATAAATACACAATAAGTGTATTGACACCTCTAGGCACATCTGATCATAGTGCTATATCTGCAAATTTCTCATGTCAAACAAACCCAGTTAGAGAAAGAGCTCCTAGAAGAACCGTATGGCAGTACGAGAGAGCCAACTGGTACGGTTCAAATAACTTTTTCAGGATCTTTAACTGGTCACTATGCTTCCTCAATAGTGACGTAGACTCCAGCGCAGATATGATAACTAAAATAATTCTTTTGGAGATGAAACATTTTATCCCGAATAGGGTTAATAGTATCAGACCCAACGATAAATCATGGTTTGATTGAGCTGTAAATAGGTTATCAAGAAAAAAGAGATAATCTTCCGGTGTATTAGAGCCAACCCAACTGAGGAAAACCGGAAAAAGTTCAAACTAGCCAGGAAGGCCTGCAACGCCCATATTCGACGAACCAAATTTTTACATGATCAAAAATCAAGGCAAAAAATACTGCAATGTCCCAAAGGCAGTAAGAATTTTTGGTCATATGTAAAAAATATGAGGAATTCTTCCTCTTCCTCGGTTCCTACGCTTGTTGTCAATGACACTTCTTTTGTTAGCTCTATTGATAAAGCTAACTTGTTTGTAGGGCAGTTCGCCGAAAATTCCACCTTACCGGATAGTGTCATGACTCCCCTAATTCTTGAGCGCGTCAATGATTCTATGGGACAAATATTTTTTCGTACTCGTACCGTGGCAAGAGTCCTGAAGGATCTCAACATTCATAAATCCGCTGGTCCTCATGGTATCCCCGCTATTATTCTGAAGAGGTCTTCTTCCACGCTAGCAAAACCCCGGCGTAGCTTTTCCATCTATCCTATCTGGGCTCGTTCCGACCAGTTGGAAATCAGCATTTGTTCAACCGATTCCGAAAAAAGGCGACTCTTCTTCTCCCTCAAATTATCGACCGATCGCACTAACGTCCCTTCTTTCTAAGGTCATGGAAACGCTGATTAATTATCAGTTCAAGAAATATCTTGAAGAACGAAAGCTTCTTAATGACTGGCAGTATGGCTTTCGTAGCAATAGGTCCACTGGTGATTTGATGATTTATCTAACCGAAATCTTTACATTGTTTCGGAGAAAGTAAGATTATTGCACTTGATATTTCAAAGGCATTTGAAAAAGTCTGGCATCTTGCTCTTTTATCAAAAATGCGTGCTTTCGGCATCGACGAATCCCTACTTCTTTGAATTGGAAATTTTCTTTCGAACCGTTCTATACAAGTTGTACTAGACGGATTCAAGTCTGAAACCCACAATATAAATGCTGGTGTGCCCCATGGCTCCGTTTTGTCCCCGAGCCTCTTCCTCATTTTTATTAATGATCTCCTGTCTACAACTTCTAATCCAATTAATTGTTTCGCTGACGATAGTACTCTTAGTTTTTCATATTCGTTTTCAGACCCACATCCTTCCTCTTCGGATGTGGAACTGCAACGACAAAATATGATAAGCTCATTTAATTACGACCTAAACAGCATTGTACTATGGGGAATAAGAAACCGTGTCGAATTTAATACTTCGAAAACCCAATGCTGTCTTATATCGTTAAAGCGTAATATACCCCCCCTTGCCACCATCAATGAGTGACACTTGCATCAGTGAAACTGAACATCTCGATATTCTCGGTATGTGCATTACGAACCACCTCTTGTGGAACGATCACATACGCGATGTTAAAAATAACGCAAGATGTTTGGGTTTTCTGAGACGGTGCAAGAAATGTTTCTCTCCTTCTGATCTGGCTACAATCTATAAAACCTATATACGTCCAAAACTTGAGTATAACTCCCATCTATGGGCTGGTGTCCAGTAACTTATTTAAGTCTCTTGGACAGTATTTAAAGAAGAGCTTTTAAAATGATTGGTGATAATAACATCATTGATTCATTTACGTCACTCGAACATCGTCGTAATGCTTCTTGCCTCACCCTTTTTTACCGTTACTTTAACGGACTATGCTCTAGTGAAATAGCCAGCTGCATCCCTCCCCTTAAACAATTTAACCGTAATACTCGCACTTCTAGGAATGCCCATCAGTTTACCCTTGAGCCCAACTTCGGCCGTACTGAGATGTACAGAGATTCGTTCTTGAGCCGTACTACGCGAATGTGGAATTCCTTGCCACGCTCTGTCTTTCCAAGTCATTGCAATGTTCAAGAATTCAAAACCAATGTACACCGACACCTCCTTTCCAACCCTTCCCTTATTTCTTAATACTCACACTGTGTCTCTGGCATATTAAGGGTATACAAAAAACCCCTTGAGTGTGCGCCGATTATAAAAAAAAAAAAAGATTTTGTAATGAGGTTGGAAGACCTTTTACTCTGAAGTTTCGTGTTTTCTTCAGGACGACCCTGGTGAGACCGGCGAGCAGTACCTCGGCTGGAAAGCAAAAAGCACATCACAACAAAATACACACCGTTATAGCTACCAAACTCTTTTACCAAGACCATAAGATAGCATAAGCATAGCATACTAAAAATACAATAGCTTAAATTAGGTAAAATATTTGTGGAGTATAGGATGAAAGTTTTAATGATATCTACAGAATAAAATAATTAACTAATGTGTTTTGAGTTCGTCTTAGTTGAAAGGGATGCCTCAGGTAAAGAATTTTTATTTTTCAACTTATGTCTTTGTAATTTGACTTGAAAACTAATTTATTACTAGATTGGATCATGTTGGCTCAACAGCAGTGTTATAATTATTGCTCGTACAGCTGCTTAGTTGGCATATATTTCTTTGTTAGTGGGTTGGTGGGCAGTGGAGTGCAAATGGGGAGCATATTTCTTTCAGAACGATTCATCTGGAAAAGGCGTAGGTCGGAAGGGGTCGGATCAGTTGTTTGTAAAAAAGCAGCTTATGTTTCTTACTTAGTCCATTTCGCCTCCTGAGTAACAGGTCGGTGGCCGAAGTGCAGATAATAGTGGGCTCTCTTCAACATCAAGTCTGCACGCTTCTTTATTTCAGTTTGTTGGAAAAGTTGATTCCCAAGTACTTTGTTGATGATTTGACTATTACGACCCAAACGCAAAATAGTTGGCCTACTCATCAATTAACAAATTAACATTTTTTATGTGCCTATATTTTCTGGTGCCAAGCATTATTTGTTTGATTTTTTTTTGTCGATGTAAAGGACTATTCACATGAGAGCGACCAACGACCAACGAATAAAAAAACAAATGGGATTTAAAACATATATAAACATAAGTTCTTCACAAAAACTCTACAAAAGGGTAGCAATCTAGTATAATTTAATGTTAATTTATAAAAATTTGCGTTGTAATTGCTAAAATGAGAGAAATTTGAGAAAATAAATTGGTCGTAGCGATCATATTGCAATTCGCGACGACCAATTTATTTTCTCAAATTTCTCTCATTTTAGCAATTACAACGCAAATTTTTATAAATTAACATTAAATTATACTAGATTGCTACCCTTTTGTAAAGTTTTTGTGAAGAATCTATGTTTATATATGTTTTAAATCCCATTTGTTTTTTTATTCGTTGGTCGTTGGTCGCTCTCATGTGAATAGCCCTTTATAAATAAAATTTAATAAGTAAATTATACCAAACAGAACTTAATTTGAGAAAGCACATATGGGTCCAGTTTGCATTCTCTCAAACAAAGATAGAGCATAATAGTTGGACTACTCTCTCTGGGATGCAAAAAAGTTGGCCTATGAAGATTTAAATAGATTTTCAGTTAACCGTTATCAAGGGCGAACGCAGGTAGGGGTTTTAGGGGTTAAAACCCCCCGAAACAACCAAAAAATAAGAGTTCATTTCGTTAAAGAAAAAAGAGACAAAGTGCTATTTTCGTGCCATATTATTATTAATGTAAGTTCAATTGATTATTAGAAGTTTTGTGTTTCTCTTTATCGGTTTTCTGCGTTTTTCTTACGACTTATAGGTACTATAAGGCAAGTTATGCATTCGTAAAATAAATCGAACTCAAGATTTTTATCAAAGTTGACATTACAATGATAGCGAAGAAAAAGTGGGTCTCGAAATTCTGTCTGTCTGTCTCTTCGACTACGGCCTAAGAGCATGGGCCGATTTTCGTTAAATTTTCCTTTTTTTAAAACCAAAAATAACGGTAAGAATCATCTTTTGGAAGCCCTCCTGGAACCATTTTATTTTGTTTGTTTTTGATTTTCTGGAAAACAGTACAATCGATTTTAATCATTATGAAGCTCCTCCAAATTTTAAATATTGGGCGTTTTTCTTTTTTAGTTCAGAGTAGTACCTGAACTGTCAAACAAAATATCGTGTTTCTTTTTTAGCTCAGAGTGTATAACAGTTCAAAGATTGTGTTTCTTTTTTCGTTGAGAGCGTGTTCGGAGATTGTTCAGAGCGCACTCTATGAGCTCGGTATAAAATAGCTGAGTAGACAAAGTTAAATGCTGAAATCATTCTGACAGACAGAAAACAAACTCGCGTGTGTTTATATAATAATTCAGAGCTCTTAGAACACACTCGATTCGGAGAAAGTTCAGAGCATGTTTGACATGCTCATGCTCTGTTCAGTGCTCTACACTGAATGAAAAAAGAAAAACGCCAATTATTTTTTTTGGAAACTCTATATTCCGAAAACCCCTGCTCGATTTTTTAATCTCGAATAAATAAAAGTTTCTTTATATAATCTACAAGATCTGAGGGAAAAAAATTGAAAAAAAAGTGTTAAAAAATCTTTTTCGAAAATCGTATTTTTCTCAAAAGAGAATTTTGATAAATCTTAATTTTAATTTAATAAAAAAAATTAAATTAAGACATAACTGAGTGTACCTACCATAAAACCAGTTTTTCGAATTTTGAATTTGTCATTATACGCAGAACGGATTTCAATAAAATTTTGCATAGAGAAGCTTCTAGTTAAAATTGGCGTACCAAAATTTTTCTTAAATACCTATGTTTTAAAAATCTCTTATAAAACATATTATGTGTTTAGCTCTAACTACTAAACTACTATTTATAAAATAATAACTTAAGGAGTTGTTTTAGTCATTTAAAAAATGAATTTTATGCTTATGAACATATTTCTCTAGAAATATAAATTTTTGAACTTCTTAATCTTTTACACAAAAGCAAGTTCGTGCGACCCAGTCGTGCATTTTATTTTATGTGTCTTCGTATTTTAACGAAACTGTCCTATTTTTAATTGATCATTAACAAATAGACACACGAAGCCAGCAGCAATTGCGTTTTTGATGATTGACATTATGTTGTGTATACTTATATGGGCAGTAACGGAGCAAGTTTGAGTTTTTGATGGCTCCAAGGTGTGTTGTATAGCAGCAAAAAAAACTAACTCATTTCGTTTGTTCGAAAGTTACAGTTACTGATGAGTAGCACATATAGCACCTTCTGGAAGCGTTGTGGTTATAATTATGTAGTCTAGTAGTTAACGTAGGTACCAGTTGAGTGTCCTTATGTTTTCGGATAACTCTTTTTCGTATGATCGCAAAAAGTATACAACAAGATATGATTCCAGAAATAATTTATTATTAAAATCTCATATTTTTTTGAAAACCCCTTTTCCGAAATTATTTTCTGCGTCCGCCCCTGACCGTTATTAAATAAAATGCACGACTTTGTCGCACGAACTTGCTCCTATGTAATAGACAAGGAATTTTAAAAATGAATGTTATTAGAGAAAACTGTTCATAAGGATGAAATTAATTATTTAAATTGTTTTAGTAGTAAGAGACAAAAACAGAACGCTATGCAATTATGAATTTATGCAAGAACAAAAATTATAAGTCGTTTTAGTGGTTTCTTAAAAAAAGCTTTTATATACTAAATTTTTTAAAGATTTTTAAGAAAAAAATTTGGTACGCCAATTTAAAGTTTTTATTATTGTTCGAATAAAAATTAAATTTACAATAAAAAATATTGAGCTGTTTCTGGGATATCGAATTTTGAAAAAAAAGAAAAAATAGATTTTTTTTTTCAAAAATTCAAAAAATAATAATTTTAAACTTTTGAAATGCAATGTGTTTTATACTTTTTAGAAGCTTCTCTATGAAAAATTTCATTAAGATCCGTTATCTGGATAGTGGGAAATTCAAAATTCGAAAAAATTTTTCTATGTAATATATCTCAGTTTCAAAATTGTTCTTATTAAATTAAAGATCATAAAAATTAATTCAAAGAAAAAACATTTTATCAAAATTCTAGGCGCCATTTTCCAGAAAAATACGATTTTTGAAACCCATTTTTTTAAATTTTTTTACATTCCAATGGTGGGTAGGTACCTTTATTTTGAGGTTAAATAAAATTTGTAGATTATATTAAGAAACTTTTGTTTATCAAGTTTAAAAAAAATCTAGCAAATCTATTTAAGTTTTTGGGGAGCCCTAGCAAAAAAAAATATCAAAATCGGATCTACCGTTTTTGAGAAAATCAAAAACAGAAAAAACTGTTCCATGGGGGGTACCCTCAATAACCATTTTTCGTAAAAATTTTTTCAACCATTACCTAGCTTTAACTAAATTAAATTTTTTTGTGTTTTTATTTTTTAAATCTGTCGAACAGTTTTTGAGAAAAAAAATATTTATAAAATTTCGAAAAAAATTCGTATGGCAGGTACCGTTATTTTTGGTCTTAAAAAAAAAGAAAAAAACGTGTGGGAAGAAAAAATTAAAAATAATATCTACCAAGTTTAAAGAAAATCGACCGAGCCGTTTAGGTTGTAGTCGAACCGACAGACAGACAGACAGACAGAATTGCGAGACCCACTTTTTTAGTCTTCGCTATCATCGTAATACTCGTATCAAATTTGATCAAAATCTCGAGTTCGATTTTGTTTACGAATGCATAACTTGTCTTATAGTACCTATAAGTCGCAAGTAAAAAATGACATGCACTTGTTTTGTTGTGTATTGATCGTTTGTTTTATGCAAGCCAGCAACAGTTTAATGTCAACCATGATGCGTGGCGTTGCATTATCACGAGACCTTAGGGAATCCATAATTAAAGCCTTCGAAACGGGATTATCAAGCTATAAAATCGCAAAACAATTCCATTTACAGCGCTCATCAATCCGAAATATTATCTCGAAGTTCAAAAATAGTGGAAATGTGGAGGTCGTTAAAAAAACGGGAAGCCCATCAATTGCAACATACACCCGATCCATTGGTGTAAAAATGGATAGTATCATCTCGCAAGAAACTCATATCCATCCGGAAAGATCTTGAAGGAATGGTGAAATGGAAGTTTTTGTCCAGTTTTGAATTGATAACACAACCTTAACTTCCCTTCATAGCAAAGGAATGTAGACCACAATTAAGCAACTGTAAAACAGCGTCTTCAGAATAGGTATAATTATATTTGAATTTCTTCAGCACATCAATGTTTAAATACGGCGCCGGCGTAAGGAATGCCATCTGGACCAGAACTATAATGAGACGGAAGTGATTTTAAAGCAGAATTTGCCTTTGTACTTCTTAGCTCCATAGACACAATATCGATCTTAATAGTCACATTTTTCAGCGAATTGTTGAAACCTGAAGAGGAATAAACTGACTAAAAAATTAACAAATAATTCAACTGTCAAGTCTAATTTCGATGAATCGAGACCTCTGAATTACATGATAGTTGGAATCTTTACTGACTGTCTTTTGGAATCAACAAAAGACCAAAACGATTTCCTATTAATTTTAATATTGCTTCCCATATTCAAGATTTAAGATGTATATAAAAACTTGCTAAGAACGACGAAACCTTTATGTAATCAGTTTGATGTTTAGATTTATTATATTTAGCATATGATTCACCTTTCACTCTTCTTAACTCCCGAAGCTGATTATCAATTCATAGTGAATCCGAGAACTTTTTTATGAGAATAAAGAACAAACCTATCAATATAAATGAAGCGATTGCACATGCTTTTTAAATCTAGATACAATTATTCATGTTTGTAAATTATGCATAAAACGTCTCATTTTAATTTCCAACTAAAATGTCTTAATGGTTTGGTTTATAAAGCTTCAGGCACGGCTGTGAAAAGTTTCATACATTTATGTGCAAAGCTAAGCCAACCTCGTAACTTATTCTTCTAACACAAGCTGGCGAACCGTATCGCATAGCTTTTTGAGTAATTCACACCCAAGATTTCCAACTCCGATGGTTATTATTAGATTTGCTTAAAAGCATGTCAGCTTGAAGTTATGTCTTCATGGGTTTCCTTTTCTTTTAACCAAAGGCAACACGTCAGGGCGGGTGGATGGCATGGCGTGTGTGCAAAGCAAATATCTTTGAACTTATGTATTCACACACATTCCTTGTCTATGCATTACATTCTGTTGGCGGAACTTCCGTTCTTAATTCGGCAAATGGCTGATGAGAAAGCTACCGAAGCCCTTTACTTACGAAAAAAAAAAACAAAAAACTGAAACGAAAGACGCAAAATGAAAAGGAAATAGACATCCTTGAGAGCATAATGATTTGTGCGATTGGTATGCGGAAGAAGCTCTGTGTCTGATGGTAACTTTCAAAATCTATTTAAGTGATCTAAGGCTATCCTGGCACATAATAGATATATATTATGTTTGGAGTTGGTGAGTCGATGATGAATTAAACACACAACCCACGTTCTGTTCAAAATAATGTTTGCGTAATGGTACGGACGCAGGATATGAATTCTGTCATTTCTCCAGTAGCTGATGTAGCTGTTGAGATTAGAAACCTCTTAAATTGACAAACCACAAGATGGATAAGTATTTCTAATGTCTCTTTCCTTTAACCTATCGGTCTATTTTGTTGTCATCCTCAATTTGTTTTCTTGATATCTTTTTTAGTGTTTTTGCCAGTTCTGTACGCATTTAATACTTACATGGCACAATTTGCAAAAATATTATCTGAGGTGAAAAATATACTTGATGACCTGTGCAAATCAATTTGCTTCATGTAGACATTCCTGAAGTGAGTATAGAGTAGGTATTATTGGAAAACTAGCTGGCTTTATACTGTATATGGTATATAGGTGCTTTAAGTACTTCTCATTTAAAACTTCAGTGAGTGTTGCATTCCGTTTCTGAAATAATAGGAACAAATTACTATTGTGTTGATTTGCAAAGTCTTACTATCTATGGAGTATGTTAAGGAAAAAATATTCTGTTATAAATTATATTATCTCAAGGTCATGGGATTTTCTAAGGATCTTGGATTCAAGACATTGTTAAAACCATTTAACCGTTATACTAGCGCTACAGGTAATGTGCATTAGTTTACCTTTTAGTCCAATTTCGAAAAAAAATGTTAAGCACATATATTTCTTCTTTAGCTTTACAAGATAAACAATGCTTTACCTAGCTCTGTTCTTTTCTCTTATTTCAATATCAAGAGCTTCGAAACCAATGTCTTTCTCTATTTTCGAATGCTCCCAATGTGTTTACTTACTTTACTTTACTTTAGATGGCGCTCACAGTCCAGGGTGGACTAAGGCCTCAACCAACAAGCTTATACAAGGCCTCCTTGGTTCTTTGAGATAGGGCTTTATTACTCAAATGCCTTCTTAGCCCGAAAAAACAGCGGTTGGCAAGAGTAATTCTTCGCTTGATATCTGCACTGATGTCGTTTTGCGATGTTATAGTGGAGCCCAGGTAGACAAAGTCTTTGACGACTTCGAAGTTATACCTATCCATCGTGACGTTTTGCCCGAGTCGACGATGTTGAGATTCCTTTCTCGATGATAGCATATACTTCGTCTTGTCCTCATTAACAGCCAAACCCATTTTCGCCGCCTCCATTTCAATACTTGCAAACGCACCGGTAACAGCTCGCTTCGTCCTCCCAATGATATCAATATCATCCGCATAAGCAAGCAGTTGAACTGACTTTTGAAAAATTGTACCTCTATTGTTGACGTTTGAGTTTCGTACAATTGCTTCAAGAGCGATGTTAAATAGGTTGCATGATAGCGCGTCGCCTTGCCTCAGACCTTTCTCGACATCAAAAGGTTCGGTGGTGTTCTTACCGACCTTGACGGAGCAGCGAGATTTCTCCATCGTCATCCTGCACAAGCGGACGAGCTTGGCAGGGATTCCGAGATGAGACATGGCTCTATATAGTTGTTCTCTGTCCACGCTATCATACGCGACTTTGAAATCGATAAAAAGGTGGTGTGTATCGGTTTGGAACTCCTGGGTTTTTTCCAAAATCTGTCGAAGTGTGAACATCTGATCCAGAGTGGATTTGACGGGCCTAAAACCACACTGATAGGGGGTTTTAGGCGCTCACACAGTACAGACGACAGGATTTTGTATGCGACGTTGAGGAGACTTATACCTCTGTAATTGGCACATGTCAGGGCATCTCCTTACTTGTGGATGGGGCACACTATGCCGAGGTTCCATTCATTGGGCATACTTTCATCCGACCAAATTTTTGAGATGAGTTGGTGCATGCTCCCTACCAAGTCATCCCCACCTGCCTTAAATAGCTCAGCTGGCAAGCCATCCGCACCAGCAGCTTTGTACGCTTTCAGCTTGGCTATCGCTGACCGCACTTCATTTAGGTCGGGTGGACGGAAATTTTGACCATCATCGTCCAGGTTGAATGGAATGTTCCGCCTAGTTGCGGAATTTTGGCCTTCCTCGGCGTTCAGTAGTCTGGAAAAGTGTTGTTTCCAGATCCTCAGCACGGACTGCGTGTCCACTACCATATTCCCACTCTCATCTCGACAGGCTTCCGTTCTAGCTTTGTAGCCCTGGGTGAATTGCCTCACCCTTTGGTAAAACTTTCGAACATCAACCCTGCCGGTACAGTCCTCAATAGACTCGACCGCCCGCTTCGCATGCTCTCTCTTTTTCCTCCTTAGAAGTCGGCGTTCCTCCCTTCGTCTTTGCCCGTAGAGCTCCCGGGCATCTCTCTCAGCAGCTCTGGTTTTTGCCTGCAGCATTAATTGGTAGGCCTCGTTCTTTGCTACATGCGCCAAGCTGCATTCTTCGTCAAACCAGGGGTTTCGTTGTGGTGGCCTTGTGAAACCCAGCACATCAGTGGCGGCACTACTGATGGCATTCTGGCAGTGCTTCCACAGGTCCTCCGTAGATGAAGCTGGAGGCGGGCTTGCTGAGAGATTAAGAGAGACTCGGTCTGCAAAAGTCCTGGCGACCTCCTGCGATTTTAACTTCGCGACATTGAATCTTTTCACAGCATCCGTCCTTCGTTATGGCGTCATGGATATCCGCATCCGTACTTGGGCTACCACCAAGTAATGATCCGAGTCTAGTCTATGTTGGCTCCTCGGAATGTTCGGACATCCAGGATACTGGAAGCATGTCTCGCGTCTATCGCAACATGATCAATCTGGTTGACGGTTAATTGATCCGGAGACCGCCAGGTCCCTTTGTGTATATTGAGGTGTGGGAATCGAGTGCTAGCTATGATGACATTTCGCCCCGCCGCAAAGTCAATCAGCCTGAGTCCGTTACCGGAAGTGTTTTCGTGCAGGCTGTGTCCTCCGACTATCGAACCAAAGATGCCCTCCTTTCCGATCTTGGCGTTGAAGTCACCAAGAATAATCTTGACGTCGTACTTGGGGCACCTATCATACGTTTCCTCGAGAAGGTCGTAGAATTCTTCTTTGGTTGAGTCATCTTTTTCTTCCGTTGGGGCATGGACACAGATCAGCGTCACGTTCTTGAATTTCGCTTTGATGCGGATTGTGACCAGGCGCTCGCTTACATTTCTGAAGCCCAAGACTTCTTGCCTAAGCCTTCCCCTTACCACAAATCCACATCCAAAAAGCCGCTGACCCTGCTACTTGTAGCACTCGCCGAAGTATATGTCACACGTTTTCATCCTTCGTATGCCCTCTCCATCCCATCGCACTTCCTGGATGGCTGTAATGTCAGCCTTTAGCCTATCCAGGCTCTCCACTATTTGTTCGGCAGCACGTGGCCTGTTTAAGGTCCGGACATTCCACGTGCAGAACCGAAAATCATTGTCCTTGTTTCGTTTGCTGGGGTCGTCAACATTAAAGTCATCCATATCCGAGGCTTGTTGTTGTTTCGGAACCAATAATTTTTTTTACGTGGTAGGGAAGTTACCCCGACGCACAACCCCCGACCTGGAGGACCGGACCCTTAGTATAACTCCAAGGGTAGGGAGCCGGACGAATCCGCTCCTTATAGGCCTGAGCTACGAATATGTCGTAGTAGCCCATATAAGGTGTTCACCAACTAGTTCATCCTAACTGGAACTGTAGACGCCACCGTTGATTCCATCTGGGGAATTCTTCCGCTGCCGTCTGGGTAAAAAGAGAGGTGCCTTAGTGGGAACACCTCTCCCCCCTCTCTCGTTTGCTACCCCCAACAACTTTCCACTGCGGTTGAGACCCAATCTCCAGTTGAGGTACTAGGTACCCGACGTTCACCACGGGAGGTGAGAGTAGGAGTTGGTGGACAGAGGTGGGTTTTGAAAAAAAACCTGTGGACGCTTGTGTCCTCTTGGGTGCACGTGTCCACCATTTGAACATCTCCCAATGTGTTTAACATTATTTAAGGTAAGTCAAAACCTATTGCTTTGTGCGCGAGCATTACAAAAAAAGGACAGGACAATGCACTGTCATACGACTTCCTTGAGATTATTCCTTAAAGAATAAAGTGCAAAATTGTCGCGCAAGAACTAAAGACACAATTTTGTAAAAATCCGTCAAGTTACTAGCTTACGAAGACGGTATTGACAAGGATTCGTGTCAAGATGTCAGTATTGTAGTAAATTTGTAAGTACTCGTATATAAACGAGAGGAAAATTGAAGAAACTATCGATCACTGAGGACAAGCCCAAGTACTCGAATATACTACGAGTAACATCATAAGAAATAGGACCATCACTGACGGCCATCATTTTAAAGTTTGTTGTTTCTTTGAATACCTAAACTTCTCTAGCAACACAGCTAAAGTTAACAGATTTGATATCAAACGAATAATATATTTATTTGTAAATCAAACAACTAAGGTACTTGTCACTTTATAAGACATTTAGTAACCACGATATACATATAAGAGGGATCGAAACAGCTTTCGGCAACGTTTGGATTAAAGGACTACTATTCGAATTGTTGGAGCTTGGCCTTCCTAATCATTTGGTAAGAATTATCAAACATTTTCTAAACCATAGACTTTTATCTGCAAATAGCAACGAATCATCAATCAAAGGAATCAACGCTGGAGCGTCTCAAAGATCAAAACTTGGACTGCATGATGTTGAAAATGTATACTGCCGATCTACCTGCTGACACGCCAGGAAAAAAAGCTGTACCAGAATATAATACGCCTCCTTCACATTCACCACCTATTTTTATTTGCGACTTATACATAGGTACCATAAGGCCGGTTATGCATTCGTAGAAAAATCGAAATCAAGGTTTTGATCAAAGTTGTAATTACGATGATGACGAAGACTAAAAAAGTGGGCCTCGCAATTCTGTCCTTCTGTCTGTCTGTTCGACTACAGACTAAACTGCTCGGCCGATTTTCTTTACACTTGCTAAATATCATTTTTAATTACCCCCCCCCCCCCCCGTACGTTTTTCTTGTTTTTTAAGACCCAAAATAACGGTACCTGCTATACAAATTTTTTTAGAAATTTTATGAATATTTTTTTTTCTTAAAAACTGTTCGACAGATTTAAAAAAAAAATTCTAAAAATTTCATCTAGTTAAAGCTAGGTAATGGTTGAAAAAAATATCCAAAAATGATTATTAATGGTACCCCCCTTGGAACTATTTTTTTGTTTTTTTTGTTATTCTCAAAAACGATTAAGCCGATTTTGTTATTTTTTTATACTGAAGCTCCCTAAAAGTTTAAATATTACATATTATGTATTCAAATTTTCAAAAACAAATTTTTTTGATTTTTAAAAAAAATTTCAATTTTTTTTTTCAAAACTCAATAAACTTAACAAATAATAATTTTAAATAATAGTTAATAAATAATAGTTTCTTAACACAGTCTTCAAGATCTGAGAAAAATAATTTTATTTTACCTAAAAATAATAGCACCCACTATACCAGTGGTTCCCAACCCATAGGTCGCGACCCAAAAGTGGGTCGCCGAGCCATTTTAAATGGGTCGCGCGAAAAAATGGACTTTTTGATTTGGTGTTGGAAGAATTTTTCAATTATTATTTTATAAAATTCCTTACTTCACCGACAAGTTTACCAAATGAGATCGTTTATTATTCACGAACACTGATAAAGGAAGAACCCTTCTGTTCTGACTTCTGTATATCTCTGCCTGTGTCATTTATTTTTTCGTGTATTGGTTTCTCATTTAAAATGGACGGGTTAGCATAAGAGAGGGCTTTCACATACTCATAATAAATGGAACATCAAGCTTGTAGGATAGGCAAAGAGAAACTATGAAGAGTTGGCCGTCTGTATCTGTATGTAGGTGCTTCAGATCTGAGTACTGACTTGCTTATGAGTTGTTGTTTGTGTTATTTCATTTGAATTCCCATACATTTTATGTTTATCCTCAAAAAATTTCCTGCAACACTTACCCGAAGACTCTGCCGGTCCCTCTGAAGGAAGTCCTTGATGACATTGTACATTATTATTAACTACATTAAATCGAGTGTTCTTAACAGCCGTTTGTTCAAAGAACTCTGTGCAGACATGAATGCCGTTTATCAAACTCTTTTATTTTATTCAAATGTACGTTGGTTATCAAGAGGAAATACCGTTAATCGTTTCTTTGAACTGAAAGAAGAAATTGAACTATTTTTAGATATTCAGAGAAAATCCGAATTTGGAAACAAGTTAAAAAATTATGACTGGTGCGTGAAAGTCGCTTATTTGGCAGACATATTTGAAGAACTCAACAAATTTAACTTTAAAATGCAAGGACGGGACACCAACATCATTCAATTTCAAGATCAGTTGGAATCTTTTGTTGAAAAACTCACAAACTGGAGTAGCAAAGTAACTGAACATAATGTAGCAATGTTTCCCAAACTCAGCACAACATTAGAAACCAGAAATCAATATTCGAAGGAAAGTTTGGAAAATTTAATTATCAACCACTTGAATCATTTAAAGCAGGAGGTCACTACATACTTTCATGATTTGTGCGATGTTCAGCTCACACCAATCAGAAATGCTTTTGCTGTAAGCTTAAGCGTTTCTGAGATTCCGGATACTCTTCAAAATGAATTCGTTGAGTTGAAAAACAACTCATTTGCCAAAGATGATTTCGGAGAAAAGTCGTTGTCTGAGTTTTGGTGCAGTGTAAGAGACACTTACCCTAACTTAGCGAATATAGCTTAAAAATTATTAATACCGTTCGTTTCAACATACCTTTGTGAGGCTGAATTTTCTAGTCTACTAAACATTAAAACCAAATCAAGGAATAAGCTGGACGTATAGAACGATATGAGACTGGCTTTGACAAAAACACTCCCAAGGATTAGTGAACTGGTATCGAAATGTCAATATCAAGTTTCTCACTAGGAAACTAAATAAAAAATAAAAAAATTAAGAGAAATCAAATATAGTTATATGTATTGTAATATTTTTGCTAGGTTCGTTAAATAAAACTTATTACTCTTTCTAATATTTCTTCTTTATTTTTACTTTCCAAATCACAACAATAAATCTCAATTTATAATCAACTCAAATACTTTATTCAAATTAAAATCACACTTGTTTAATAACACAATCCAATAAGCAATACTTTTGCACACTTTCATAATCCAAAATCAACTGTCTCTCGCTCACCGTGAACACTCCCTTATATACTCAAATTAGTTGTTCTCGAAAGTTCTTGTCTTGGAATGTTCTAGATGTTTGGAATGAGGGGAAATACATTTGACATTGGAAAAGAGCTTTTTGTTTCTTCCATAAATTAGATATGCAGTTTTCCAACAGATGGCGCTGTAGTAGTATAAAGCTCTGTTCACAACATTGCCCCCTTCTTAGGATTGTTCGTCCCGAACAATTCTATCTCCAGATTCGCCACTGTATCAGTGCAGTCGATCGCTATGCACAACTTTTAACTTTCCTCTTGACCCTCTTTGAATTCGGTAAACGACATCATTGATTTTCGTGACGACAGTATAAGGGCCTTCCCAGTTTTGTTGAAGCTTCGGAGACAATCCCTTTTGACGATGTGGATTATACAGCCATACACGATCTCCTACTTGGAATCCTGTCGTGTTTGCTCTTGTGTCGTACCTTGTCTTCAATTGATCGCTGTAAGCGCTCATTCTAGTCCTGGTCCTTTCGTGGATGTCGATTAGCCTCTCTTGTAGGTCACTCACGTAATCCCCAGTTTCCTTAGACTCTTGTGATGGATGTCCAAACCTTATCTCACTAGGCAGCCGTATGCTTCTTCCAAACAGGATTTCAGATGGCGTTTGTCCTGTTGAGCTATGTATTGCACTTCGGTAGGCCATCAAAAATAGTGGTATGTGCCTATCCCAGTTTCTTTGGTAATCGCCTACGACTTTAGTGAGGTGTTCTTTTAAGGTCCTGTTGAATCTCTCGACCATTCCATCAGATTGCGGGTGAAGTGGTGTGGTTCTCGTTTTCTTAATGCCAAGGAACGCGCAGACCTCTTGGAATATGTTCGACTCGAAGTTCCTTCCTTGGTCGGAATGAAGTTCCATAGGCACACCAAACCTGCTTACCCAGTTAGACACAATCTGGTCGGCCACGGTCTTGGCTTCTTGGTTCGGAATAGCGTATGCCTCAGGCCATTTGCTGAAATAATCCATTACCACCAGAATGTATTTGTTTCCAGCATTCGTTTCCGGAAATGGGCCAGCCACATCAACAGCAATCCTTTCAAACGGTGAGCCGACATTATATTGCATCATTTTTCCTTGCAGTTTTCTACCGGGTCCTTTGGTTGCAGCACAAGCGTCACAATTTCGGCAACACTTTTCAACGTCGTCTCTTGCATGCAACCAGTAGAATCGTTGCCTCACCTTTTCTAAAGTCTTATTGACTCCCAAATGGCCTCCTGAAGGTCCATCATGCATCTCTCGAAGAACCTCTTTGATTTTCGATTGAGGTAACACAAGCTGCATCACATAGGATTTACCATCAGCGGACTCCCATTTTCGCCGAAGAACACCTTCTTGCACATGAAGTGAGTCCCATTGTGCCCAATAGGCCTTTAAAACTGGACTCCTACCGGAAATGTCATTCCATGCGGGTTTTTCTTCATGTTCCTTCCATGCCAGAAGAGGTTCAATGTCGGGGTCTTCTTGTTGAGCAGATCTTATTTCTTCATTGCTCCATCCACAAATGGGGTCAGCCCTTATTCGAAGAATGTTGATGGATTCCTTTTCTTCTTGTCGCCTGCAATGCTTGCAATCTATTTTACAAGGTCTTCGGGATAGTGCGTCGGCATTCGAGTGCAGCTTTCCCCTTCGGTGTTGAATTTCGTAATCGTAAGTCTGCAGTCTTTCTATCCACCTTGCGACTTGTCCTTCTGGGTTCTTGAAGTTCAACAACCAGCTTAGAGCACCATGATCGGTTCGTAGAAGAAACTTCTGTCCATAGATGTATTTGTGAAAGTGTTTCGTTGCCAAGATGAGTGCCAATAGTTCTCTTCTGGTCACACAGTAGTTTCTTTCGGTCTTCGACAGTACTTTGCTGAAATAGGCGACAACCTTTTCTTCGCCATTGTGCACTTGTGACAGAACAGCGCCGACTCCCACGTTGCTTGCGTCAGCATCGATGATAAAAGGCTTGCCTGGAGTCGGATAGATCAGCACCGGAGCATGGCATAGACGGTATTTCAGTTCTTGGAAGGCTTTTTCACACTCACCTGACCATCTAAACTACTTGTTCTTTTCCGTAAGCTGATGCAAACTCTTCGCAATTCCGGCAAAGTTCTTAACAAAACGTCTGTAATAAGTAGCAAGACCAAGAAAACTTCGTAGTTGATGTTTGTCCTGGGGTGTTGGCCAATTTTTGACGGTGTCAACTTTTTCAGGATCGGTCTTGACTCCTTGGGACGAGATGATATGTCCCAAATACTTTACTTCAGTCTGGAACAGTGCACATTTTTCTGGGTTCAGTTTAAGGTTAGCCTCTCGAAGTCTCTGGAACACACCCTTTAGGTTCTTACAGTGTTGGTCGTATGTCTTTCCGTAAACGATAACATCATCCAAGTAGACAAGACAAGTTTTCCACGTCAGACCTTGAAGGACGCACTCCATCAAACGCTCAAATGTTGCCGGAGCGTTGCAAAGACCAAACGGCATCACCTTAAACTGCCAGAGCCCATTACCTGTGGAGAACGCTGTCTTTTCTCGATCTTCAGGGTGAATTTCAACTTGCCAATATCCACTTTTCAAGTCCAGTGTTGAAAACCAGTGTGCTCCTTCCATCGCATCTAAGGTGTCACTAATTCTTGGCAGGGGGTAGCTGTCTTTCTTGGTTACGTCATTCAACCTTCGGTAGTCAACACAAAACCGTGTACTTCCGTCCTTCTTTTTGACTAGGACCACTGGTGACGCCCAAGGACTCTTGGAGTTTTCAATCAAACCATCCTTCTTCATGGTGGTAATCATTTCCTCAGCTTCACCTTGTTTGGCCAGTGGCAGACGTCTTGCGGGCTGACGAATGGGTCTTGCATCTCCGGTATTTATGCGATGCTGCACCATTTGTGTCCTTCCATATTTTCCGTTTGGTGAAGCGAAAATGTCAGCATACTCGTTCAGAAGGCTTTCTGCCATTTTAACCTGATGTTGGTCTAGGTTAGATGAATGGAGTATCTTTGCCTTGATGGTATTGAGCTCCTTAGGGTCTAATGTCTTTTTCGGTGTTTCAGCGTTAATTTGTGTTATGGCTGCGACAGATTCGCACTTACCGATAATTTCTCCTTTCACTAACTTTACATCGTACGGTTTGGTGTTGAGTATCCGTACGGGGACCATATTGTTGTTCGGAGCCACAAGTGTCTTCCCAAGGATGAAAGGATGACGTTTTGGGAAGAACAATCTGGGCCTGGTTCCACCATTAGGTATCGATGGCGTCCACACTCACCTTCTAATTTTGTCCAAACGAATACCTCAGAAGAAGTAGGAATAATCACGTCTTCTTTGATGACAGTCCTTAGAGTTGTTGTTCCTTCGTGCCCATAGATCATTGGAATTTCTATATTCTGGTATTTGAGCACCTGGTTGCCAATATCCAAAATTACTCTATGTTCTTTCATGAAGTCCATGCCTATGATGCATTCGTCACATATATCTGCCACCAAAAATTTGTGTGAGAATTCTAGATCTGCAATTCGATTTCTAAGTCGGACTTCACCATAAACCCTAGCTGCTTCTCCTGTGGCAGTTCTTAGACGGTAACTATTGGTGTTGTGAAGCCAATTCAGGTGCACTAGGTCTTGACGCACAATGGAGGCTGTGGCACCGGTGTCGATGGTGACCACACGTTTGTTGCCATTTAAAATTGCCTCGACAGTCAGACTTTTATTGTCTCGTTTAGTCTGGGAGACCTGGATGGTGTTTCTGGGGCCATCGATACCAGAAACTCGCTTCTGCCCCTCGAAGTTATTTCTTACTTGTTGGGAAACTGTTCGGGAAGTAACACTGGTGTTATTGTTACCTTGTTCTGAGTTTGAAACTCCGTGTCCACAATGTTGACAAGCTCTTCTTGGTGGTAAGCGACATTGACGCTGTAAATGTCCGGTCTTATTGCAATTCCAGCACTTTGCAAGTCCGTTTCGTTGGTTCCTTTGGACATCAGTTCTTTGGCATGAGCATTCTTCGATGATGGCTTCTCGTAGTCGATGTACTCCGTGAGAAGCTTGTTCTGCCGCTTCCATTGTCAAGGCAAACGCTAATGTTTCAGAAAGCGTTCGTTTTCCAGCAATTCGCACGGCCCTTTGAAGATGTATGTCGGAAATGGCGCGAACAAATGCCTCAACTGCGAACTGGTTACAAATTTCCTCT
The DNA here is from genome assembly GCA_963931855.1 of Philhelius festivus. Lineage (NCBI taxonomy): Eukaryota > Metazoa > Arthropoda > Insecta > Diptera > Syrphidae > Philhelius > Philhelius festivus. Next base: position 136,229,146 of record OZ007555.1, on the reverse strand, counting down.
CCAACATCTGGATATGCAAGATGAACAAGCCTTTCAATGTCCGCTTGCAGTTGTTGTAGAGTTTCGCCCCTCTTCTGAACTCTGGAATTGAGTTGCACTTTGAAGACTTCTTTCATGTGGCTGTTACCAAAGCGTTTGTCTATAGCCAAAACCAAGGAATTGAAGTCGCCACTCTTATCTGCTGGTATGGTTTGCAACAACTCAGCAGCTGCTCCTCTAAGAGCAAGAGTTAAGGCTATATACTTGTCAGCCTCATCCCAGCCATTTGTTGTGGAGGCTGCCTCGAATTGCTTCTTGTATATAGACCAAGAAGTTTGTCCATCAAAGGTTGGAGGTTGCATCTCCTTTTTCCTCAAGGTTTCTCCAGAACTTTCCCGAATCTTTATATTTCGAATGCGATCTAGCTCTTTTGAAAACGTCTCCATTTTGTTGTCGACTTGATTCTCTAGCAATGAAACACGTTCATCAAGTGCAGACACATTATTCTCGATTTTAACAAGCTTGCCTTCTAGCATGTTTATCTGCTCTTCGAGAAGGTCTTTTTGTTCGCTATGCTGTTTGTCAAGGTGTTCGAGAATATTCTTTTGTTCATTTTTCTGTTCATTTCGTTGTTCTTCGAGACGTTCGAGAACATTCTTTTGTTCGTTTTTCTGTTCATTGAAACGTTCGTTTTGTTCATTTCGTTGCTCTTCGAGACGTTCGAGAACATTCTTTTGTTCTTTCTTTTGTGCATTTCGTTGCTCTTCGAAACGTTGAAGCAGAAGACTAATCATATTTGAAACATCTACATTTTTACTTACGTCTGCTTCCTCAGCGTCAGCTTCAAAGACGAAAATGTCCGGGTCTTCATTTTGTTGTTTCAAATATTCGGCCAAACGCAGAACAAGCTCATTTTTCGATCCTGCTCTAGAAAGTTCTCGCTTGCCTAATTCACTTTTCAGCTCATTACAGTTGAGCTCTTTCAATAACTTGCTCATTTTTTTTTTTTTTTTTTATTATTTTTTTTTTCCGCACACTTCACTGCACAATAAGTTTTATTCCACTTTTCTGACACCAATGTAATATTTTTGCTAGGTTCGTTAAATAAAACTTATTACTCTTTCTAATATTTCTTCTTTATTTTTACTTTCCAAATCACAACAATAAATCTCAATTTATAATCAACTCAAATACTTTATTCAAATTAAAATCACACTTGTTTAATAACACAATCCAATAAGCAATACTTTTGCACACTTTCATAATCCAAAATCAACTGTCTCTCGCTCACCGTGAACACTCCCTTATATACTCAAATTAGTTGTTCTCGAAAGTTCTTGTCTTGGAATGTTCTAGATGTTTGGAATAAGGGGAAATACATTTGACATTGGAAAAGAGCTTTTTGTTTCTTCCATAAATTAGATATGCAGTTTTCCAACAGATGGCGCTGTAGTAGTATAAAGCTCTGTTCACAACAGTATGTATGTATTATTTTTTCAAGTAAATTAAAAAAGCGCTCTACTTACATGCGTATGTAAGTTTTTGTTGTAATTATGTCAACGATTAATACTAAATCCTTACCTAATCCTTACCCCAATCTCTAAATTCTAAAACGTACCTATGCTCATTATTCGTAACATTTAATATTTAAAAAAAATACATTGGGTCTCGGAATCTCAGCTAAAAGTTATTTTGGGTCGCCAGGTAAAAACGGTTGGGAACCACTGCACTATACAAATCTAAAAAAATGGTTTTTGAAGATCGCATTTTTCTCGAAAACAACATCTAGAATTTCGATAAAATTTTTTCTTTAACTTGGCCTACCAAATTTATTTTTACTTGCGACTTATAGGTAGGTACTAATAAGGCAAGTTATGCATTCGTAAAAAAATCGAACTCGAGATTTTGAACAAAGTTGACATTAAGATGATAGTGAAGACCAAAAAAGTGGGTCTCGCAATTCTGTCTGTCTGTCTGTCTTGGTAGATGTCGTTTCACCCCACACGTTTTTTTCTTTTTTTTTTAAAGATCAAAAATAACGGTACCTGCCTGATGTTTTTTTTTTCGATATTTTATATATATTTTTTTTTCTCAAAAATTGTCCCACAGAATTTAAAAAAAAATCAAAAAATTTCATTTAGTTATAGCTAGGTAATGGTTAAAAAAAAAATTCCAAAAAAATGGTTATTTTTGGTAGCCGCCCTGGAACCATCTTTTTTGTTTTTGATTTTCCCGGGAACAGTACAACCGATTTAAATAATTTTTTCTTGTACTAAAGCTCCTCCAAAGGTTGAATATTATTACATATTCAAATTTTCAATTTTTTATTGTTTGGATTTAAAAAAAAAATTAAAAAATTTTATTTTGGAAACTCAATATTTCGAAAACTCAATGCTCGATTTTTTTCAAACTTGAAATATAAAAGTTTCTTAATATAATCTACAAGATTTGAGAAAAAAAAATTTATTTTATCTAAAAAATAACGGTACCCACTATACAAATGTTAAAAAATGGTTTTGAAAAATCGTTTTTTCTCCAAAACGGTTCCAAGATTTTTGATAACATTTTTTTTCTTTCGTTTAATTTTTACGATCTATAAATAATTTAGTGAAAAGAATTTTGAAATTAATATATTATTGACTGTTCCTACCATAGAACAATTTTTTCGAATTTTGAATTTCTCATTTAATGAACTTTTTCATAGAGAAGCTTCTAAAAAGTTTAAAAAGCATTGCATTTCAAAACTTTAAAAAAAAATATTTTTTTGAATTTTTGAAAAAAAAATCTATTTTTTTTTTTGGAATATTCAATATCTCAAAAACGGCTTAATATTTTTTTTGAAAATTTATTTTTTATAAGTTTAATAATAAAAATGTTGAGCTGGCATAACAACATTTTTTCTTAAAAATGTTTTAAAAATTTTGTATATTTACTAGAAATTGATGCACACTAAAACCTATGAGAAAACTATCTCAAATGAAGACTGAAGATAAACTGTGAGAACGGAACTCATCTGTTACCGAGCACCAGAGACCGTCCTTTAAAGATGAGTGTTTGGAACACGCTCTCAATGTCAAGCTTCCAGGAAACATTGAAGTATCAGTCAAATTTATCAACGAAGTACTTTGGAATAAACTTTTCCTACAAGCTAAGATTTGATTTTGCAGAGAACCATCTTTTCTCTTGACTTGGTTTACCCGCTACTCAGGAAATGAAATGCTACTCAGTTCATAAGAAGACCAAGCTGATGGTCTACAAACAACTTATCCGACTCCTTCTGAACTCCCATATTTGGTATACCCAAGCGTTTTGGCGGTCTGTTGCGGCCGTTATGTTTTGGTGACATCTGTCAAATCTAATATTTATTATTAAGTGACTGATGCAAAATCACTATTGGAAGTAAGACGATTAAACAGCACATCCAAATGATAAAATCTTATTATCAAATTGAACTTTCTTTAAGAAAAATATAGCACGACTTGCGAGCTTGTATACTTGGTAACGGCCTTAGTTCCCTCACTAACAGCATGCTTAGCAAGTTCGCGAGGCAACAACAATCGCACGGCAGTCTGAATTTCCCGACTTGTGATTGTTGAAGGCTTGTTGTAGTGTGCCAAACGCGACGCTTCAGCAGCAATTATTTCGAAGATGTCGTTCACAAAGCTGTTCATGATGCTCATTGCCTTTGATGAAATTCCAGTGTCGACTTTTTAACGTTTGGTAGCTAAAATTGAGACGACCGGTTTCGGTAGACAATCAGCCAACATTTGTTCGTCAAAGAAACGCTGCGATCCGTGAAAGCAGATTCAAAGGCAGTCGGTTCATCACCGTGCCTAAGAACTCGGCCTATCGCAGACTTCAACTTGGTGCTTTTGTGTTCCAAGGAGCTCAAAGGTTAATGACTAGACAACTCCGTTTATTCGCTGTTGGGATGGCTGGCTTAATTAGTCCGCACTTTTTCAAAAACGAGATTGGTGAGGCGGTCACAGTCAGTGGCGAACGCTACAGAACGATGATAACCAATTTCTTGTGCCCAAATTGAGCCATATAGACCTAGACGATATTTGGTCCCAGCAGGACTGTACTATTTGCTACACAGTGGACGCCACGATTGGCATTCTGCATGAACTATTTGAGGGTGACGTCAATTGGCCACCAAGGTCATCTGATTTGACCACGCTAGCCTTTTTTGTGTGGTTATTTGAAGTCGCAGGTCTATGCGAATAAAACACAATCGAACAATGATCTTAAGGTGAACATAACAGAGGCCATCATCGCTCAATATCAGCCGGATCTATGAGGAAGAGTCATTGAAAATTGAACCAATCGGATCTATTGTAAGAACTGGGCAATGTTATATTTCCATTTGCCATTTAAATCAAAAAAGAATTTTATTAATACCTCACACTCAGCTTGTTTTATTCCATTTCAACATCACCCGTCCGTATTGAAAAAATAATTTATATTACCGCGTTTAAATAGAAAGATGATTCGCATTTGCACTCGACGTGATAGAGGTTTTCAGGAGCCTGGAAGATCGTCCCAACTCAGAAATGCAATAACGATTATTTTGAAGGAATCAAAAGAATAAGATGGTTGAGAAGGCGTAGCGCAGGAGAGGTAAGCCGAGAATTTTCTTGCCAAATTGGAGAAAGCAATTTAGGGACCGAACTGGCTTAAAGACGCCTGCTTGAATTAACCCTTATAAAATCGTAAAACCCTGAGGTCCTAGGTAATGAACGTGTCTTAGATGAAATAGGAAGCAAATACTATAAGATTTAAAGTTAACGAAAATTTAAACTCGAACAAAATGTTTCCTTTTACACACTACAAGTCATTTAAACACAGAAAATGGATTTATAACCATTAGAGTCGACTGTAGCGCCACCTACAAGTTGTATAAAAATCAATCTGTACATCACAATGTTTTCTTGAAAATTTGGAAAAAGAAAAACAAAACCGCTGTATTGGTCTTAAAACACGTGTACAAAAGAAAAGATCCCCAGAAAGTTTCGGATTAGGTAATCTATGTACCTAATCATCAAAAAAACTGTTTAAAAAAATAAGTGAAGGTTTTGATGGAAAAATATCCCAATCTATCCTCCTAACGAGAGGGTTGAATATGCTCTAAAAACGACTTAAATAGCTACATGTATCTTAACATTATGTTGAACAAAAATTACCCTTATACTAAGTGTATGTGAGATGTACAAAAAATGTGTGGAATGCTTAAAAGCTTCTACAATAATAACCATAGCTATTATACGTACATAAGGTTGTAGATTGAGGTTCTTACAGGGAATATACAATTTTCTTATATGGTTAGTTGAATACCTTTTCTATTTGTAATTTTTCATAAATTTTCATTGGTATTGCTTTTAGTCAAAATAGATGGAGAAGGAGATGATGGAAATGAAGGTAACCATCGCTGAAATTGGCTTTCGCCAAAATGGCAGTCCATTTAATTTATTCATATGTACGAGTATCCTCAACAAAGAGATGCATATGTATATGGATGTAGAGGAGCAGCTAGATATATGTACAAAAAGGAATCTTATTGAAAAATTCTTCTGAATTGAAAGCTCTGAAGACCCCGCGTGTGAGATGAAAGACGGCACCATGGGACACTCAGCGCGGATGATATCTTTTTTCGAGAATATTTCTTTTTTTTTACTATAAATATAAAAGGACCACCGCAAATGAAATACCAGGACCAAAGTCGGAAATAAATTTGTATCGCCAACAAGATTCAAGAGATATATTATAAGGACAACGATGGAGAATGGAGATTGGAAGATGGTATAGTATCAGAACGGTCTGAACTGATGGAAGAAGACTTTGTTTTGTTGCAAAAGGGCCAAGTCCTTTTTATACCCCTATTTTGCATAAAGAAAACCTTTGATTGTGGCAAGATTAAATTGTTATACTTTTTAGCGAAGGAGTCTGCTGGAGGACTGATGGTAGTCAACGGTAAGGTTGTCTTTGTTTTACGAGACCGCTCAGGAATTTATTCGAGCGTGTTGAATTATCCATTCCTTTGATTTTTTTTTTGAAGTACATATTTCTATTTGTTTTTTTTTTTGTTCGTTCAGATGGATTCAAATGTGGAATGCTGAAATTGAAATGTATACAATTTGAAAGAAATGGGTTGACAACTCTTTTGTTGGAGAAAGTGAATGTGGGTAATTGAAAATAAGAAACGAACGTGTTAATTTACATATATTGTTCTTCTTTTTCTTGTGTCAATAAATCAATTTCAGTTAACTTTATTTGTGCATCAATGCACTGGCACGCAGTAGCGTAACGAGGGAGGAGACACGGGGAGTTATGCACCGTCGGCAAATAAGGAGACAAGAAAGATTTAAAGAAAATCAAAATATTTTTTTTTTTTAATTTTTACGATCTATATCTAATTTGATAAAAAAAAAGTTGTAACGGGTGATTTTTTTGAGGTTAGGATTTTCATGCATTAGTATTTGACAGATCACGCGGGATTTCAGACATGGTGTCAAAGAGAAAGATGCTCAGTATGCTTTGACATTTCATCATGAATAGACACAATTCGACACAACGTCGAATTTTCAGTGAATGGGCCCTAGAAAAGTTGGCAGAAAATCCGCTTTTTTATCGACAAATTTTGTTCAGCGATGAGGCTCATTTCTGGTTGAATGGCTACGTAAATAAGCAAAATTGCCGCATTTGGAGTGAAGAGCAACCAGAAGCCGTTCAAGAACTGCCCATGCATCCCGAAAAATGCACTGTTTGGTGTGGTTTGTACGCTGGTGGAATCATTGGACCGTATTTTTTCAAAGATGCTGTTGGACGCAACGTTACGGTGAATGGCGATCGCTATCGTTCAATGCTAACAAACTTTTTGTTGCCAAAAATGGAAGAACTGAACTTGGTTGACATGTGGTTTCAACAAGATGGCGCTACATGCCACACAGCTCGCGATTCTATGGCCATTTTGAGGGAAAACTTCGGAGAACAATTCATCTCAAGGAATGGACCGGTAAGTTGGCCACCAAGATCATGCGATTTGACGCCTTTAGACTATTTTTTGTGGGGCTACGTCAAGTCTAAAGTCTACACAAATAAGCCAGCAAATATTCCAGCTTTGGAAGACAACATTTCCGAAGAAATTCGGGCTATTCCGGCCGAAATGCTCGAAAAAGTTACCCAAAATTGGACTTTCCGAATGGACCACCTAAGACGCAGCCGCGGTCAACATTTAAATGAAATTATCTTCAAAAAGTAAATGTCATGGACCAATCTAACGTTTCAAATAAAGAATCGATGAGATTTTGCAAATTTTATGCGTTTTTTTTTTTTTTAAAGTTCTCAAGCTCTTAAAAAATCACCCGTTATATTAAGACAATATTGACTGTACCTACCATCGAACAATTTTTTTCGAATTTTGACTTTGTCATTATTGTAACAACGGATCTTAATTAAATTAAATTCGGAAACTTATGTCCCACGTAAATTTTTTTTTGTAATTTTGCATTATGTACCTATAGAGAAAATTTGAAGAGGCACAGCTGAATGTGATCTTTTTAATTTATAAAAGTAATTTGCTAGTAGAAAAACTATAACATCTTTAATCATATTTATAGGTACATATATACATAATTTTTTTTAATTGTAATTTAATTGGAATTGTAGATACAAATCGATGTTTTAAAGGATTTGAGAAAAAATATTGACTCAACCTTAGCACGAAATTATACACGCGGTTAGTTTTGTTCGGTAGATTAGCACTTTTTAATAACAAATACAAGCATTTTAAATAATTTTTTTAATAAATTTTTAAAGTTCCTCAATTTCCATACAAAATGCACTTTTTTTTGTTTATTTTGACATTTCTCCTTATGTGAGTATTAACAGAGTTGGGTTATTTTTTGGGACATTATTGCGAATTTTTCCTTTTTTTCTTAATTTTGTAAGGGAATTATTTGTTGACTTAAAGGAAGTTTCTGAACCCACAGTACTTTTAAGTTAAAACACTGCTGACATAGACTCCTGCGTGGTGACCTTATACACTGCCGCTCATCTGAATGGGTTCACTGTTTTTCTTAACTTACTGTAAGACTCTCTGCATATACAGTGGCTCCAACGAATAATCGGACAAGTGTTTATCTCATTTAAATGCCCCTTAGCTTAAGAAAAAATTGGCTTAATGTAAGTTATGACATGACTGGTCACCCTAAATCCCACTCTACCCAGTTGTCCCCTATTTAACTTTAAACCGAGCAACATAGAAGAAACTGTTCATCATCGCGAGCTATCATGTTATCATTGGACCGTTGCGTTAGAGATAACAAATACCTGGCACAGTTAACGAGAAGTCAGTCTATTCTTGCAAGCTGACCACTGCACATTATTTAGCTTTCTCATAGAGGAAAATAAAAGAATCATTCTAAAAACTTAATAGAAAAAAAAACAAGTAGTTTTATTTGGCGCCCAACTTTTAGTGTCGCGTTGTTTAATATTTTTATTTCAAAACTTAATAAAAAACAACAAGTTCGCGTCACTTAACCGTGATCCACTTTGCCGGAGCACTAAATTAAACAAATACTAAAACAATAAATCTACAGAAATTAAACGCCAATTAAAAGGTGCAGAAATGGTAAAAAGAAGCCTTTGATTAGGTGAATGAAATTATAATTTCAATACAAATAACATGAACAATTATCACATGAATAAATTTCATTAAAAGCTATACTAAAAAAATCAAATATTTTAAAGATAAACAATTTAAATACATATAAAAAAACTCATTAAATTCAACAAGTGAATATAAAAAATAAAAATTGGGTAAAATCCGAAAACGGAAAAACAGTTATTCCACATATAAAAAAACATATTTAAAGACAATAAGAACAATAAGAAACAGTTAAACATAGTTGCCCAGTGACGATTTAATCTGGATAAGTAACTGTACCAAAAGAAGCGGACCATCAAGCATCACGACAGTTATCTGCATTATATGCCTATTTTTTTTTTATATTTATTTTCCATTTGATTATCGTAGTATTATCGTATGAATTACCTACTTAGTTTTTTTTCATTTAGTTTTTTCCTTTTCTTAGATTCAATTTTGTTTATTTTTTTTCATTTTCTTCTATATTCAATATCCTTAATTTAAAATTATTTATCAATTTACTATTGTATATATACGAATTATTAATTTTTTTCTTGGGAATTATATTTAAGTTTTTTGACTTTTCTTTAATCGAATTTTGTTATTTTTTTTTATTTTCTTCTATTTCCTATTCTTAAATATTTTAATTTGCATTTATATCAAAATGAATGTGGAACAAATTAACGCAATTATTTCGCATGCGGTTCGAGCTGCGACCGAGCAAACAAGAGAGACTTTTAACAATACACTTGAGGAATTGACAACTAGACTTAGGGCGCTAGAAACACCTGCCACTGTTGAGGTTTATCGGCCAGTTAATATTGAGGTAGGAAAGGTTTGTGATGAGTCGTTGGACTTAGTAAAATCTTTACCTGAGTTCGGCGGTGAACAGGTTAGATATATTTCCTGGCGTCAAGCTGCCTTTGCGGCTTATAAATTATTTGAACGGCACGAGGGAAGTTCAAGGCACTATCAAGCGGTGGCAATCATTAGAAATAAGGTTACGGGTTCTGCAGATCAGGTTTTGTCTTCATTTAACACGGTGCTAAATTTTAAAGCTATTATTGCTCGATTGGACTTTACATACGCAGATAAAAGGCCTGTCTACCTAATAGAGCAGGAAATGTCAACTCTTCGACAGGGAAGGTTGTCGATTATAGAATTTTATGATGAGGTAGAGAAGAAGTTGACGTTGATTATAAATAAAACCATAATGCTTCATGAAGGAAATAAAATGTTGATTGATTCCCTTAGCCAAAAATATCGTCAAGATGCGTTAAGAATTTTTATTTCTGGGTTAAAAAAACCTATATGTGATATTTTGTTTTCTTCACAGCCAACCGACATGCCACGAGCCCTAGCTTTAGCACAAGAGTTAGAGGCAAATGAAGCACGATATTTTTTCGCGAATTCCTTTTCTAGCAGGAATGAACGTTTAACTAACATTCAACCCCGACAATATCTGAACCCTGATTCATATAGTCCGTACAATTCACCACGTTATAAGCCTTTCACTAGTGGCCAACTGCAAACTAGGCCAGTTCCAATGGAAATAGACCCGACTCTTTCAAATCACAGAAATCCCACAGCTTTTCAAAGTAGTGCTCAAAACGCGAACCATATTCAAAGACCTATCATGCAAAACCAAAATTATGTTCTAGGTTCGGTTCAAAACCCTAACCATAACCAAAGATCTATGCAAAGAGCTAACCAATTACAAAGACCGTTAAATAATTCTAGCCAACTAAAGAGACATCGTGATTCTGATAGGCAAACGCATCCAAAGCTTCAAAGAGTCAACCACCTCAATCAGAAAATATTCAGACCGGTGGTAAACGAAGAAAGCAGGCAGCATGCATGCGAGTTTTATGACTCAAACCATCAAGACTACTATGATTACCACTGTGATAGCGAGTTCTCATATGATGACCAAAACGAAAAAATAAATATGGATCGTACTGAGGATCCAGAATCATTTGATGAAATTAATTTTTTAGGGGAAAGTCTCTCCTGCCGTATGTCGTTCGCACCCTGGCAGGGAGAGAAATAAAGCTTCTAGTAGACACTGGTGCGTCAAAAAATTATATAAAAAATATCAGCACTCTAAAAGCTATTAGACCTTTAAATGAACCCTTCTATGTTAAGTCTATACATGGTACAAGCCAAGTAAATTCCAAATGTGTAATAAATATTTTTAATAAAAATGCTATTTTTTTTGTACTTCCCACACTAAAAACATTTGATGGTATTATAGGGTTTGATTTTCTAAATGAAATCAGAGCAAATTTAAACCTTGTCAAAGGGATTTTGAGCTATAGTGGAGGGGAAGAAATGTTGCGATACTTTTACTGCAGAAATGTAAATAATATTTTATCACAAAATAGCAATATTTCATTGGACGCAAATGAACATATTTCCTTGTTACTGTCTAGAAATTCAAAAGTTTTTTCGGATCCCAATGAATCATTGCCTTTTAACACCAAAATTATTGCTACTATCCGAACAACCGATAACGAACCCGTTTATTCCAAAGCTTATCCGTACCCCATGTCAGCAGCTGAGTTTGTAAACAATGAAATTGTGGATTTACTACAAAATGGAATCATAAGACCTTCGCGATCTCCATATAACAGTCCTGTATGCGTTGTTGATAAAAAAGGGACGGATGAAACGGGAAAACGAAAAATGCGCCTAGTGATAGATTTTCGAAAACTGAATACTAAGACGGTGAATGACAAATATCCTATTCCCAACACTACAGTTATCCTTTCAAATCTTGGAAAGGCCTCTTTTTTTACAACTCTCGACCTCAAATCGGGGTTCCATCAAATCAAATTGCGCGATCGTGATAGAGAGAAGACGGCTTTCTCTATAAATAATGGAAAGTACGAGTTTTGTAGGCTGCCTTTCGGGTTAAAGAATGGTCCCAGCATCTTTCAGAGAGCGATAGACGATGTGTTGCGGGAAGAAATTGGTAAATGTTGTCACGTCTATATAGATGACGTCATCATATTTTCAAAAACAAAAGATGAACACCTTCGAGACGTTGAGAAGATTTTAAAACTGCTTTTTGATGCCAACATGAGAGTTGCACCAGCCAAGTCAAGATTTTTTAAGAATGAGGTAGAGTTTTTAGGCTTTGTAGTCTCGAATAAAGGAATAAAAACATGCCCTGATAAGGTAAAAGACATTGTAGGATACGAAATTCCTAGGACTCTTCGTAGCCTGCGATCTTTCCTTGGATTGTCTGGGTACTACAGGCGGTTTATAAGAGACTACGCTCAGATAACAAAACCTCTTACTAAGTACCTACGGGGCGATAATGGAAATATAGGCAAAAATCAGTCCAAAAATATGAAGTTAGAACTGGACGTAGAAGCGCTAGAGGCCTTTGAAAGAGTTAAACGAATTTTGGCTTCAGAAGACGTTTTACTTTTATATCCTGATTTTAATAAGCCCTTCGATTTGACGACTGACGCCTCTTCCCATGCACTTGGGGCTGTTCTATCACAGGACGGCAGGCCCATCACCATGATTTCTCGAACTTTATCCTCCACGGAAGAAGGCTTTGCTACCAATGAGCGAGAACTGTTGGCCATTGTGTGGTCCTTGCAAAAACTAAGAAATTATTTATACGGAGTCAATCGGCTTAACATTTACACAGACCACCAACCCTTGACTTTTGCCATATCCGACAAAAATCCAAATGCAAAAATAAAGAGGTGGAAAGCATTTGTGGAGGAATTTTCACCAACATTTCACTACAAGCCAGGCAGGGATAACTATGTTGCCGATGCATTGTCAAGGCAGTATTTAAATGCTTTGGAGCTACAAGCAGAATCCAGTGCATCAACAGTTCACAGTGAAGCTTCTTTAACTCAAACGATACGTAGTGTCAAAAATCCGTTGAATTGTTTCAGAAATCAGATAATTATAAATACAGGGCCCACACAATCAAAAACAACGAAAATTATTTTCAAAACTCAATTAAGACATTCAATAACATTTAATAGCATTGATAATCTTTTTGATTTACTAAAAGAAGTCATAAATCCCAATGTTGCCAATGCAATTCATTGTGACTTATCTATATTAGCGCAAATTCAAGACAAATTGATAAGATTGTTTCCTTCAGTTAAGTTTGTTCACGCTGAAAAAATGGTAACAGATATTTACAACCCAAACGACCAGGCAGAAATTCTTTCGACAGAACATAATCGAGCTCATCGTTCTGCACACGAAAATACAAATCAAGTTTTAAATGATTATTATTTTCCTAATATTCGAAAAAGAATGAAAGAAATAGTCTCCAATTGTACGATCTGCCATGAAGCAAAGTATCAAAGGCATCCACCAAGGCCGGAAATAGGAAAAACTCCAATACCAACTCACACAGGTGAAATTCTTCACATGGACATTTATTCAACTGCTGGAGCTCATTTTTTGACCTGCCTGGATAAATTTTCCAAATTCGCTATAGTAAAACCAATCAAATCACGTGCAATAGTAGACATAAAAGAACATATTTTAGAATTGCTAAACTTCTTTAAGGATACTAAAACCATTGTTTGCGATAATGAGAGATCATTTACCTCGGAAAGTATAAAATCGTTGCTTCGGGATCATTTCGAAATAAGTATGTTTAATACACCACCCTTTCACAGTGTTACGAACGGACAAGTAGAAAGGTTTCATAATACTTTATCCGAAATAGCAAGGTGTATTAAACTCGAACAGAAAATAAGTGATACTGCTGAGCTCCTTTTACTTGCCACATTCAAGTACAATAGGACGATTCATTCAGTTACTAACCACCGACCGATCGACGTTATCCACTCTATTCCTATTCACTTACAAGATGAAGTAAAGGAAAAGATAGCTGAAACTCAAAAAAGGGATCTTCACTATCGCAATCAAAAAAGGCTAACTGTGACATATAAACCTGGTGACAAAGTATTTGTTCGAACAAACAAACGAATTGGAAACAAATTTCGGAAGTTGTTTATTGAAAAAATTGTTCAAAAAGACCTAGGAACAACAGTTCTTATTGATAATAAAAAAGTTCACAAGGAAAATCTAAGATAATATTTTTAGAAAGCTTAGTTAAACTGTTTTAATTTCTCCAAGACTATTGTTGAATGTTAGATTTAAAATTAATCACCGCTCAGGTTAAATTACAATTAGTTTTTCAATTCCGCAAAATACGAATTAAAATATTTAAGAAACATTATTAAAATTAGAACAAATTACTTAAATCATATTTGTTTATTATCATTTATCACCTTTGTTAGTTTAGTTTTGGATATGAATAAATAACTACCTACTTTTATTGTAATTTTTGTAAAAAGAAATATTTTACGTTTCAGATGAATTAAATGTTTAAATTCAAATTAAAAATATCTGTATTATAAACATTGAAAATAATTATAACTACTTATTTATAATCACTTATTATCACTAAATGTTTATATCCATTTTGTTGTAATTATTAGGTATAAATAATTTAATATTTTGTCAAATTTGTTGCATGTAAAATTATATCAGACGACGACGAGGACGTCTTCAATTAAGAAGGGGAATAGTTATGACATGACTGGTCACCCTAAATCCCACTCTACCCAGTTGTCCCCTATTTAACTTTAAACCGAGCAACATAGAAGAAACTGTTCATCATCGCGAGCTATCATGTTATCATTGGACCGTTGCGTTAGAGATAACAAATACCTGGCACAGTTAACGAGAAGTCAGTCTATTCTTGCAAGCTGACCACTGCACATTATTTAGCTTTCTCATAGAGGAAAATAAAAGAATCATTCTAAAAACTTAATAGAAAAAAAAAACAAGTAGTTTTATTTTGTATAGTTTTTTTCGATTTTATTAATAGTTTAAATACTTATCTCTCTAAGAAACTGAAAAAAAAAACAATTTTCTCACAATAACTGTATATTTCAACTGAAAAACAAAAATACTTCAATTTTTTGCGATCACCGCATAATCGGACAAGACAAAGGAGCAACACTAAAAATGAAAAAATCCAGTGATTAATATTTAGTTGCGTATCCTCTGTTATCTAAAACGGCCTGTAAGCGCTAAGGAATGGATTTTACCAAGTTTTGGCATACTTCCGGCTCTATGGAGTTCGATGCTTCTAGTAAAGCTCTCTTAAGCTTAAGCTTAACGTGTTAAATTTTGTTGTATTCACTATCTTCGCTAGTTCTTCCCAAAGATGCTCAATTACATTGAGGTTCTGACTCTGTGCAGGTGTTTCTATAAGTTTGGGACAGTTATGAATCAATCAAAGCTTTGCAACACCAGACGTGTGTTTGGGATCATTATCCTGATAAAAAGCAAAGTTGTTTGCGATACCTTATTTTTCTGCACTTTGCTTAACATTTTCTTTCAAAATGTTGAGGTAGACAAATTTGTCCATTTTACCATCAATAAAATGCAAATTGCCTACTCCGACACTGGACATACAGCCCCAAACCATTACCGAGCCTCCTCCGTGCTTAATAGTGGCTTTTGTGTTTTGATTATTAAACTCTGCATTTGGCTTACGCCACACAAACATCTTCCCATCTGATCCATACAAATTAAATTTGCTTTCATCAGTGAATAAAACCTTATTATACAAACTATAAGAAAAAAAATATTTTAAAACGATATACCATCATATTACCTGATCCAAAAAATCTGGTGTTTTTAATAAATGAATCGGTGATTGTTAAAACAACATAAGTAACACACTTTTCGAAATCACTTTTATTATGGTTTTGCACTGCTTAGGGGTAGAGCTATAGGTTGAGAGCAAAACTAGCATAATTTTATACCTGAAACACACAGAAATTCGAGCGCGAAATCAGCATTTAGTGTTAAAACAACATATCTGTTCTGCCATTTTGACAAATGAGTGCTAAAACAAATTTAGTACATGCAATTAATTTCTTTTTACACCCAACGCTGGCAAACGTAGTAGGCCAACTGTTGTTTTTACTTGCGATATAGGTATACCATACTATAGGGCAAGTTCTGCATTTGGAACAAAAAAATCGAACTCGAGATTTTGATCAAAGTCTGTCTGTATGTCTGTCTCTCTGTCTGTATGTCTGTACCTCGATCTAGAGCCTAAGCCACTGGACCTATTCAAGGCCGTCTTAAACTAGGCTGGGGCCCTTGGGCACACACGAATTTGGGGCCCTTTTGGAAAGTAAAAAAAGCGAATTATAATACCAATTTTTTACTAATAAGTATGAGAATGACCATTTATTATAGGTATTCAAATATAGTATGATATACTATGTAATTAATGATATTGGAATGCTGCTGGTTTTTTGGTGACTATTACGATAACGATATCCTAAAAGTCAATTTTTTTGAAGGATATCACTTTCTATGCACATAATTGACAAATTACTCAGTCGTTCTTGTAACATTGTTATTCGCAATTTATTTGTTATTCTCTTAAGCTGCGAAAATGACCGCTCTCCACTACAATTGGTAACCATTAGGCAAAGGAATATTCTTGTAGCAATTTCTACGTTTGGAAAAGTTTCTTCCAATTTATCTGATTTTATTAGGTTATGTAAGGTTGAGATATTTAAATCCACTGATTGCTTTGCTATGTTTTTTAAATATTGGCTTAAATGAAAACATTCTGTTTCGAGCTCATCTGCATTAATGTCTTCATGATAAAATTCTGCAAATTCTTTGCGTTTTCTGGTCAACTCATCAGATTCGATTGTTGTTAACTGACAAAGAAAACTAAATCGACTATCAATTTCTTGGTATGCTGCCGAACGTTTTTTTAAATGCGTATTTAATGTGTCAATTATGGGAATGAAAGTATCTACACGAAACTTTTCCTTGCCTCTCAACTGTGCAGTCTCTGATGATTCTTCAAAAAAAGTGATCCGTGTGCTGCGAAATTTTTTTCTTTCAAATGTATCTTTGTAGTCAGCATATGGATTTTTTTCTTTAGCAGCCGTTTCGTATTGATCAAAATTATTGTGTGCGGTATTGACATAACTGATAAGAGATTCGTAGAGTTTCGTTACAATGTCCATGGTCATAGTGCTATTCTGTAAACTTAGACTTGTTTTATTCATAACTCCCAAAAGATCATTCCATATTTCCGTTAGAAGAGCAGTCTCGAATTTTCCCATTTTTTTTTGCTAGGTTTTGGGCTTCCTTTCTAGTGTCTCCTGGTTGATTGATGTCACTCTCGATAGAAGACAATGCTTCAGAAATATTTAAATTACCATTTTGCAAAGCATTAATAGCATTAGCGCGTGCAGACCACCTAGTTTCCGAAAGAGACTTCACGACTCTATTTGCACCTAAATGATCTGTCAAAATTTTCCATCGTTTTGTCGAAGCCGAGAAAAAATTGAACAATTTTTGTACAAGTTGAAAAAATGTTACTGCTTCAGTAACACACTCAACAGCCTGAACACCCACTAAATTTAGCGAATGTGCTGCACATGGAACGTAAATCGCAAATTCGCAAACTTCTTTTATTCTTGACTGAACACCAGAGTACTTTCCAGACATATTTGATGCATTGTCGTAGCTCTGTCCGCGACAATCTTTTATAGAAATATCAAAGCTTTCAAAGAAGTTTAAAATGGTATCTGCTATATGTTGCGCATTATGTTCATCCATAGGCAAAAATTGAAAAAATCCCTCAATAGGCTGTCCGTCTTTTACGTATCTAACTATGAAAGTCAGTTGGTCAACGTGAGACATATCGGGCTTAGAATCGACGCTAATAGAGTAATACTTTGCTGATTTAAGTTCTTTGACAATGGTTTTGAAAACTTGCTGTCCCATTAAATTAATAAATTCATTACAAGTATTTGCCGATAAATCCGATATGAAAATCCGAAAGTAGCAACGTGAAGCAATTAACAAACATAATATTTGGAGCAAAAGCAACACTGCATCTTACTTGGAAATATTATTAATTAGTACAGCAGGAATAGGCGCAGTCATCGATATAATGGCGTAGTATATGCCTTGTAAATACCTTCTGATAAGATTACTGATTTGTGGAAAAAGTTTAATGTGCCCGACAAAAATGTTCTGAGAATAAATGTGTGAGAGAAATTGTCGGTCCTTCGGGGCCCCCCTGAGATTGGGGGCCCTGGGCACGGGCCCCGTGTGCCCTTATGGTAAAGACGGCACTGGACCTATTTTCTTCAAACTCGGTAGTTATGGGTCTTCGGTGATTCCCTAGAGGAGATATTGAATTTTTTTTTTAGCTCTAAAACTACATAACGGTACCCCCCATACACCCGTAATGCAAAATCTTATTTATCTCGAAAACGGCTCTAACGATTTTGATAAAAAAATTTTGTGTGATATTATGGGCATGGACTACGTTTTGGTAAACAAAAATTTGGGGCAAAATGTTATTAACGGTACCTGTCATAGAATCGTTTTTTTGATTTTCGACTTTCTCATTAACGGCTCTAACGATTTTAACCAAAAATTTTCAGCAGGAGTTCCCCTAAGTTTAAAATAATATTGTATTAAAAAATATTCGAAAAATTATTTGTTGGGTTTTTTTGAAAAAAAAATTTTTTTTGAAAAATCAATATCTTCAAAACCTATGAAGGATTATTTTTTTAAATTATTTCCTAAAATCAATATTATTAAATACTTAAAATTCGCATCCAACATTTTTTTCTTGAAAAATTTTAAAGAAATTTCTTATATAAAAAATTTAATTATTAATAAAACGATTTTTTAAAGTTTGTTTGCATAAATTCATTTAAATATCATTTTAAAATAATGTTAAAATAGATTTTATACTTTTCATTAATTTGTATTTTAATGAATTTCTGGCTCTAAGCTGTGTTTTTGTTTATTTTTTGTACTTGTTTTTTTTTTTTAATAAAATACTGAAATCTTAATAATGTGTTATTTTATATTGTATTTTATATTTAATTGATTTCGCTAAGACTTACGTGGCAAACTGAGTGTAAAAACAACATAACTTAACGTATTTGAGTTGTTTTGGCTCTCAACAAAACGTTGGGTGTTAAAACAACACAAAAAACAAAGTTAGTTTTTTAAAAATCTCCTTTACTAAAAAGATATTTTTAAAACTTTTAACT
Source organism: Philhelius festivus (assembly GCA_963931855.1). Lineage (NCBI taxonomy): Eukaryota > Metazoa > Arthropoda > Insecta > Diptera > Syrphidae > Philhelius > Philhelius festivus. Next base: position 136,210,405 of record OZ007555.1, on the reverse strand, counting down.
GTTTACAACTCGCAGAACTACCACTAATCAGGTTTTAAACTTAAAATTGTCAATGCGGCCGCGTCCTCAAAAATATAAGGTTTTTTGTCTCTCCTGTAAAAAAACAAAAATGTCACTTATGTTGTTTTAACAATCACCGATTCAAATACTCTTTGGAATATTTCAATCTATTTTTTTTTTCAGTTTTTTCCTGGCGATTCTTCGTAAAAATCAAATTTATGCAATGTATTGCGAACCGTATTAAGGAAAGCATCTTTCCCAGTTCGATTTTTTAAAGATATCTTAAGTTCTTTAGCACTTTTGAAAGGATCTTGTTTGATTTCTTTTAATATCGATCGCTCTTCTCGCTGATTTAAGATTTTGCCTCTTCTTTCTCTGTTGTTGGCCAACCTTAGCTCGTGCCGGAATCTCTTGATAATAATCATGAGCGGTAGATTTACTTTTTCCAATCAAATCGGCAATTTCTCTCACAGTTTTCCTTTCAAAACTTAATTTAACAATTAATTTTCTGATTTCTACAGTAATTTGCTTTCCATTTGGAGCCATTTAAAAAAGCTTTGATTTATTATTGGTATCTATACTCTGTCCAACAAAAATTGTCAGTAGGTACAGGCCTTATGGGAGACCTTTTTCTAAAGCAGTGGCGCCTGATGCACCCTCACTACAATGTGTTAGGAAAAATGCCACTGAAAAAAGAGCAATCCACTGACTTTTCTTAAGGAATTGTTGTTGTAATTCTTTGTAAAAAGTTGTACACCCTAATACGACCGTCGTATCCCACTGCTGAAGTGCTGATGAGATACTGTCAAGAGTGTCTGTCTGTCTGTCAAGTCCAAGTGTCACTCAATACGATCGTGCGCTCTTTATCTACATCCAAACAGAGTTACCATTATCATTCTCAATTGCAAGCAAGGAGATTTTTCAGGGAGCTTTTGGGATTTGAAGCTTTTGAGAACACATTTTAAGAAGATGAGTATGTTGAGTGTTGTCGTATTGCTTTTCAACTTAAAAAAAAAAAACGCGCCTATTATCTTACCGCTTGGCGTTGTGGGAAAAGGTAAATTGAATATTGTTTTCAGTCGTTTTGAATCGGCAGACGGTAGCGGTAGCCCTACGCGTTTTTTGCTCTCATTTGCGGCGATTTATAATGTGGACTACGGAATCCCTGTGAGAGCTTTAAAAGGCGACACACTTATGCATGGCAAAGGCAATGCAACCAGAATGAGAGACAAACCTCCTATCTTCCCTGTACTGACAATTTTTGTTGGACAGAGTATATTGTCTACTACTAAATGTAATTCACGACTGAATAAAAAAAAAACTATTTTGAATCCCGTACACCCAGACAAAAAAGCACGTAAAATCAAAAAAAAACAACTTTGAATCAAAGTAAAACCAATATGATTTGGCTCTAATGCCGAAAATATTTAAATCAAAGTTGTTAATCAATGAAAAGTGATTCCCTACTTCATTTCAAATCAAATTTGAAACCAATATGATTTAAAGTTGTAGCATTAGCATTATAGTTTTAAATACGATCCGCATTTGATTCAAAAAAATATCAATTGATTTTAAACACGCTTTGCGTTTAAAGTAAATAGATATCGGGAATAAATCAATTACAAACAATTTAATAATATTTACTAGCATTCATTGATTTAAAGTCATTCTCACTATATTCAAATCGATTAAAAACAATTATTTTTGCAAAAATATTTTCTTTTTATTGTAAATAAAATAATAAAAAAATTCTTATAAACTAACTTTATAACAAAACAACAAACAAAATTTACAAATATTTGTGTCTTACATAATGTATGTAAGTCTTGCCATTATTAATTTGATACAAGTGTAGTGGAGGGATTGTAAAGACTGGATCAATGATTTCCCTTTCGATGATGAGTTAAAAAGTTTAAAAATATCCTATAAAATATATATTACATTATAATTTTTATATTGAGAAAAATGTATGTATGTATATGTAGGTTGGTGTTGACGGGAATCAGAATCGTTGCAATTTTGGCACTGCCAATTTGCCACTTTGGAGATCTCTGAGAGGGTTTCGTCATCAATTCGGAACTTGAATAAAATTTATATAATAAGAAAAAAAAGAGATAGTTTAATGTTACCTTCAAATTTCTGAATAAGTATAGTTCCAGATCTTCATGCAGCTTTGCGGAATCGTCGAGGTTGTTTTCGTTAGCAGGATTAGAATAAATTAGACTTCGAAGCTGTCCGCTTTCGCCCACTACTTGAATTATTTTAATTTATTTTATTACTTTTAGGTTATAACGTTCGGTAACACTTCACAATAAGTACAGCTCACAAGCTCTAAAGAGAATGGCAGATACATTTTCCTCGACCCGCAACAACGACAGCCGCGAACACACATACATACTCGTATGATTTCTTTCTTATACAAAATGTTTACTGTTATCGTTCACAAGTCAAAAGGATTACAACTTTGATTTGTTGTACTTTAACTTTGGTTCAAAGTGAATTATGTATACGATTCAAAAAGGAAAAAAAATCAAATAATTTACCACTTTGATGTATTAAGTTTCAAGTTTGATTCAAATGAATTAAATATCAAACGTCTTTAAATGAACAACGAAAATTACATTTCAAAATAGAAAAACATTAATTTAATGGTGTTTAACTATACTGTGATTAATTAAACATTTTTCTTATTTGAAACAAAGTTGATCGTATTTAAATTAAAGCGTATAAATCAAAAGTTATAGCAACGTAATTTTAAATACTTTTCTACTTAATTTTATGATGTTGTTTTTCTCTGGGTGTACTTGCAAAATAACGGTATTTAGTATTGCTATTTTGCTTTGTCCGATTATGCAATGAGTGCAAGTAACTGAATTATTTTTTTTTTCTTTCAAAATTTACAGTTATTGTTAGATAATTTTTGTTTTTTGTTGCTTAGAGAGATAAGTATTTAAATTATGAATAAAAACAAAAAATATGCACCTATTTACCAAATGTTTTCTTAAGTTATGGGCACTTTTATGTTGGACAAACTTTTGCCCGATTATTCGTTGGAGCCACTGTATATGGCAATGACACGTCTGTGTTATGTATGTGATGAAAGAGCATTATTTTGCCCTTAGTTTGGGAGAAAAAATTTTCTTTTAAGTTTACCGTTATTCTCACACGCTAGCTAAACTTAATTCATTAAGAAAAACTAACCGTTTTTTTGGCTCATCTGAACAGGTTCAAAAGCAAAAAAAGGAAGAAAACAAGAAAAATAACTGTAATTAAATGATTAATTTTGCATATTAAATAGGTAGGGACATAATAATTCATATTAATAATGTGTGTTGCCAACTTTTTTAAAGTTGTTTCGAAAATTGGATTTGGAATGGAGTCATACAGTTTTTTTTAGATATTGCAGCGAAATCTCTGCCAACACTTTCTTAATTCCCTCGATTAAGGACAACTTGTCTTCATATTGTCTTCCCGAATCATATACCTTACGGGAAAGAAGTAACATTTTCAATTATGTTAAGGTCATGTGACTTTGGAGGCCATACCAACACCTCTACATTTTGGTTCTCGATCCATTGTTTTACCGACCTCGCTGTATGGATAGGGGCATTATGATGCTGGAATGACAATGGTATTGGTCTTAAAAGATCAGAGAATTGTGGGAAGACCTTTTCCAACACACCTTTGTACACATTGACATTCATTCGCGATGTAAGAATTTGCAGCTCAAATGTTCCATTATATGAAATTGCTCTCCACACCATGACACTGCCTTCACAGCTATGCAGACGGCGAAATCGCGAAATAAATTACCGAAACCAAAACATTGGCATTATGACAGATAGCTAAGCCGCACTTTAAGCACTAAGTTAATACGTCATCACATAAAAGTTGGTCTGGGAATGTGTAAGCAGGCTAAATGAACTTGGCAAGAACAAAAATGCCTCACATTATTCGGTACGTGGACATGCAGGTGTTCTGGGAAATGAGGAGGCGGACTCCTTTGCAAAAATAGGCGCAAGCCAAGGACTCCTTAAATGGGCTCAGAACCCTACTGCGGAGTAAGAAAAAACAGGATTAACAAGAACTCCCAAGACTGCGGCAAGACAAACTACTTCTTAGGAGCTATATCCAAGATCGTTACAAACATATGTATGTATATGTTGCAAGTAAAAAACCTTATCACAAAAATCTATAATTGTGAAATATTTTATATGTAACCTGTTTTTGAAAAACTTTACGGTTTATAATTGAGTGCAATAGGTAACAAATAAAATAAAGGTGTGTCCAAATTACTGCAGTGCAATACTTCTTTTAACAATCAATAAAAAATGCTATGCTATGAGAAAATCAAAAACCCAATTATTTTTAAACTGTTTAGGTACCTATCTATCTCATTTCCACAAAAAAAAAAAAGAATCACTTCAATCATAAATCGTGATGTTGCAGTGTGATAATTTTTAGATCTTCTCATGTATTAACAATAACATTGTACTCGTATATTCCATGGCAGGATATCATTATTTTCTACCTTCCTTTTTATGTGGTGAGTAAGGAATAGAAGATAAAAAAATATAAAAATATAAGATAGATGTTTTATTATAAAACTGTTTTCTACTCTCAACTCAACCGAATTACTGATGATAGCGTTGGTGTGTCCTTTTTGTCCTTATGCTTTATATTTTGCACCATTTTTCCTGCACTTTCTTATATCACGGATAACTATAAGATGAAAATATTGCCAAGGAAAACTCGCTCATTTTTCTTACTTTAGAAGTTCTTATAAGAGCATAAGGAACAAAATACTTTTTAAGTCCTTTTTCACAATGTCACGTTTCACGGATAAATCGAAACGGGAACGGGAACAAATCATTTAAAGCAGATGTGCTTGACAAACACCATGAATGACAACAAAAGCTGATCGTTATCGATGAGAAATGTCCACTTTTTCTTCTTCATCGACGACGCACGACGACGAGCATAACCTTGTTTCTCCTTTAAGAGAACAAAATGAGGGTGACGTCATCGGCGATTGAACAATGAAGCCGCAGTGAATTTTCTAAAGCGAGAGTGCATTTGATTTATAAGGAACTTAAATGAAAGGAAATATTTTGACAGAATTAATTATTTGGCTTTGGGTGGTTTATGTTTCAAAGGTTTTTTTTACCTAATTTCGAAACAGCATCCGTGCTCGTTAAAGTTTACAAAAAAAAATAATATCTACCCTAGGTACTTAAGTAGTGTCGAACGGAAAGTGTCTGCGTCACAAAAGCATCAGTATTTTGTATTTATCTATAGTTTTCATGTTTTCGCTTGGATTTTCTGACAGTTCAACTCATTTTTCTTTTTAAATCGAATTAATTATAGTTAAATGTATACACAACACACAACCAAATGGCTTCTTCAAGCATTGATCATTTTGAAAAGTAATCTCACGAACAACTTCATGTATGTATGTAAAGGGTGGTTAAATCTTAAGAGCCGATGTTGAATGTGAACCGCACCTAAACGTCAAGTTTTTTTCTGCAATTCATTTGACATTTCTCAATTTCAGACTAACTCCATTTGAACGTCGAGCAACGTGTTAAAGTTATTCAGGCTTATTATGAAAATGGGCGTTCAAATTAATCGTCCAAATGTGCGTACAATCGGAAAAATCGTGCAAAAATTTGAGCAAACTGGGTCTGTAGGAGATGTGAAAACACCAGTGCATGCTCGTACAGCTCGTACTGCAGAAAATATTGCTGCTGTTCGCGATAGTGTGGCTGAAGAGCCGTCCACCTCAACTCGTCGTCGTGCCCAACAATTGCAACTCTCACGCTCGTCGTTGATGAACATTATGCATAAAGACTTGCATTTACACGCTTACAAGGTGCAATTGACTCAAGAACTAAAGCCTCTTGACCATTTCAAGCGTGGTCAATGGTCAGAATGGTGGCAAGAAATGGCAACAGTGGATGATCAATTTTCGAAGGAAATCATCTTCAGTGATGAGGCACATTTTCACCTCAGTGGATTCGTCAATAAGCAGAATTGCCGCATTTGGGCGAATGATAATCCAAGAGTGATTGTCGAAAAACAAATGCGCCCACAAAGAGTGACTGTTTGGTGCGGTTAATGGACTGGCGGCAGCATCGGGCCGTATTTTTTCCAAAATGAGGCCGGTGAGGCAGTTACTGTGAATGGTGTTCGCTATCGTGAGATGATAACGAACTTTTTATGGCCCGAATTGGAAGATATGGATGTAGACAATGTTTGGTTTCAACAGGATGGTGCCACTTGCCACACAGCTAACGAAACAATGGCTCTTTTGGGCGACAAATTCAATTGTCGTGTTATCTCACGTGGTGGCGATGTCAATTCGCCGCCAAGATCATGTGATTTGACACCGTTGGACTTCTTTCTTTGGAGTTATTTGAAAGAAAAGGTGTACGTCAATAAGCCAGCAACAAGTCAAGAGCTAAATGATGAGATAGCTCGGCAGATTGACGGCATAGAACCTCAATTATGCCTCAGCGTTATCGAAAATTTGGAGCATCGGATGGAGGTGTGCCGCCGAGGTCGCGGCAGCCATTTGGCCGATATTTTGTTCCATACATAATTGAACCATACCAATATTATCATAATGAAAAGAAATGACAATAATTTCCTAATTAAATAATTTGTGTTTTATTCAAAATCAACATATCGGCCCTTAAAATTTAACCACCCTTTATTTCATCTACTAAGGTACTATGACATTCGAGTGCAAAAACAAATGACAGCTGAATGCTATGGGGTGACTCGAACAGTTTATGAGTGTATGGTGCCCCCACTTGAACCTGTTTGATAGAATTCAGAATAGAGCCCTAAGACTTTTAGGAAATACAACCAATCTTCCTCCTGAACACCATCGTAACGTATACCGTCTTTCACTGTTTCATCGCTTTCTCTAGCACAACAATGTTCAATTGAAATATCCAGTTGCATTCCTCTCCTCAAACAATTCTGCAGTAATAATCGCCTAGCTAAAAGGCAAGTCTACGGAGACTGCCCTGCATGAAGTAGTGCGTACAATAGAGAAGACGATTCACTACAAAGAATATACCCTAGCAACCTTCCTAGACGTGGAGGGTGCTTTTAATAACGTCCTAACTGAATCCATTCGCGAGTCACTTGTTCACTTTGGTGTAGAAAGTTTCATATCCAAATGGATTGTATCTATGCTCAGTGACAGAAGGATCCAAGCAACGTTAGGAAACACAATTTCTACTAAGCATGTTAATAGGGGAACTCCCCAGGGTGGTGTTCTCTCCCCTCTTCTATGGCTCTTAGTCATGGACAAAATTCTCGTCAAGCTCAGAGGTAGTGGTGTAAAAACTGTAGCGTATGCTGACGATCTGGTTTTATTGGCATCAGGTAAGTTTACCACTGTGATTAGTGAAATCACTGAATTTGCTCTGAAAAGAGTTAGCAACTGGGCCACTAGTAGTGGACTAGGAGTTAATCAGAGTAAGACGGAACTGATGCTCTTTACTACCAGGACTAAAATACCTACATTCACCCTACCTCGTCTTAACGGTCAAACTCTTTCTTTATCTTCCAAAGCTAAATACCTTGGAGTTATTCTCGACCCCAAATTGAATTGGAAGGTAAATATTGAAGAACGGGTTAAGAATGCCTGTATAGCTTTCTATGCCTGCAGAAAGACCTTTGGTAAGAAGTGGGGCCTTCAGTCGAAGATGATTTTGTGGACGTACACTGCAGTGGTACGGCCAATTTTGTCTTACGGATCGATTGTTTGGTGGCCTGCACTTAGCAAGCAATATAACGTCGGAAAACTTAAAAGGGTTCAAAGAACGGCTAGCGTCGGCACTACGGGGGCTCTCAGATCATGCCCAACAGATGCCCTGAGCGTTATCCTGAACCTTTTACCACTCGACCTTCATATAAAATACCTAGCGGCATGCAGTGCTGTAAGACTTAAAGAATCTAACTGTTGGTTCTCCAAACTCTATGGTCATGGAAACATAACAAAATTGATTCCTCCGGATATTTTCTTATCGAACACCGACTACTGCGTACCTCCTCTTGGCCCAAGCGGGGATTTCAAAGCCATTTTTCCCACCAGAGAGGATTGGAAGAATGACGTTGTCACAAAGGATTTCGATTCGATAATCTTCACTGATGGATCTAAGATGGAGTGCGGTGTTGGTTCAGGAATTTTTTCCGAGTCCTTTAACATCTCCAAGTCCCTCAGACTACCAGAATTTGCGAGTGTATTTCAAGCCGAAATACTAGCAATCAAGGAGGCATGCAAGTTGCTCCAATCTAACCAAAACCAATTCAGAAATATAGCTATCTGCTCAGATAGCCAGGCGGCCATTAAGGCCATTAAATCATCTACATCTACCTCAGTACTTGTCCAGCAATGTCGGGACGAACTGGCGAGTCTGAACATTGACCTCCAGGTCACTCTCATCTGGGTTCCAGGTCACAGTGACATAGAGGGTAATGAACGGGCTGACGCTTTAGCTCGGCAAGGCTCGACCTTACATAGCTCACTAGCGGAAAAAGTTAATATTCCTCTTGGTGCTATGAAGAGAAAAATCTTCTCGATTTTTCTCAATGAATCCAACCGTAGGTGGAGCAGTCTCACAAACTGTGTCATATCAAGAAAGATATGGCCTACTTACAACAACTCACGTTCCAACGATCTAATATACAGACCCAGGCGCGACATAGCCAGGATCACAGCAATATGCACCGGGCACTGGCCCATAGGTGAACATGCAAGAAAGCTAGGCATCCCCTTCAACCCACACTGCCGTAGTTGTGGAGATCCACAAGAAAAAGAAACTGTGGTTCATTTTCTTTGCGATTGCCCCGCCTTAGCAAATTACAGGATGGCTTCCTTTGGGAAAGCCTTCCTCGATGACCCCAGCGAACTTTCGGAGAAGAAAATCAAAGATCTGATTATCTTTCTGAATGCGACAAAATGGCTTTAGTAATGCTCCGCTAAAGTATATAAAAGCCATTTTCTTCCGTACTTAATCCTTATTAGGTTGACACGAGTTTAATGGTATCAAAACGGCGCACCCCAGCGCTAATTGAGTCGCGGGCCCAGCTGGCTGGCGACTACCATCTCTACCTACCTACCCATCGCCTAGCTGGGAATACTCATTAGTTTACCCTCAAGTCTTATTTCGAACGTACTAGAATGTGGAATATGTTGGCTTTCTCGATTTTTCCTTTTATTATGGTGTAAAAGCTTTCAAGATCTTCTCGTGAGCATCACAACCGGACAGAATTGAGTCACCACAAGAAAAATATGAAACTAATGTATAGACGACTTCTGCAGAGGATGCGATGAAGAAGAGATACTTTTCACTACAATACTCATACAGCCCCTTCGACTTATTCAGCAATCCTGACCAAGCAAATGAACATACATGTATACAGTAAAACCCGCTTAAGATAAACCCGCTTAAGAGAAAAACCCGCTTACCTGAAACACTTTCTTCATCCCCAAGTATTTTCCGACCAATTTTCCTTAAAACACTCCGCTTAAGTGAAACTCGCTTAAGTGAAAAACCCGGATAACTGAAACATATTTTCAGTTAATTTTTAATATTTTTCATTGAAAAAAACTCTCTTAAGTGAAAAAAAAAATTGAATCGAACAGAACAAAATTTGCTAGTTTTCGTTGTTCAATTAATTATTTTTGTGTTATTTAATCGTTGTTTTATTTTACTTCTTTCAAGGCAAGTCCAAAAGATAAAAACAATATTGTTTCTAGCATTAAATCTCCGCTTAATGGAATTTTTAAATCCGCTAAAGTGAAATTTGTTTTTTCACTTATCGGAAAATAATTTCACTTAAGCGGGGTTCGCTTAAGTGAAAAACCCGCTTAAGTGAAAGAAATACTGTGACATTTTGCCGTTTCTCTTAAGCGGGTTTTACTGTACTACCTATAAACCCATGAAACTCATCTACCGGACGTTACGAGGAGCCACATTCTCCTACTTTCTTATAATATTAACTACGGTGTAACACATTGCGAGCGCTAAGGTAAAGGTGGAAAGGATATAATAGGAGGTCAATGGATCTTACGAGTATGTTAGCTTAGGTTGATCTTGTACCGTCACACTAGTTCAATGTAGATCCGTTGTGATACCCTACGGATTTTGACTCCCATGTAGATCCTTTGTGATACCGCAGGGTATCACAACGGATCTACATTGATCTAGTGTGACGGTACAAGATCAACCTAAGCTAACCTACTCGTAAGATCCATTGACCTCCTTGTTCCATTGACTTGTTTGTTCCATTCTTAAGATTCCAGAGGTCATATTTTGTATTTTTATTTTTTATATTCAAGGTCTTTTTTCCTTTTTGAAGTTCTTCTAGAAAATTGACCAATTGATCAACGGAGTCCGTAAGATATTTTTGGAACAAATTATAATAGGAACTGATTCTTATTATGAATGTTTTTTGTTTTATTAAATACGAGTAAACCTCCGTGTACGTTGTAAGCTATTGTATCCCTAAAGCACGAAATCTTTGTATCTTAAAGTGATGCACACAAATCGTTTTTACATTTTAGTGTCAAAAGAAATTCACTTGAAAATCCCTATCCCTCGGGGTTAAACTTTCGCAAAATAAAAAAAGCACTCACATACCTATCTTTCTGTTTCTTTTTTTAAATGGAATCCCATAAAAATTGGATAAAATCTAAACACTTATGTAAGTCCCTAAAAAAGGTATCTTTTTCCATACCCTATTTAATCCATTAAAAGAATCCATGTATTATTTTCTAGAAAACACGCATGGCTTATTGTTGAGGGTAATTTGAGGTCTCAATAGGATTGGCTTGTTTGTGCACAAACAAACGACTGGGTCGCACGAACTTACACTTATGTAAAAGACTAAGAATTTCAAAAATGAATGTTATCAAAGAAAATCTGTTCATAAGTATAAAATTCATTTTTTAAATGACTAAAACAACTCCGTTCGTAGTTGGTGCTAAAAACAGGATGCCGTGTGATTCAAGCGAACCTTAGCTTATGCAAGAACAAAAACTATAAGTCGTTGTAGTGGTTTCTTAAAAAAATAAGCTTTCATATAAAAAATTTTCATAACATTCTTAAGAAAAAATTTTGGAACTCCAACTAAAAGTTTTTATTACTGTTCAAATAGAAAATAAATTTCCAAAAACAATATTGAGCCGTTTTTGAAACATCATATTATAATATTCAAGCTTTTGGGGACCTTTAGCATAAGAAAAATGATCAAAATCAGTTGTACCGATTTTGAGAAAATCAAAAACAAAAAAATGGTTTCAAGAGGGGTTCTAAAAATAACCATTTTTTGGAAAATTGTTTTCAATGTTTAACTAACTAAATGAATTTTTTTGAATTTTTTTTTAAATCTGTTGGACAGTTTTTGAGAATAAAAAAATATATCTAAAAGTTCGAAAAAAAGAGAACAACTTTTTTCGTCATCGCTATCATCGTCAGGTCAACTTTGATCAAAATTTCGAGTTCGATTTTTTTACGAATGCATAACTTGCCTTATATAGTACCTATAAGTAGCAAGTAAAAATAAAAAACACTATATACTTTACTATAGCTGTTTTCCCTAATTGTTCTCGGAAATTTTGCTATATCATAAAATTCTCTTGTAACGCTCTCTTTGTGTTTCGGGTATGCGAACAAACTGGGCCGCAAGGTTAGCAATTGTATTTGACCACCATTTCACAATACGATGCACTGTTGAAATACTTACGCCAATAAAATCAGCAATGGCTAATTAAATTGAACCGAGTGCATAATACCTCAGCACAATCAATTATTGGGTAATTGGTCGTAATTCGCGCGATTTACACATATCGCATGCTTAATGGAATACTGACCTAACTCGAAAAAACGATTTTTGGGAGGTTGCAAAAAAAGATCTTGCTATGAGGATTTGACCTACTTGTTCAATTAATCATGAATTCTGGTATTCTTAAAGTATGATAAACTATTCATGAGATCTGAGGCTTACAAAAGCCTGTATCTGTACGTAACTCAATTTTGACCTATCTCCTAATGGGTCAGTATCAGTGGTACCACTTTACTTCAATGGAAGTAGATCTACTTCTTTTTTCAAAATATTTTAAAATTTACTTCCTACTTCGCACTATCAGCAAAATACTGGAATCTACTTCATTTTACAAATCTCTGTTTCAATCTACTTCAATTTTCTTTTGAAAAGTCCAAATCTACTTCTTTTTCTCTATTAAATAGTCCGTAACCCCAAATCAAAATCAAAAATCAAGCATTTTTTTTTTAAACATAGATTTATGTATATACAAGTAGTTTGAGATTTATTTATAATTATGGATAATTATGGTTAAGAACATGGATGTCATCAGAGTAAAATGTTCCAATGGATAAGATACATTTTTTTACTCGGAAATTTGTTTGAGCACATGACACATAAAATTAAAAAAAAAATGTTAGAGGAGTTTTATTAATAAATTAATTCTTTCCATACGAAATTTCTGTAAATCTAAACAAAAAATGGAATGACAATTTTCAGTATTTAATAAAATACATTTAAGAAAAAAATGTTTTGTATACAATATTTATTTAAACCAAACAGCTTCGTAGCATCCTTCAAAATAATAGCTCCCAATTCTCTCTTCGAACCCATATGTAATACTTCTTGGCCTCCTAACACATTGGTAAAAGAATTTACAGCGCCCTTGAGAAGGAAATCAAATTTTAATTCGTCTCCTAGTATAAATTCAAAAAACTGCCCAGGTTCTGCATCTACTACCAGAATGTGAGAGGTCTCCGAAGTAAAACTTCTAAGACTTTCAAAAATTCCCTAGTTTTGCCATACGATCTTTTTGCCCTTACAGAAACTTGGCTTAACGCAACAATATTAGACACGGAACTTTTTGATAATGAGTTCTTAGTTTTCCGAAAGGACCGTCACGTTGACGTTACAAATTCAGTTGGCGGGGGAGTACTTATTGCTGTTAGAAGTATTTTCTGCTCAACACAAATAGTCTTCCCATTCAATCTGACAATTGATCTGTTATGCGTCAAAATAACTAAGGAATCTTTAGTCTTATTTGTTTTAAATGTTTATATTCCACCTAAAAGTCCTGCTTCCGTATACACTGAACTTTCTTTAGCACTCGATTTTATTTTCAGTTTAGCTAGCCTTGACAGTAAAATTCTTTTATTAGGGGATTTTAATCTTCCCCATATCGAATGGGTTCCCTCTGATGACGATTCCTATTTTGAAGCTTCCACAAGTTCACCCCAACAAGAGCTCCAAATGTTGGATAATATTATCTCTACAGATTTACAGCAAATTAGCTGTATACGAAATAATATGAATAGACAACTGGACCTTGTATTCTCATCTGACGCCGTTAGTACAGTAGTGGTAGAATCTATCTCTGCTTTGTCTAACATAGATCAATATCACCCGCCTCTTGACATTTTTCTTGACTTGAGTGGTCATTTACTAGAAAATAGTAATCTCCACGACTGTTCTTATACTTTTGACTTTCGGAGAGGTGATTTTCAACAGCTTTTAGATAGTTTAATTATTTCCGGTATAGAACGTTTACCGATTTCTAATGATCTTGACAAAACTGTCTCAAGCTTCTATTCTATTTTGATGAGATGCATAAATGAAACTGTCCCTAAAAAAAGATCTATTCCCTGTAATTCTTCTTGTCATCCTTGGTTCACAAAAGAACTCAAATGCCTTCGAAATAAAAGAAATAAGGCTTGGAAAAAATATATAAGGTTCATGACAGTAGAGAATCAAGTAGTTTACATTTCCCTTTCAGAAGAATTCAAAAAACTCTCTTATGAATGTTATAATGATTATCTTCAAACCATGGGGCTTTCCCTGAAATTAGACCCGAAAAACTTCTGGAAATTTATAAATTCCAAAAAGAAAAGCGACGGTTATCCTGTTAATCTCGTTTATAATGACGTAATCTTGAGTACTACTACAGAAATCTGTGAGGGATTTGCAAATAATTTTAGCCAATCCTTCATTGATTCCCCTGTTGTTGTTGACGATAACTATTTTCAATTCTTACGAAATTGTCCTCAGGTATCATTTAATAATATTACAATAGATCACGACAAAATTTTGGACTTTCTGTCACATTTAAAAGACGACTATTCTATTGGACCCGATGGAATACCCGCTTTATTGAAGAAATGTAAGTCTGTTTTAGCTCTTCCTCTGCGTAATATTTTTGTACTATCCTTGAAATTAGGTAAATTCCCTGCAGTTTGGAAGAAAGCATTTTTAACGCCAGTATTTAAAAAGGGAGATAAAGCCAATATTACCAACTATAGACCAATTTCCAAACTTTCTTGCATTCCGAAGTTGTTCGAACAAGTTGTATGTGACAGTTTGACATTTATATGTAAAACTATTATCTGCAACCAACAACATGGTTTTATGCAAAAACGTTCTACTGTTACTAATCTTGTTGTCTTTTTGAATAAATTATTAAACTCTCTAGAAATTGATTGTGTATACACTGACTTCTCGAAAGCTTTTGATCAACTGTCTCATGAGATTATCAAGTTTAAACTTATCTCATACGGATTTCCACCACCTTTCATCAAGTGGATATCGTCATATCTTGAAGATAGGTTATATCAAGTCAAATTCAGAAATTCATACTCAAGAGAGTTTATTGCCAAATCAGGTGTTCCGCAGGGAAGCCATCTGGGACCACTACTCTTTACATTGGCTATTAATGATGCTCCTCTGTGTGTTCGCAACAGCGAAATTCTAATCTTTGCAGATGATATGAAGATTTATAAAAATATAGTATCTTCAAATGATCGGGCTTTACTGCAAGATGATATTAACCATTTTGCCTTGTGGTGTGAAAAGAACAGTCTGAACCTCAACCCGACAAAATGTCAAACTATGACTTTTTCTAAAAAACGTTCTCCTTACTCTCATGAATATGTTATCTCACGGCACATTTTAACTCGTGTTATGACTGTAAGGGACCTTGGAGTTCTTTTTACACCCAATTTAGATTTTTCTGCTCATATTAATAAAATCGTGAATAAGGCTAATTCAATGTTAGGGTTTATTAAGCGCTGGTCTAAGGAATTTGTTGATCCCAATGTCACCCGGGCTTTATACAACTCCTTGGTGCGTCCCCATCTTGAGTATGCATCGCAGGTTTGGACTCCTCTTTATGATATTCATATTGAGAGATTAGAATCTGCAAAGAAACTTTACTCGTTTTGCCTTGAAAGGACTTCAATGGAATGATCCTTCGTATGTCCTCTCTTATGACCAACGATTATCTATTCTTCAGATGCAAACTTTGGAACAAAGAAGAACAAACAATGATTTGGTATTTTTCCACCAATTAATAACAGGCGTCACAGATGCACCAGATCTTTTATGTTCGGTTTATTTTAATTATCGGGGAGGAGGTTATAATCTTCGAGGCCTCGATATGGTTAAGGTCCCAACACACAGGACCAACTATGGCATGCATGAGCCCTTGACACGTATGGGTAAACTTGTAAATTGGAATTCAAATATTTTTGATTTTAATATAAATAAATGTAAATTAAAAAACCTTCTCAAAACCAGTGGTCCACGCTCCTAAATGTTCTTTGTTTCATGTTATGTTATTGTTTTGTTCTTTCGTAATATTATTTGTTTATTTTCATGTTTTCTTGTGTCAGTGTTAATTGTAATAGAGTTTGCCTACTTACAACTAACACTGCACTAAATGATGAGCCGGTGGTATAACACAGTTCTCTGTGTTGGCAAACCATTGGTCGAAAGACGGAGCTTGCTATAAGCTTTCTTCGACCAATTCTGATAGTGTAAAAAAAAAAAAAATAAAAAAAAAATTATTTCAAAATTAAAGAAGCTCCTATATAAATTTTTTTAGCGAAATCGGTAGAGTCGAAAATGCGAACAAAAAAACAATTTTTTGTTTGACCAAAATGTAGACCATTGTTGGTATGATCGGCGCATAATTTTTTCTTATCAAAATCATAAGAACCGTTTTCTAAATAAATAAGATATTTCATAATGGATGTATGGAAGGAATCAAAACATTAAAATTTCACCTCTAGGCTGCAGGTTGAGGTACGTACCTACAGATAGACGGAATCACAACTCTTTCGTGTTATAATGTCAACTGATGAAAATCTCGAGTTAATTTTTTTTTCTAAATACAAGTAAAAAGTCATTTTGAAATCTACTTCGATTTTTCTAAATTTGCTTCACTTTTTCCTTAAAATCTACTTCGACTTTTTTTCCGGAAGTGGTAACGCTGGTCAGTATTCCATTAAGCATGCGACATGTAAGTTAGCGTAATTTAAACTAAAGAATATTCAATATATTTCACTGTGTACCTTGTTTCAGTGCAGGGCAAACTACCCTTTATCAATTCCAAGAGCAAGATTGTCGTTCACTTTGAAATACGAAATCGGTAGATAAAAACATGATCGTCCAACCGAAACTGAGAATAATTTTTGACAGAAGATGCAACAAAATGAGAGAAAACTCTCAACTTCTACTATTTTCGGAAGTTGAGAAAACCAGAGGTTGATCAACTCGAGAGTTGAGAATCGAATGTTGAAACTGTCAACTTTGAGTTGAGAAAAACAAAATCACAAGTTGAGAATAAAAATCCTAAAGTTGAGTTCAACTTGTAGTGAAGAAAATGGCTCTAAGAGTATCTCTTGTCATGAGAAGTGCTGGTCATTAGCCGTTCGGAATCGGCGGAAAATTGTTGATACTCTCAACAAAAAAAAACTTCTCGGAACATAAATATTGGTTTTGATTCTTTCCATTCAATTGACGAATGAAACATTTCTTAAACATTTCGTTAATATGTAGTATATTATTATTTTCAATTGTTTGTTGTAATATTTTACCAGTTAAATGTACTCGACCTTAGAATCTGTCTCTCCCGGACTATAGGGCTGGTTCTTAGACTATCAGTATAACCTTTTAGTGAGAGAAATACAGAAATATAAAGAGTGTCAACACAAATAATCATATCATTATTAATTAAATCATATATTATGATTATTTGTGTTTAGATGTAACTTGAACGATTGAACTACCTAACTAGATTTTGTAATCTTGTCGAAATTCGAGATTATGATCGATATGAAAAGCATTTTAGGTTATCTGAAACTATTTAAGTTGTTTATTGTTTGCAATATCGACCAGTATAAAATTTCGTCTTGTGTAGAGTACTTGTTGTCGTCTTCGTTGTCGCCGGTTGCCATTTTTTTCGTTTTGTTCTCGTTATTCCATCACTTTTTTAAGAACATGGCTAGAATAGAAGAAACAAAAGATTGGATAATTAAAACAGTTTGGCCGGAAATTATAAAAAATGGAAAGCTAAAGAAAAGTTCGAAAATTTTGAATGAAAGTAATAAGGAATCAATAAGGATATTGGATGTATCAGTCAATCCCATCGGTATAGAAGAGGCTTATATGCTAACTAGTTGCCATAGAGTAAAAATAGACTACACATGCGATAATGAGAGGCAATCTCTCTACCTGATATCGAAGGTAAGAAAACGAAAGCGAACATGCAGAATTACTTATGAATTTTGTTACTCGGTATTCGAAAGAAAATTTCCGAAATTAATTTAAGCTAAAACTTCTATTACGGATAAGTCATACAAAGTGTTTTTCGACAATACTTCCATCACTATCGCCTTGTTCGTTACTTGGTAAACAAAGCTTTACGGCCTAACATCTTATTGGATAATTTTCTACAAAATTGCTTTAAATATTTAAATAAAATTCGTGAGCAATGAGCAAACAAGTTCTTAGTTCTTAGAAATCAAATTTAAATTCATAACGGAAACAAAGTTTTCCATCACCATGGTTTCTCATCAATTGGACTCTCTTTCCATAAGTTCCCAACTTGCTCTTATGTAAAAGCACTTTGAGATTTAAAATACATACATATTTAAAATAAATAAATAAATATAAAATATGGATTTAATGACATAAAAATGTTCAAATGCATGGAATTGCCGTCTGATTTCCGGAAAAGTATGAATTTACGCAAACGAAGTTTAAAAATCGTTTTAAAAGTAATTTTTTATATAACAAATTTCTTTTAAATTTTTCTAGAACAAAATCTGGGATGCCAATTTTAAGTGCATAGTAATATAGATTTTAGGAAATAATTTCAAAAAATAATCGTTCACACGTTTTCAAGATATTGATTTTTCAAAAAATAAATTGGATTTTTTTTTCAAAAAACAAAAAAAAATATTTTTTCGAAAATTTTTATATACAATATTATTTTAAACTTAAGGGGGCTCCTGGTGAAAATTTTTGGTTAAAATTGTTAGAGCCGTTAATGAGAAAGTCGAAAATCAGAAAAGCGGTTCTATGACAGATACCATTAATAACATTTTGGCCCAACATTTTTTTTTATAAAAATGTAGTCCATGTCCATAATATCAAACTTAATTTTTTATCAAAATCGTTAGAGCCGTTTTCGAGATAAGTAAGATCTTGCAATACAGGTGTATGGGGGTACCGTTAGTTTTGGAGATAAAAAAAATATTTCAATTTCCCCTCTAAGGAATCACCGAAGAACCTTAACTACTGAGATTGAGGAAAATAAGTTCAGTGGCTTAGGCTGCAGGGAGTGCTTAATTTTCCTTAAAATTTGTATAAGAAAAATTAATATGCAAATTGTTAGTGTTCAATAAAATACATTTTATAACGTAATTTAAAAATTTAGTCGTGTATCCGTTTTTAAGATAGGGAATTTTCAAAAAAAAAAAAATTGTAGTATTTTTTTAAAAACCCAAAAACTATTTTTTCGAAAAAAATTTTAGATTATATTTTTCCAAATGCAAAGAAATTTTGGTCAAAATGAGAAAATTGAAAATCTGAACAACCGTTCTATGACAGGTACCCTTAATAAAATTTGCCCCCAAATTTTTTTTTTAACCAAAATGTATTCCATGTCCATAATATTACACCTAGTTTTTTTTTTATCAAAATCGTAAGAGCCGTTTTCGAGATAAATAAGATTATGCATTAAGGGTGTATGGGGGTTAGTTTTAAAGCAAATAAAAATTTCAATTTATCCCGTAGGGAATCATCGAAGACCCTTAAGTTCCGAGTTTGAAGAAAATAGATCTAGTGGCTTAGGCTCTAGATCGAGGTACAGACATACAGACATACAGACAGACAGACGGAATTTTCGAACCCGGTTTATTCGTCCTCGCTATCATCGGAATGTCAACTTTGATTAAAATCTCGAGTTCGATTTTTTTTCCAAATGTAGAACTTGCCCTATAGTCCTATATCGCAAGTAAAAATAGTATGGTAAGGTACCGGTAGTTTTGGTCTTAAAAAAAAGAAAGAAACTTGTTGGGGAAAAATATTTCGATCTTAATAATCTTAATAATTACTGTTTTGAATATCTGATTGCAGTGAATTTACTCATATTTTATATTATTTGTTATCAATTATAAAACACCATTTTTTTACAAAGGTTGAAATTTCCAAATTCAATTCTGCACGACTTGTTGTCAATGCATATCTGAATTGTCTGCGGCATTTGTGGATGATGATTCCACACATGGATGATTTTTTCCAAGAGCTGCGTTTTGGTCGTGATCAACTCTTTAATCTTTAATAACATCCCTATTCACCAGATTCCAAACATTTTAAAAAGGATTCATGTTTCATGTCAGTGCTGTAACCCGGTCAAGCCAACGAGATATTAGATTTATTAGGATAAAATTGGCTCTAATTAACACCATCGTTTAGCTTGAAGACTTTGTCTAACTTTATCATAATTTTGAACACTTTAGATAACTCTTCTAGCTAATGTGCGTTTTACAACAAAACCTAAGAGAATTTACGTTGAACATTGAACAACCCTTAATTTTGACAGAACTCAAACACAACTACACAAACAAAACAAAAAAAAATTAAAAATACAAAAATAACTTCAAACCAAATAATTTTTCGCCAAGTAAAGATACAGATTATGATTGTTTATCGTTATTTATATTATTTTAGATGGAAATGAAGTATATATTGCTATTTCACAAAATAAAACTTAAGTTTGTTGTTGCAAGGTGCAAATTTATTTGGCAATTGACGTGCATACATATGTATGTAATTTTGTAGGTACAGACTTGTTTGTTCATCGCCCGCCACAATATTGGAAAATTAAAGATCGTAAAGCAGTTTTGTATGGTTGTTCCGGATTTCTTATATTCTGTCCCAAGCACATTTTTTAAATTAAGTATATCAAAAGTGTTTTATAGATGACAGCAATACTTATGCGTATAGAGAATAATTATACGCATAGAGAACACATTGGCTATTTACTTTTCCAGGCATTCAATACAAATATTTTTGGGATTCATTACATAAATAATATGTAGTGAGTACAAGGACACTGTACTCATCACAATGTGTCATTTAAAATTGTTTTAAATGAGTACTGATGCTACTTTCATATTTATGAATTTATATTGACTAAGCTATAGTTATGGGCCCAGCTTCTTGTACCCAGTACAAACAAAATATTTGAGTCGTACATATTATAGGTTTGATTCTTCTCCCCATTTTTTACTTGCGATATAGGTACTATAAGGCAAGTTCTGCATTTGAAAAAAAATCGAACTCGAGATTTTGATCAAAGTTGACATTACGATGATAGCGAAGACGAATAAAGTGGGTCCGGCAATTCCGTCTGTCTGTCTGTATGTCTGTACCTCGATCTAGAGCCTATAAGCCACTGGACTTATTTTCTTCAAACTCGGTAGTTATGGGTCTTTGGTGATTCCCTAAAGGAGAAATTGAAATTTTTTTTTTAGCTCTAAAACTAACGGTACCCCCCCATACACCCGTAATGCAAAATCTTATTTATCTCGAAAACGGCTCTAACGATTAGGTGTAATATTATGGACATGGACTACGTTTTGGTAAAAAAAAATTTGGGGCAAAATGTTATTAACGGTACCTGTCATAGAACGGTTTTTTTGATTTTCGAAAAGCAGGAGTCCCCCTAAGCTAAAAATAATATTGTGTATAAAAATATTCGAAAAATTATGTTGGGTTTTTTTGAAAAAAAATTTTTTTTTGAAAAATCAATATCTTCAAAACCTGTGAACGATTATTTTTCGAAATTATTTCCTAAAATCAATATTATTAAATACTTAAAATTCGCATCCCAAATTTTTTTCTTATATAACAAATTTATTTATTTAATAACTAGCTGCCCCGGCAGACGTTGTTCTGCCCTTTTTTCTCTAAAACAACAGTTATAAAACATATTTCAGAGTGATCACTTTTCATATTTATAGATTTACGTCTCCATGATAAAAATCGATTACTTACAAATATAAGTGTCCTATCTTGTAAGTTGCAAGACTTTAGTATTAGTAGTAATAATCTGGTATTTTCATTGTAATGCCTTATCGTACACGATATTTTTTGTTTGATTACCTGGCGCGTAAATAAATAAAGCTGTCGGTTTTCCGACGCGAGAGCGGGCAACATACAACTGTTCATGAGAGAAGCATAGGTTTTCCAGATTGACGCCGCAAACACTCAACGACTGACCATGTGATTTATTTATGGTCATAGCGAAAGCAAGCTGCACTGGAAATTGCAGTCTTTTAATTGAAGATTAGGTGGAGGTAATGCTGGCAAATCCAGTGAGTTCAAAAATTCTGGTGGATAATTGACGGCATGATCTTGGTTAGTTGGCAATCAACTGATTTGTATGTCCTTAATTCACCGGCAATTTCATTTTGGATTTTGAAATTTATTTCATTTACATCCGTGTTTTTGGGAGCTAATATAGCTCGTTCACTCAACCAACCAACAATAATTTCTGTAATTTTGAGCTACGTTTGGGAACACATTTTCTAAAAGCTCAGTTTTTGATTCTGTAAACTGACAAAAATTGATAGGAAATGTAATGCAGCCTGTCATAACATCTACAGGGATTTTACCATTACCAATGTCAATTAGTTGTTTTGAAAATATTTCTCTAGATCTATTCTTTTGCAATCTGACACGCGTATTCTGTGGCTCAAATTTAGTATCTTAATTTTTGTCCACAAAATGGAGGACTTCAAACATGCATTCAGTTCATCCGCTGGTGTAGACCGTGGAATAACTGGTAATGTTTGACGAAAATGTCCTGCTAACAAAAACATCGCCCCATCGAATCGGTTTTGATTGCTTCGTAGATCTTCCAGAGTTCTGTCTAATGCCTCCAAAGGCTTCTTATGTGCCATCGTGCATTCATTCCATACTATCAACTTGCATTGCTGAAAAACCTTTGCCATTGCAGAGTGCAAGTTGGAGTTTCGTTGCTTTGAATATTCAATGGTAATTTTAGCGTTGAATGGGCTGTTCGACCGCCTTCCAACAATGTAGCTGCAATACCAGAGGAAGCAAGTGCGAGTGCAATTGCATTCTGTGAACGAATTGTTGCTAAAATCAATGAAATTAAAAAAGCCTTTTCTGTACCACCAGGAGCATCCAAAAAGTAAAATCCTCCAGTTCCATCATTTACAACTTCCATAAGTGTATCAAAGACATACTTTTGTTGTTGGTTCAACAACGGAACATATATTCGAACCGATTCCCTTAAAGCATCGAGATCGAACAGTTTTCACGATACAACTCTTGATTAAAAGCGTCGTGCATTGGGCGATTAGGCACGGCCATTCCTAATTGAGATAATAATTTTTGTTCGACATCATCAAGCACATATGTATGTATGTCTTCAATTGATATCAACGCCCCGTTGTAAATTTCTTCAGTGAATTGTAAATATCGATTTCCTGTTCTATTGCGCATTTGATGCAAGATACACATATCATCTTTGTATTTGATGCATAAATCAAATGGGTTTGACGGAAAACATGTTCGTAGAAAACAATGTTCGTATTTGTTGAGCTTTTGAAGAAATTACAGCATCATTTAAAGTTTGATCCCAATGAGCATCATTTTTTAACAGTTGTAAACGCTGACAGGATTCTCTGTAAGAGCCACATAATTCACCATTAACTATTCGTAAATGTTGGAATGATGTTGGGCCTCGAACATTGACTAAAAGTGTAATCTATATAAATAAAAATGAATCGCAAAATGTGTTGCTAAGCGTAAAACTCGAGAACGCCGCAATAAACGTTTTTTCTCTCCATAAGAACCTTTCTTGAACCTTAACAAATACTTAAAAAAAAAAAAAACAGGCGAATTGGTCAAGCCGTTCTCGAGTTTAACGCTTAGCAACACATTTTGCGATTCATTTTTATTTATATAGATAAAACGATTTTTAAAGTTTGTTTGCATAAATTCATACTTTTCTAGAAATCAGACGACAATTTCATTTTAAATTCATGTTTTATATTTATAAAATGTATCTTAAATTCCAAAGTACTTTTACATAAGAGCAAGTTTGTGCGATCCAGTCGTGCATTTTATTTATTCAAAGAGTATAGACTTCTAATGAAAAAAATATACCCACCTAGCCCGCAACCAGCTTTGGCTGAACAAATTTCTTTTTATACTTGGTCGTTCAATAAGGAAGGATATATGTATGTTAAAATGAAATAAAACATGTTGTGCGCAAGATACGACTACAGTAAAACCCGCTTAAGAGAAACCCGCTTAAGAGAAAAACCTGCTTACCTGAAACACTTTTTTCAGCCCCAAGTATTTTCCGACCAATTTCCCTTAAAACACTCCGCTTAAGAGAAACTCGCTTAAGCGAAAAACCCGGATAACTGAAACATATTTTCAATTAATTTTTAATATTTTTCATTGAAAAAAAAAATGAATCGAACAGAACAAAAATTTGCTAGTTTTCGTTTTTCAATAAATTATTTTTGTGTTATTGAATCGTTGTTTTATTTAACTTCTTTCAAAACAAGTCCAGAAGATAAAAACAATATTGTTTCTAGCATTAAATCTCCGCTCAATGAAATTTTTAAATCCGCTTAGGTGAAATTTTTTTTTTCACTTATCCGAACTCCGCTTAAGTGAAATTATTTTTCACTTAAGCGGGGTTCGTTTAAGTGAAAAACCTGCTTAAGTTAAAGAAAGACTGTGACATATTGCCGTTTCTCTTAAGCGGGTTTTACTGTAGATATAACAAGTTTTTTTTTTTTTAATTGAAAGGCCCATGTATGCCATTATACCTATGGATTATGACATCGTTCAAATGCCTTCTCAGATTCTTACGGTGCCGCCGCCGCCACCATCTTTTAAGAACCACATGTCGTCTAGGTGCATATGGTTCAATTTAGGCCACAAGAAATTGGTTATCATCGTTCTGTAGTGCTCGTCATTGATTATGACCACCTCACCAAGGACGTTTTCGAAAAAGTGCGGACCAATGTGGCCACCGGCTCAAAATCCAAACCAAACGGTACCTTTTTGAGAATGTATTGTCACCTTGTGAACCTCGTGTTGGTTTCTATTGTCCAATATACGCAATTTCGCTAATTAACACAGCCAATCATCCAAGAATGAACCTCGTTGCTAAAGATGGTTTTTCGGCCAAAATTGCAGCCCTCTTCCAAACTCCCTCGGGTTGTGCTGTACACTTTCACGGACCGCGGTTATCTTGCCATACGTGTTTTTTTGAAAGCCCATAAGGAGAGAGTCCATATTGTAGAAAAAACGACGACTAAGCGATTTACATGTAAAAACAACAGCCTTTCGTCCGGCATATCAAGCACCTTTAAAATTTATTCTACATGGTATTTAAACGTGTCTGTTAAAAGGGATTAAAATACTGGCTCAATATTGATCAAATAGTTGCGGCTGGTTTAAAGTAAGCGAAAGCATCTTTTTATAAAATATCTCCTCAAACTTGTCCTGAATACAACATTATAGATTACGCCACAGCAACAATACATATTTGACATTATGAGATGATGATATATTTGAAAAGCATATTTTCCATGTACCGTTTATTGCACTTTTCGCTATGACTAGTTTATTTTTAAGGTGACTTTCTATACTTAGGCACGGTGCACACAAGCGTTCTTTTGACGCGCGGTACCGCAGCCTGCGAGTCTTTGAGGCAAAATAACGCGCGATGCCGCAGCGTCATCGCACTCGTGTGTGCACCACTCAATTCATTTGTGAATACTGTAAGACGCAAAGGCGGTGACGCTGCGGTACCGCGAGTCAAAAGAACGCTTGTGTGCACCGGGCCTTAGATTGCTAGAAATACTAACTCCTAAATATTCGTATGTTTTCACAATTTCTATGGGTTCTCTGCTGAAATACCATTTTCATTCCTCTCAGTTCGACAAAAATAACCTTTTCGAAAAACCATCACTTTGGATTTGAATAAGTTCACTCTCATATTCCATGATTGGAAGAATGATTGCAGTCAGCTTATCATTAATTGCAGCGATTAGCTTACTAGGCAAACATTACCACATTTCGATTCCACCAGGAAGAAATGTTATGTTTATGTGTGAGAGCTTGAATTTAAATTTTCACACTCTGTGAGTCACCTCAATTCTAAAAATATATTTATCTTAGTTCGTCAAAGCACATGAATGAAAAAGGTGCAACTGACTTAATAACTTTGCTTATCTAAAATCAACATTTTCGTCAAATTTTCTGTCATCGCTGATACTTATTTTTTGTATCTCAACTATCGTTATCGCTATTACATGATGAGTTTACGATAGGACTATCATAGAAGATAGAAAGATCAATATTTAAATAACTTCACTTTATTAAAAATTAATGAAGTACAGTGCAACCCTGTTATAGTGCCATTAAGATGACAGATGATTCCATGAAAGTTGTGCTTGTATCCGATATTAAAACAAATCAATTAAATGTCAGCAAAGAACCAAATTAAAAAAAAAAAGGTTTTTGGTCGAGTTAAGGTTAAGAACACTACCATATATGGTTCTTCTAACAAAATTTGCAAATATAATCTGCAAAAATTGTAAAATACCAAAAAGTACTTCTAAATCTATTACATAAATTTGAACAAAACCCTTTCTTTGTTGTCATCCATTCTTCAGACGTATTTATTCGAATAGAAGTTGTTTTTTTTTTTTATTTACATACTTCTGGAAACATTTTTGAGAGCTCATTCCAATAAAAAGATTTTTTCGAAAAACTATGGAATCGTTGAGTTAAAAAATTGATTTTAAGGTTTAACTTGTTCAAGGTTGAACTGATCGAAAAAGTTCTTCATTAAGAATAATATCTTCTTACGTTTTAAAAATATCTAAGATAGTGCGATTCAAAAATGTCTAAGATAGAGCAAAATTAAGTTTCAATCTTTCCACTATCTCTCTTCTATTATCGGAATTTTTTAAATGCGTTGTAACAAAAAAATACTTCGATGAAGACATACATACATATGTCAAGCTAACGAAGTTTTCGGAGTAAAAGAAAAAAAAAATTTTAAATAAATTTTGGTGAATACTTTCATATACGAAATAATGTCGAATCATATTAATGGAGTGTTATTTTTATGTGAGCATGTATTTATCATACAGTTATAGAAGACCTTTTCTTTGAGATAAATGACGCATTTGGATCAAATTAGTTGATAATGAATTAATCTGTTTTCGTTTTCATAAATATTTTTGATAAGTTTAAGTACTTAGGGACCTTATAGACCAGTTTTCAGAAGTTATAGATAAAACAAAGTAGGTATATTAAGCGATAAATGAATAAACAAACATACACACATGTTTTTATTTATTTGAGTGGAAAATTTGTGTTTTTTTTTTCTATCCCAACAGTATTTGCAATAATAAATAAAATGCACGACTGGATCGCACGAACTTGCTCTTATGTAAAATAACTTTGGAATTTAAGATACATTTTATAAATATAAAACATGGATTTAATGAGATAATAATGTTCAAATGCGTAAAATTGCCGTCCGGTTTCCGGAAAAGTATGAATTTATGCAAATAAACTTTACAAAATCGTTTTATTATTAAATAAATTTTTTATACATATAAGAAATTTCTCTAAAATTTTTCAAGAAAAAAATATGGGATGCGAATTTTAAGTATTAAATAATATTGATTTTAGGAAATAATTTCAAAAAATAATAGTTCATAGGCTTTGAAGATATTGATTTAAGAAAAATTTTTTTTTTCAAAAAAACCCAATAAATATTTTTTCGAATATTTTTATATACAATATTATTTTAAACTTAAGGGGACTCCTGCTGAAAATTTTGGGTTAAAATCCTTAGAGCCATTAATGAGAAAGTCGAAAATCAAAAAAAGGGGTCTATGGCAGGTACCCCTAATATCATTTTGCCCCAAAATTTATTTGACCAAAATGTAGCCTATGTTCATAATATCACACCTAATTTTTTTTATAAAAATCGTTAGAGCCGTTTTCGAGATAAATAAGATTTTGCATTACGGGTGTATGGGGGGTACCGTTAGTTTTGGAGCTAAAAAAAAAATTCAATTTTTCCTCTAGGGAATCACCGAAGACCCTTAACTACCGAGTTTGAAGAAAATACCTCCGGTAGTTTAGGCTGTAGTTCGAGGTACAGTCATACAGACATACAGACATAAAGACATACAGACATAGAGACATACAGACATACCGACAGACAGACGGAATTGTCGGACCCACTTTTTTCGTCTTCGCTATCATCGTAATGTCAACTTTGATCAAAATCTCGAGTTCGATTTTTTTCCCAATGCAGAACTTGCCCTATAGTACCTATATCGCAAGTAAAAATAGGTAAGTGGAAAGTTTCCAGCTTGAGGACACAAAATTCATATCAGTATTATGTTATACAGCTCACTAGTCTCCTCCTCCTTATTTGATACAAATTGCTTAACTTGCTTAAAATTATGAAAAAGACTGCATTAAGTAAAACCGGCTTCATTCCTCAAAAGAGCAATGCTTAAAAATTATGTGCAGTAAATTTTATAGTCATTGTTTATTATCTTCTTAATATTTTCAATTTTTTAAATAAAAGAAACTGGAATTATGTATGTACATAGGTACCTACTTTACACTGTGGCTCAATAAACTCTTCCTCATTGATAAAAAATTCATATCGTTCGAAACAGAAATATACACCTTTTAAAATGTATACAACTTAGGTTTGAAGAATTAACCATAATTTAGTTTCATTACTATTTCTGAATAAAAGAGCAAAAAACACGATTTTTGGATATACACGATTTAATAATAGGAAAATGTTCAAATTCATAAAATATCCGTCTGATTTCTAGAAAAGTATGATTTTATGCAAACAAAGTTTAAAAAAATCGTTTTGATATTAAACTAATTTTTTATACATAATGTTTATGAAGTTTCTTAAAAAATTTTTAAAAAATTTGGTAAGTCAATCTTAAGTATTCAATAATATTCGTTTTAGTAAGCAATTTCAAAAACTAATACTTCACTAGTTTTCAAGATATTGATTTTTTAAAAAATCCAAAAAATATTTTTACGCAAACGTGTAAATACAATATTTTCCTTTCAAATTGAAAGGAGCTCCTGTATACGAATTTTTGTCAAGATTGTGAGAGCCATCAATGAAAGATACAAAAATTGAAAAATTTTTACTTGCGATATATGTATAGGTACTATATGGTAAGTTATGCAATCGCAAAAAAATCGAACTCGAGATTTTAATCAGAATTAACATTATTATGATGGAGAAGACGAAATTCTGTCTGTCTATCTGCCTATTGGACTTGTGATGATTTTTCTTCGTGGCTCAGGTAAGCTCGTCAGTGACCAGGGTTCTTCCCAAAGAAGCTCCGAATGAAAAAGCCTATTTTAATACTGCTAAATTCTCAATCAATTTATTTCATAGTTTTGTATTTCTTACACGGTATTTTATATAATGTTATTTACAATATTACTTTTTTTATCTTAAGATAAATAACACATTATGTCGTTTAATACAATATTCAAAAACTTAAATAACTAACACAGTACTTCATATAATGTGTCCCCAGCACGCAACCTGGGGAACAAAACGGTCGGAAACTCTTTGAAGAGAACCTTGTCCAGCGCTATCCTTGAAGAGAAACAATCTAGAGAAATAAACGGGTGAAACTCTCAAAAGGGAACCTGTGCAGTGAGCTACTTGAAGAGGAGCTCAGAGGAACAAAGCGTTTGGACCTAGCTAATACCTAACAATTTAGATCAGCTTCACAGTTCACAATTAAAGTTATGCCTCTCCCTCTCTGTCACCGAAACACCTTCTAAAAGGTTTTTGTTTGCGGCCCGATCTTAAACTCTCTATACACTATAATGGTATCCACACTGGACGAGAATAAAATTTAGGCTTAGGTTTAGGTTTATTTATTGAACTTTAATATATACAATAGTAAAACTTAAAATTAAGGATAAAATGAATGAATAAAAATTTGTTGGCATAAAGGGGCCTAATTTATACAATGACTTATAAAACTCATAAAATTATAACATTTATAATATAAATGGTAAAATATTTAAAATTAAGATATGTTGGCTTGGTTTTTCTCTCGGGTTGTTCCGTCCCGTTTGTCCAGTTGGTGTGTTTCTTGGTGGTTGGTTGGTATATGTTTTCAGCCACGGTGGTATGCTGACTCCGCGTCGGCTTAAAATTGAACTGCTTTTGTTCGTTGTGGGTTTCGATCCTTTCTATCATATCCAAAGCACTAAGGTATCTAGGCTCTGGATGACGTTCCTGGGTGGTCATCCTTCTCACAAGCTGGCTTGGGGGGTTGGCGGTGTTGTGAATAAGCTTCTTTGCCAATTGCACGGAAAACTGGTCCAGTGGCTTGATCTTGGCTTCTTCTTAGATACTTTCGTATGGGTAGTGCTTCTGTCGCTGTCGATCGAAGATTAGCCCGGTGCTTATCCTCAGAATTTTCCTTTCGTAGAGTTGGAGCTTCTGCATTGCTGTCTTCGAAATGGTGTACCATGCAGGAAAATTATAGCTGATGACAGGTCTGATTAGCTGCTTGTATATAAGTAGTTTCATTGGCTGGCTTAGTCCGGTTCTTCTGGCTAGCAATGGGTGCAAGTGATGAAACGCAAAGTTGGCCTTCCTTAGTATCTGCCTTGAGTGAGGGTTGAATTTGGACAGCTCGTTGAAGTGGACTCAGAGATATTTTACATTTCTTTTGGCTACTTTCGTCGATCCATCGGGGAGCTTCACGGTCAGATTTCTGCAAATGGCTGCAGAACGACAGCGGCTGCCATTGGTGAAGGGGCTCCTGAAACATACCAGCTCGGATTTGGCAGTGTTGATTCGGATGCCCCACTTTCTATAATACTCGTAGAGTCTGGAGACGTGAGCTTCCACTTTTCGAGCTGCAATTGTTGGCACTATCGATGAGGCGTAGGTCAGTGAGTTGTCAGCAAAAAGCAGGTTCTCGCAATCAGTTGGCATACGGGTTGATCAGATGTCATCAGGTTATATAGGGAGGGATCCAGCTTCGATCCTTGGGCGACTCCGGCTTTGCTGGATTTGGTTGAAGACTTGCAGCTGACCTGAAAGAGAGAAAAGAAAATAATATTTGTATTAGTGGCGAAGGTAATCCAAGTACTCGAAGCATATGGATAAGAGCTTCTATCCATACGCTGTCGAATATTTTCTCGACATCCAGAAATCATCCTATGGAATTTTCTCATTTTCTTAACCTCCACTTATCAAATCTGCAGCTATAAGTCAGTTTGAACTGGAAAAAAAATAAGAGACAAAATTGTATGGAATTCCAAAAAAATTGTGATAACATGACTTCAGGTACACACTGAATGTGAAATATGATTATTTATTAAGGCGTTTGTAGGTGTCGTAGCGTTTTGCTCGGTAATGAGATTAAGGGTATGTAGGACAGGTGTTGTAACGCTTCGTTACAAACAACGGCCTAAACGGCTCGCCCCATTTGCTTTGAATTTGGTAGACAGCAATTTGTAATTTATTCCCCATGGAATTTTCTTTCCTTTTTTAAATTAAAAATGTCGTTACCTACAATATAAATGTTTTTCTTAATTTCATAAAACATTTTTTTTTCTCAGAAACTGTTCCACAAATTTAATACAAAATAATATGCACGACTGGGTCGCACGAAGTTGCACCTATTTATGTAATAGACTAGGAATTTTAAAAACGAATGTTATTAGAGAAAACTGTTCATAAGGATAACATTTTTTTTTAAATCTTTTACTAGTAAGAGATAAAAACGGAATGCTATGCAAATATGAATTTATGAAAGATCGAAAATTCTTAATCGTTGTAGTGGTTTATATACAAAATTTTTAAAACAATTTTAAGAAAAAAATTTGGTATAGGTACGCCAATTTTAATTTTTTATTATTGTACGAATGAAAATCAAAGTTCCAAAAAAAAAAAATATTAACCCGTTTTTGAGATATCGAATTTTCCAAAAAAAAAATGATTTTATTTTTTCAAAAATTTTAAAAATATTTTTTTTTTTTAAGTTCTGAAATGTGATGTTTTTTATACTTTTTAGAAGTATCTCTATAAGAAATTTCATTAAAATCCGGTTTGTCGATAATGAGTAACTTAAAATTTAAAAAAATGGTTCAATTATAGGTACAAGCTTTAATATCTTAATTTCAATTTTTTTTATTAAATTAAAGATCGTAAAAATTGATTGAAAAAAAAAAATTATCAAAATTCTAGGCACCCGTTTTCAAGGAAAATACGATTTTTGAAAACCATTTCTTAACATTTGTATGGTGGGTATCTGTCTTTATTTTTAAGTAAAATAAATTAGTTTTTCTCATATCATATATTAAAAAAGTTTTATTTGTCAAGTTAAAAAAAATCTAGTTTGTGTTTTTTTGAAATATTAAGTTTTGAAAAAAAAAAATTTAATTTTTTTTTCAAAAATCCAAAACGATTTTGTTTGAAAATTTGAATACTTTATTCTATATACATTTTTGGGGAGTTTTTGTACAAAAAATGATCAAAATCAGTGGTACTCTTTTTGAAAAAATCAAAACAAAAAAAATTGTTCCATGGGGGGTACCCGCAATAACCATTTTTCGTAAAAAAATTTTCAACCATTACTCAGCTTTGACTAAATAAAATTATTTTGTATTTTTAGTTTTTGAATCTGTCGAACAGTTTTTGAGAAAAAAATATTAATAAAATTTCCAAAAAAAATTCGTATGAGGTACCGTTATTTTTGGTCTTTAAGAAAAAGAAAAAAGTGGGGGGGGAAATTAAAAATACTATCTACCAAGCTTAAAGAAAATCGGTCGAGCCGTTTAGGCTGTAGTCGAACCGACAGACAAACAGAATTGCGAGACCCACTTTTTTAGTCTTCGCTATCATCGCAATGTCAACTTTGATCAAAATCTCGAGTTAGATTTTTTTTCCGAATGCATAACTTGCCTTATATGTACATATGTAGTACCTTTAGGTCACAAGGAAAAATGGAAACATTTCATTTAGTTAAAGCTAGGTAATAGGTAAAATTGAAATTAAGATATTACTGACTGCACCTACCATAGAACGATATCTTCGAATCTTAAAATCCTCATTATTGGCATAACGGATTTTAGTAAAATATAAATATTAAAAAGCTCTTCGTGAAATTGCTCAATTGTTACTTCCACAAAAATTAATTTTGCGTTACCCAGTTCTGCAATTGTATTAGACAAAATTCGATTTTATTAGTCTTAATCAATTAACCAATATTTTTGAATATACATATGTATGTTGCAAAGCATTGACCTTTTGATAAGAGTTAATTTTGAATTTTGGGAACATGAAATTTCTCTCTTGCAGTACCTTAAGGTATTTGATTCACTAACATGAAATTTTACAAAAGAGTGAGAAAAAAGATTTGTATACAAAAAGAGAGCAATCTTATCCTCTACATATATATATTGTTTTTACGTCCTTTTTAATTATTTATTATTTTTTCTTTAAAATCATTAAACTTTTCTTTTTTTTTACTAATTTCAGCGAACTCCAACCGAGGTTACTCCTGAAAACTATGATGCAGTGAACTTTAATACTTTGTACAGTAATGAAATTGCTGCTTATAACAGAATCCTTCCTGAATTGATGAAACTTTCTAATGATTACAATTATTGCCCTACCTATTACTACTCAAATATACAAGACAAAGAAGCTTCAATAGTGCTAAGTGATTTTAAGACAGACGGTTTTCAAATGTCTCCAAGTCGAATTAATCTTTCTTTGGAGCATATTTTACTGGGAGGTAAGTTTAATATGCACGAAAACGTCGCAAGAACTTGCTTTTGCTGTTCGAAATAATAACGTGACTAAGCATTGATGGTTTATAAAAATTGTTAATTAGGACAATGACATTATTCAAACTAATGTACCTATATAAAAAATTAAAAATATTAAAGTAAAATCGATTATTTCTTATGCGATTCCACAAAAGTTTAAATAATTTCGGAACGCAATATTATTCAAACATGTGTTAATTAGCAAACTCGGTATTAAGTTTACTGCTTTGAATACTCAGTTAGACGCGGTAGTTCCGATTTGACAAACAATTGGAATAACAAGTTCAAATGGTATTCACGTCAAGGTATTTTGAAAAAACGCTTGTTAACATATATCGAGTGATTTTTTAAGATCTAAAAAGCAAAAAAATCACCCATTATTTGTTCCTTACAACATAGTCTTGCTTGCAGCCCTGTTATTTGAAAATTCGACGCTGCCATATAGTGTTATGGCTCCTCCTGTTCTTGATAGCGTAAATGGTCTTATGGGGCGAATCTTTTTTCGCACTCGTACCGTCGCAATTGTCTTAAAAGATCTTCAAATACACAAATCCGCTGGTCCAGATGGAATATCCCCTATTGTTCTGAAGAGGTGTTCTTCAACGCTGGCAAAACCACTGCGTAAGCTTTTCTATCTATCCTATTCTTCTGGACTCTTTCCGAGTAGATGGAAAACAGCATTTGTCCAGTCAGTCCCTCAAAAAGGCGAATTATCCTCCCCCTCCAGTTACCGACCGATTGCACTTACGTCCCTTCTTTCCAAGGTCATGGAAACGCTGATTAATGATCAGTTTAAGAAATATCTTGAAGAACGAAAGCTTCTTAATGACCGGCAATACGGCTTTCGTAGCAACAGATCCACTGGTGATCTGATGGCATATCTAACCGAAAAGTGGAACAAATCCTTGCACCATTTTGGTGAAACCAAGGTTATTGCACTTGATATTTCTAAAGCATTTGATAGAGTTTGGCATGAAGCTCTCTTATAGAAAATGCGTGCAATTGGCATCGATGAATCTCTTCTTCGTTGGATTAGAAATTACCTTTCAGACCGTTCAATTCGTGTTGTTTTGGACGGGTTCAAGTCTGATATTCACAAAATAAATGCTGGTGTGCCCCAATGCTCCGTTTTGTTTCCGACTCTCTTCCTCATTTTCATCAATGATCTCTTGTCTGTATCTACTAATCCACTTTATTGTTTTGCTGACGAAAGTACCCTCAGCTTTTCATATTCATTTTCAGATCCTCATCCTTCTTCTTCGGAGGTGGCTCTGCAACGGCAGCGTATGATAAGCTCATTAAATTCCGATCTTGACAGCATTAGAATGGGGTGTTAGAAACCACGTGGAATTTAATGCTTCAAAAACCCAAAGCTGTCTTCTGTCCGTCAAGCTTAATATTCCACCCCTGCCATCATCCATGGATGGCACTTGCATCGGGGAAACCGAAAAGCTTTCTGTCCTTGGTATGTGTATTACCGACCATCTTTTGTGGCATGATCACATATTTGATGTTGCCAAAAATGCTGCGAAATGCTTAGGTTTCCTCAGAAGATGTAAGCAGTTTTTTTCCCCTTCTGATCTGGCTACAATTTATAAGGCATACATTCGGCCTAAGCTTGAGTACAACTCCCATATCTGGGCTGGTGCTCCTAAAACTCACCTGCACCTCTTAGACAGAATCCAAAGCAGAGCCCTTAGACTAATTGGAGACAGTTCTATTACGGAAACTTTTGTTTCTCTCGATCACCGTCGTAATGGCTCTTGTCTCACTTTGTTTTATCGCTTTTTCTATAAGCAATGCTCTAATGATATAGCCAGTTGCATTCCGCCCTTGAAACAATTTCGCCGTAATAGTCGTCTTGCTAAGAATGCTCATCAGTTTACCCTTGAGCCTAATTTTGGGCGTACTGTAAAATACAGAGATTCTTTCTTTAGCGGTACAACTCGAATGTGGAATACTTTACCCCACTCGATTTTTCCCCCCCATTGTGATGTACAAGCATTTAAGACCAATGTGCATCGGCATCTCCTTTTAAATCCCCTCCTTATTTCCTAACTGCTCGCGCTGTGGTATTTGAATCATTATCAAAACCTCCTTGAGCTCAATGTAAGTAAATGCCACAGCTTGACGTTTTCACGTAAGCAGCTCCCTCCTCCTCCCAGAAATGGTGATCTTGTATCCGTAGTCAATTCCAGTCGTGATTTAGGAGTAATTATATTATTCGACAGTTGGCTTTATCAAGCGCTGGTCAAAAGAGTTCTCTGACCCGTACATTATCAAATCTCTTTTCATTTCATTTGTCCGACCCATTCTAGAATATGCTTCTCAGGTTTGGTCCCCATATCAAATTACCCAAATAAGAAAACGAAGTCGTACAGCGTAGGTTTATTCGTTTTGCTCTGCGCAATCTTCCGTGGGAATATAACTATCGACTTCCTCCATATTCGAATCGCTTAGTTCTAATTGATCTTCAGTCGCTTAAAAAACGGCGTGAAATCGCGGATGTAGTTTTTATTTACGACTTACTAACTGGTAATATTGATTGTCAGGGTCTTATAAGTCTGATTTCTATTAATACCAACCGGCAAAATGTTAGGTCTTCTTTTTCACCGAACTAATAATAACTACTATAACCCTATGTCTCGTAAGCTGCGTAATTCCAACAACTCTTCAAATATTTTTGATTTTAATATATCTAAATCAGTCCTCCAAAATTCTCTCCTCTCCAACGCACCCCAATAACTTTTTCACCCGCTCAAAACTTTTGTAATTTATAAAAATTTCTGAGCTCAAATCGAAATAAAACCGAATTGGCCTCATTACTCTAAAAAAAAAAAAAAATTATGCCAAATATTGAAATATGGCTGTATTTCACGGCACCATCCAAAGGTTCATCTAGGGTCTCTCAAACTTATATGCGTCTCCGTTCGGCTAGATTCTAAACTGTTGTGTCAATCGAAAAATTTAAGAAAAATCTTATTTTTGCCCCAAACTTTTCCTAACGTTTAACATTTTCTCCTCGCTGAAATTAGTATACGATCTATCATTTAATAGGGAAGTATTTTTAAAAAACTTTTAATTGACAGTATTATTTTTTGTTTTCTCATTAATGCCTAAACTGATTCCACTTGAATGTATTCTTCGTCTACGAAGTAAATAATATTGCAGATACTAATTTTGAACCATTAAAAAAAAATAAAAACAATTTGGTTTTGACATTACCATATTTCAAAAAACTTTCGACGTTTTGCTTTTCAAATTAAATTTTTATCGTAACAAACATCTCAGAACTTACAATTGGCATGGCGTACAATTTTTTATTTATCGCAGTAACAGCAATATTTGTTTAAAGTTTTATTTAAAATTTAACTCAAATAATTTCTTATCTATTGTGATTTTAGTGGAACACGTTGCAACTTTCCATGGATTAGGTTTTGCCCTTAAAACTATCAATAAGAAAAAATTCGATGATCTTAAGGTATTAGCAAAAGAATCTCGGTATGCGAATCCACAGGCAGAAGATTTTAAATTAGTTTCTACCCTAGCAAATAATCGATTATCAAAAGCTACAGCAAAATTTTATCCGGAAATTCCAAAAGATTTTCTAGAAAAAATCCAACAACTTTTAAATAATAATTTTGAATATGCTAAGGAGCGATTGAAGCCTATCGAACCTTTTGCTACACTTTGCCACGGTGATTATCTGAGAAACAATATTGCTTTTGCTTACGATGACAATGAGGTAAGCAATTTCAGAAATTAATAACTGTATTTCATTTCAAATTTTGTTTAATTTTCAGAAACCAATAATTCCGAAGAAGGCAATGATGTTCGATTTTCAAACATTACGATACTCTTCGCCAATGATCGATTTAACGACGTTCTTAACAATTTCCTCCGGAATGGACGTCAGAGTGCCAAACTTCGATAAAATTTTTGAAACTTATCACAAGAAACTGTGTTCGACTTTTGTAGAGCTCACACGAAAAGAGCTTCCTCAGTTCATGTCAAAATCTAACATGTTAAAAGAATATGTTAAGTATCTTCCTTACAGTCTTGGAATCGCCGCATACTTTCTGGCAAACATGCACGAACCGAATAATATACTTAACGACAATATACTTGGGGGCAATTTAGACATGAAAGCAATAGAAGTATGTTTAATGACTCTTGGTGGGGATTCGGTCGACAGAGAACTTGCATCTTTACAGAAGGAACTATACGAGTTTATAGTTCAAGAAAATGTTGACATTTTTGAAGAGTTTTTGTAAAAAGTTCTTTTTTAATATACTTTAATTCAAACACCTGAAAATTTTAAGCCACAAACATAACTATTTTTAGTCGGTAATAAAATAAATAAATTCACTAAATTGCTAAAATGTTTTTAATTTCCCCAATCAAAAGGAATAAAATGCACGACTGGATCGCACGAACTTGCTCTTATGTAAAAGTACTTTGGGATTTAAAATACCTTTTATAAATATAAAACATTGATTTAATGAGATAAAAATGTTCAAATGCATGGAATTGCCGTCTGATTTTCGGAAAAATATGAATTTACGCAAAGAAAGTTTAAAAATAGTTTTATTAAAGTAATTTTTTTATATAACAAATTTCTTTCAAATTTTTCTAGAACAAAATTTGGAATGCCAATTTTAAGTGTTTAAGCCTAGTACTCAGTTCAAGTAAAAATGAAAATTTCATATAAATGTGGCGGCTGGTTCACTCGCATGAAATCCCCAACGAGAGGTGAGTACCTAAATGTGGATTGGAAAAACAATTATGTTCCACAACTTTTTCCACGCTAAATTTTCATTTCTCAATGTACTCGTACAGTTTTGTTTACGGTTCGTTTCGTTAACAAAAAAATATATATATTGTATTCTCTTGTGAGAATACCACCATCAAATAAAACACTAGTGATTTTTTAATAATATAAATTTATTATGAGCTTCAGATCCCTTACCACTGGTGGGGGGAAATCTTCAGCTATACGTTGGAATACTAATTAGAACTAAACTTCTAAGTGATCGAAGAAACCCTTTTATACTTCATATTTGTTTACTCAGCAATATGTTTGAAGATCATATGCTGCTCTTTGTTTAATAAAATTGCTGACACAAGAATTCTATTGGAATTATTAAAGATGCTTTGTGTACACAAGTTACTGAAGGCAAAATGTTCTGATATGCAGTTTATGTTTATAATATCGGATATCATCAATGAAATTATGAATCATTGTGTGAGCATTACATTTGGTATATGGAAAGATACTTTGTATCTTTCTTCATTATCATAGGGTGTTTAATATTATTACAAGATTATGTGAGGGTGTTCTGATAATGTAACCGTACAACCATCAGGAAAATGTTGAAGTCAGCGTGGAAAACTGTGACATTTGTCAGTTAATTTAAATATTTTGTTTCAAAATAAAAAATTGAAAATTTATAAACAGAAGTAAAGAATGGATAACGAATTTTTTGATACTGCTCTCGAGAGTTTACTTAATGAAAGTATTCAGTATTTCAGGTGAGTATCAAAAATTCACGTGGAAAAGTTTATTCTATTTTCATTTTTATTCTCCGCGTGTAATTTGGAACGTATTTATTTTTCATTTCACGCTAGGTGAGTACTAGGCTTTAGTAGGTAATATAGATTTTAGGAAATAATTTCAAAAAATTTCAAGATATTGATTTTTCAAAAAATAAATTGGAATTTATTTTTTCAAAAAACAAAATAAATATTTTTTTCGAATATTTTTATATACAATATTGTTTTAAACTTAAGGGGGCTCCTGGTAAAAATTTTCGGTTAAAATCGTTAGAGCTGTTAATGAAAAAGTCAAAAAAAAAAAACACGGTTCTGTGACAGGTACCATTAATAACATTTCGCCCCAAAAGTTTTTCGTATAAAAATGTAGTCCATGTCCATAATAGCACACATAATTTTTTGTTATCAAAATCGTTAGAGCCGTTTTTGAGATAAATAAGATTTTGCAATACGGGTTAATGAGAGGTACCTTTAGTTTTCGAGCTAAAAAAACATTTCAATTTCTCCTCTAGGGAATCAACGAAGACCTTTAACTACCATGATTGAAGAAAATAAGTCCAGTGGTTTAGGCTGTAGAGAGAGGTACAGACATACAGACACACTGAAACATGTTTTTTGTATATCTACTAAATTTTTATTAAAATTTTCATAAGAAAAATTGATATTAAAATTGTTAGTATTCAATAAAATACATTTTACAACGTAATTTTTCGAAAACTTTGGTAAAAATCGTTAGAGCCGTTGATGAGAAATTCGAAAATAAAAAAAACGTTCTATGACAGGTACCCCTAATAACATTTCCCCCCAAAATTTTTGTTTACCAAAATATATTCCATATCCATTATATCACACCTAATTTTAACTTCCCATAGGGAGTTATTGTAATCGGTCCGATTTGTCAAATTGGAATTTTGACATTTCTTGACGTTTCAAGGTCCCTAGAGGCTATATCAATCATTTTTAGAGAGATGTCTGTGTGTGTGTGTGTACGTACGTTTGTACGTTCGTACGTTCGTACGTCCGTACGTTCTGGTACCATTTTTCGTCGTCGATATCTCAAGAACGAGTAAAGATATCGTCTTCAAATAAATTTTGTTTAATAGGTAATAACTTCGAAAGAGGATAAAAGGGCGTTTATTAAAATTTAGTGAGTAGTTTTTTCATCATAACGGTTTAAAGAAAAAAGTAAAAATATTGGTTAGTTTTAAATATCTCACGAAAACTGGAAAAAAAAAAATTTCATTACCCAGATATTCTAAGAACGGAAAATAATTTTAAACTCAAAATAATTTTGTTTTACGAAAAATAATGTGTTTGACAACTAGTGAAAATTTAAAAAAAAAATCAGCTTACAGTTTTTTTACAAAAAATAAAAAACTATATAAAATTCTATTGAAAATTGGTAAAAATTGTTTTTCGACTCAAATTTCTCGAGAACTAGTAGTGATATTGACTTCTAATTTAGTTTATTTTATACATAGTATAATTTTGTACAATTGGTAAAATGTTGACAAATATTGAATTAATTTTTTTTTTAAGTTTTTAAGTTTTTTTTTTTTTTAAATAAAAAAACTATTAAAAATTCTAGTGAAAACTAGTTAAAATTGTATTTCAAGTCGAATTTCTTGGGAATAGTGCCTTCTAAAGTATGTTGTTTTATACATCGATACCTTCCCGTAAGAATGTATACTAAGCGACATTTCTAAAATTGTTCAGGAAACGAAAAAAACGAAGAAAGTTCTAGTTGAATCATAGTGTGCTAAGAGACAATTTTGGTTAAACTAAGTGACATCTAACAAAATTTTTTGTTGCTCACGACAATGAGATCTTTATTAATGTCGTTTAGCATAATTTTTTTGGCGGATAATACAAATTTCAGGGGGCAACATTATTTTAATGAGAAAACATGGCAGTTGATAATTTTTTTTATTTGTACTCTAGTTTCCTTTTCATGCATAATAGGTTGGCGAAACCCAGGCCAAAACGTGGCCCTTAACATATAGTATATTTCGTCATCAAAAAAGTCATTTTCGAAAAAAGTGTCACTTAGTACATTGTTACGGGAAGGTATCGACATAATACAATTATTAACGTATGGTTAAATTTTGACAAGTATCGGATTGACAGTTTTAACAAAAATATTTCGTTTTTAAATTTTTTTCAATTAAAATGTTTGGAACCGAAATAATAAAGTAATTTCTATAATACGAGTATAATACATAATTTTATAATTTTACTATCAACTTAGTTCTTAGAAGAATGTATGTACTGCACATACGTATATGAATAAGGTTGTTCAATTGTATCTAAGTCCCACATAAAATCCCATTTAAAATTAGTTAAACACATTTTCTGTAAAAAAAAAAACATAAAATGAGCGACTAAGTATCCTCATCATCAACAAAACAAAGCAAATTTCCTAATATCATAGTATGCCACAAGCATCATCGATTTTTAAAACAGGAGTCATTGTATATCCAGTGCAGATCACAGCCTTTCAATCCGGAAAAACCGCAACAACAATTACACTATGAAGCCATCAAGTATGTATACAAAATATAATACCAATTACCACATTAAAATTACTACATATACTTAAATATACTGTTAATTTAATTTTAAAATAAAAACAATTCTGGTGCTACCCACTACCTAGAGTGAAATAGAGAAAAAGAAGTACATACATACATAGAATACGGCATTTTTTTTGTAAAATTGAAGTAGGTTGAAACAGAGATTTGAATGAAGTAGATTTCAGTATTTTAATGATGGTGCGAAGTAGGAAGTAGATTTTAAAATAATTTGAAAAAAAGTAGATCTACTTCAATTGAATTGAAGTTGTACCACTGATTGGTATCTCCGTTGAAGTCTTCTCCAACTTTCCTAAGCGATCGCACTGTGCTCAAACATTTTAAGGCCCTAATGTCTTTGATGGAATGTAGGAACAAGTAAAAAGTGCTATTTATTATTCTTAAGGAAATTCTGTTGAGCCACTTGGGCAATAGGCGAACAGGCAGCCAAACAGATAGAATAGGAGACTAACTTTTTACGCATCTACAACTTGCCGTATAGTAAAAATCTTAATACACATTTAATTTTTTTTTCAAATTTTGTTTTGCAATATATCTTATTTAATTTTTTTTTCTAGTTTCAACTTTCTCATTGAGAGCTCCGCCGATTTCGATAAAAAAACTGTATTAGAATTCCTTAAAGTATTAAAAATATATTGCTTATAAAAAGCGGTTTTTTTAAATTCTGTACATCAGACGGAATTCTATCTTTGAAGTTGGTTTAACAATAAATTGTAAGAATGAATCTTATGAACTAGAACACTTTTGACTTAAAAATATACATGTTTTTTTCTACACTTAAATTTCCTTTTTCGTTTAAGGGAAACCAAATAAAAACTATTAGTGTTCAAAACTAATACCATCCATTATTTAAAAGCAGATTAAATTACTTTCAGATTTTTCACTGTCCGAACATGAACTGCAAACTATTCTGACATCATATCATCTTCCAAATTTACGTTTTCATAGGGTTGGAAATCTCCCTTTAATTTTTTTTCTAACAACAAACTTTGTGCGAAACTAGAATATTTAAAAAAATTAGCAAATGTTTTTGATGCGAAAAGCTTTCAAGCATTATTAATAAAATTTATTGCGTTTAGAACATTTACGCATCGTTTAATTCACTGATGGACTATTAGCTTGCCATGATATACCATAAAATAAGAGGACTGTTATGAAATTTACACCTTAGTCCATCAGCTGCCAAATCGATTTGGTCTTTGGCTGAAATACAACAAGAAAGAACACAATTTTTTTCCGGAAGGTTCTTTTTCTTGTTAACTGAACGGAAATAAAATGCCCAACTGGGTTGCACGTACTTGCTCATACGAGTATGGAAAAGTACTTAGGAATTTAAAAATTATGTATAAATAAATATTAAAAAAGGATTTAATGAAATAAAAATGTTCAAACGCATACAATTTCCGTATGAGTATGAATTTATGCAAAGAAAGTTTTAT
Organism: Philhelius festivus; assembly: GCA_963931855.1. Classification (NCBI taxonomy): domain Eukaryota; kingdom Metazoa; phylum Arthropoda; class Insecta; order Diptera; family Syrphidae; genus Philhelius; species Philhelius festivus. The sequence goes on along the minus strand of OZ007555.1, from coordinate 136,167,540 downwards.
TATTAAACTAATTTTTTATATAAGAAATTTCTTTGAGATTTTTCAACACAAAATTTTAAGTATTTCGTAATATAGATTTTAGGAAAAAAAAATTCAAAAAAATAATCGTTAACTTGATAAAAAAATGATTCCTTATAAATTCTACAAGACGTGAGGAAAAAAAATTATTTTACATAAAAATAACGGTACCCACCCTACAAATTTTAAAAATTGGTTTTAAAAACTAGTATTTTTCTCGAAAACTTCGCCTAAAATTTTGATAATTTTTTTTATTCTGATAAATTTTTACGATCTATAGTATAATATAAAAAATTGGATATTACCATATTACTGACTGTAATATGCTTTTTTCATTCATGTTAACATAACACAGAGTACCAAATCGAGCACTCTAGTTCTAAGAAAAGTTATGAAATTTCAAAATGCATGTATAGTTTCAAAATGACAATAAAAAGACACTTCGAATGAAAAATCATAGATTTTCTATTTTTCGCTTTGAATGTACATTAAGCTATACCCTTCCACCAAACTTCATCGTTTTACAGCAGTCGGAAGTGCTCCATAATACGATGTCGGGAAGTGCTCCAAAATTAGGAGAAAGTGGACGGATACCACGCCCCCTGAATGGAAAATTTCAAATTTTCGATTTTTGCCTCCGCTTGCATGACAAGACCTACCGTTGTGCAAAATTACAAGATTCTACGATGTCGGGAAGTGCTCCATAATTTTGATGATCTGTCAGTCAGTCAGTCAGTTACGGTTTTTGTGATTTTTGAGGCCTTATATCTCAGGAACCGTTTATGCTAGAAAATTGAAGTTTGGTGAGGTGCCTGTGCCTTAGCAAATATTCGGAGTTTTAAGTTTCTGACTTCATTGGTACTGAAGATAGGGAGGGTTCAAAAACCGCCTGAGTTTGTTCCTGTAAAAAGGGTGTAGTGCCAGAACTTGGGCTTAATTTGATCAGCCGAAAACTGTAACTTGTGGGACTTGTGGGAAAATCGCATGACAACACACCAGCATAAGTATCAACCATCCAGACACACTGCTTGGCGCGGTGGAATGGCCCGAGAAATTAAAGGCCCATATTTCCTCCACAAAGACGTTGAAACATTCAGATTTCTCTTGGCTTTCTTGTGCCATCAACCAAAAACATTACATGGAGTAATGAGAAAAGTGCTAAAATGAGCCAGTTTCTGTATCGATCAAAATGGTAAACATTATCTGATGTCATAATTCTTGCATAGTTAAACATTGGTAGGACTTATTCGTCGCTCTCTATATTATTTAATGGAACTAACGGATTCTTCAATTGGGTAGATTTTGGCAGCCATGTTGTTTTGGTGACACCTGTCAGATTTATTGGTTATACCGAATATCAATGACAAGTGACACGATTTAACAACACGTCAAAATCATAAAGAAATATTATGAAAATGAGTGTTCGTTATTGCAAACTTGGGCCCATTTTACTTAAAACGTGTTGGAGATGTACGTCAGATCGGCCAAAAACTTCTCCTCGACCCATAGGTTAGGTTAATGTTGTTACAGTCATGAGTTTCTGGAGGGTACTTCTAAAATATTGAAGAAATATCTGTCGTCACATAATCATCTAGTTGAGGGGTGGTAAACGCCCTTTAAGGGCGTGATCCTTTCCTTTACCCACACTTGAGAAATCATGACCCTACCAGAACCGTAGGAGCATGTAGCTCCTTGCAGCGTCTTGACTGACCTAGTTTGTTGTATGTGTCCGTTTCTTTGGAAGGCTGTGCCTTCCTTATGAAGATTTTACCAATCTTAGGGAGGGAGAGATGGCACTATCAGCTCATTGGCGCTCGTGTTTACCGGTGGACTGGCATTCACTCGTGTTTAGTCGAAGTGCCCATTCTTGACTTTTGACTGTGGTTGGAGGCGATTTCCAGCCTCATGGTCGGCTGGTTGATAGAGCTTAAACATTTTTGAGCCATTTGGTATTATTAGTAAATTTCAATATGTTTTTGCTCCAAGTCTTTGAAGAAGTGTCTCCTTAGGTGTCTGTTTCTCAGATGAAAGTGTACAACAGAACCCGAGGAATTTGATATCTCGCCATGCATAAGAACTCGGAACTGCATCAACAGACTTCAACTTTGCAAATATTGGGTCTGGACTTGGCTTGGGCCTACACCTATACAAGATCTATTTGACCCAGGAGCTAAAAGTTTATGATCATCGACAGCGTCGTTTGTTCGCTGACTGAGCTTCGAAGCATTTGGAAAACGAAACCAATTATGGCCTAAGAATCATGCGGCCAGCGTCAACCATAACCAAAATTGAACAATATATACCTAGACAACATGTGGTTCCAGGAGGATGGGCGCAACCTGCCACACAGCCACGATTTTTATTCTGCGTGAACAGTTTTGAGGGTGAGAGCTGATGTGAACTGTCCGCCATGGTAATGCGATTTTATCCTGCTAGACTTTAGTATACACACCTTTTTTGAAGTTTGTAGATGTCAAAGTGTCATATGAAGCACGGTACTAAGGAAAATAGTTTTTTGTTTTACTTATTAGTAAAATACTTATTCCCTTTAATTAAGAACGGAGCATCAGAATACGTTCCTATAATGACAGTTTGTGGAAAGTAACGAACCCAACAAACTGCGCTAATAATTTGAAATGTCAGAAACTGAAAGTGACAACCAACGATTTGTTTTGTTATTTGTTTCTATGTGATAACCTTTTTCGAAGTGTATTTTATTATTTTCTCCACTGTGGACTGGCCAATTCCATCTAATGCTCTTATAAGATTGACTGTAAGATCCCTTGTGTTTCATTATGAAGTTAAGTTATAACCATCATCAGCCTTATGGATATTTCTCCCGAAGTAGTAGGTATATACTCGTAATGTAAATAGTGCTTGTAATTTTGGTGAAGTCGGAAGCCCATGGCTTGTAATTTTGTCTTGGATGTTTAGGTTTTCAACCAAGAACCGAACTGTTTTCTTGTCAAACCTGCTTGACACTTTTAGTAAATTTCACCATCGCCAAGCTTTCCCAAGGGATTTGCTCGGGACTTAAAATTTTATCTTCTGAAAATATTTTGTATTATTTTATTTACTTTTAAAAACAATTAGCCCAAGAATAATATACAAAAAAAAAAACAATATTAAAATATAATTTTTTTTATAAATACATATATATATATATATTTAATGCAAAACTCAAAAATTTTATTTTTTTTTTATTTATTTTTATTTTATAGCGATTGTAAAGAAAGCTTTTTCTGTAGTTACATACATCCGGGCCCGGAATAATAGGAGGCTAGGGGGGACTGAAGCCCCGGGCCCCGCGGAAACGAGGGCGCCATCCCATCAAGAAATTTAAACCGTAAAACCGCGATATTCAAAATGTACAATCTAATAAACCACAAAAATAAAAACCAAATTTATTTGACCCCACAAAATCCAAACTCGAAAGCTATATACCCCAAAAACGTTAAACCCACATAGCTCAACTCGCTAGTATCTCCAAAAAAGTCAAACCCACATAGCCCAAGTCGCTATTAACCCAAAACTGTAAACTCAAAAAAATATTAAATCCATGCCGCCTAATTCAGCAAAGGATTGCCAGATTGAAAAACAAATTGAATTCTATACCTCGTTTTTTTTTTTTTGCTAAGTGATGAAATATGCTGGACTAATTATCTCGAGTACCTTATTTATTCTTGATTAAGAGAGATGTGCGAATTGAGCGTAAGAGTACATTTCGATACTAGTGTGGTAAAATTTAGAATTGTTAATTTCCACGAGTCCGTTTTTAGTTTTACAAGCAAAAAATGGCGATACAAATTTTTCCGCAGAAGTATTGAATAGTATTTTTCGACACAACGTACGTAAAGTTGAATTTTGCGAAACGCTCCCGTGTGCAAAATTCAACTAAAAATTAATGTTCGACTTAAAGGTGTTCAAATTGAAATATTTTACTACTAGTTTTTTTAAAAGAGGCGCTAAAAAGCAGTGTATTTGTTTTGATAAAATATTGATACTCGAGAAGAAGAAAAACAAACGAAATTTACGAATACATGTCAGAGCATGTTAGTGACGCCGTGAAAATATATTAGCCAAACCACAATCTCGCGTTTGGTCGGTCGGGCTTTGACATTTTGAATAAAAACAATAGACTCTTATGAGGCAATCTGAAATGTTACCTCCGGCGTTGCGACCGCTTTATATCGTAATATCGTAAACGTCAGACCAACGCCAGGCCAAAGCAAAAGTAGATCTATTTTCTATTCGGTCGGGCGTTTGACAGTTCATTGTCGGCCGTATTTTGTATTTGTTTTCAAAGTTGAAAATTGAAGTGAAATAAGAAGTAAGTAATTGAAGTTCTTTTTTTATAAATAATTAAATCAAAAAAAGTTTGGTTCTGTTTTTATTTAAATAATTATATTGTTTCAGAAATCTTTAACCCGGCTGTATGAACCCTATTAACTTTGAAAATAGCTTTACAAGTTAACTATTTTAAATGCCCAAAATTTAAAATACGCAATATTATATACCTTGTAAATTAATAAACAGTAACAAAATTCATTGGAATATAACAATTAAGTAGGTACTTATCAAAGATGTCATGGAAATGTCACTCAACGCTCGAGGTTTGAAGCTAAATTTCGTTTTACAAATGCTGCGGTCGCGCTTTTTGACACACAAAATCGTATATACGATCAAACGCCCATTTAACGCCGGACCGACGAACGCGAGATTGTGATTTGGCCATATAGCGTTAAAGTCTTCAAGTCCAGTCGCGACTCGTGAGTGTGCAGACGTACTCTGCTGCTTTTCTTTTTTGACGACTGCCTCTGACGACTAATTGACTTCTTTAATTGAATTTTATTCAAAGTGATTAGTATTTAGTGACAAGTATTTAGTCATTTTTAAAATGTCTGGAAGGAAATATTTGAGTGGAGCCGCACTTGGGGGATAGCTTCTTGGATTTTTGATAAGTCAACTCCTCGACGCATCGTCTCTGAGAGCGTGGACTCCTAGCACCCCGGGTTATTGGGGGTTGGCTCGCTTGAGTTTTATATCTTTTTAGAGGGCCTCGAATTTGAAATAGCCCCGGGCCCCTATTTTCTTTAATCTGGGCCTGCATACATCTCATTGTGTTCCAGGGTTAATGTGATTTTCCTTTTAATCTGCATGGTGTGCCTGTGGATAGTTGTAGTTTGTAGCAGTGTTAAAGTTGAAAGGTATGAAAATGGAATGCAGATCTTCAATGGAAAGCTGTAAGTGTCATGTAAATGTCATTATGTTCAGCCAGTTGCTACGTTTTATTTATGTAATAACTGGCGCCTTACTATTTTCAAAGGCACAATAATATTATGTAGAGTTGCTATAGTAGTGAGTGCAAAATGGTGACTCTGCTGTACAGATTTGTTTCTGACAGAATATTATTAATATCCATCAAGAAGTCCAAATTAGAAAAAAGAGACATTGCTTAAAGGGAATGAAATGACGTAGAACAAAAAAACTTATAAAAGCTCCAAGGGACCAAGGCATCCGCGTAAAGAAGTAAAGAAAAATAGCGAGAAATCTTCAAGTTCCCCCTTGCAGCAAAAGGCTCACGCACACAATGTTTCAAATTCAAATGATAGATGGAAATGTCTCTTGGGAGAACGTAGAAAAATTACATTTTCACGAGCAGAAAAATCTGTGGGCGCAGATGATGGAGGAAATCTACAAGAGGCGCCAAATAAAATGACGTGAAACTAATTCGAAATGATGTTCGTCATTTGTTAGCGGAGCATTTGGTTTTCAGGCTGGCATGGCGGGAGGTATTTTAATATGGTTTACTGTACATGAAGTGAGCTCTAATTAAAAAAATTCAAATAAATGTATTTTTTGCTATCGATAGGTTGCTTTTTGGTTAGTACTCGTTAAAATTTCAACCTTAAGTTCATAGAAGGGATAGAAAGGCATTTCGAAAAAACCACCACATTGTTTTGGGGCTTGTGGGCAATCCAGTGGCGTAGCGTAGGTTTTTGCCGCCCGGGGCAGAGCCAATTTTGCCGCCCCTGACAATTTTTTTCTGGGCCTTTAATTTTGTTTGCTGTTTAAAAAAACATCAAAGTGAAACAGCTACTTAACTTACCTTGTTATAATTTAATTTTTTATTCACAGATTTATTATACTTATTTATATTAAATTATATTATGTAGATAGAAGTGGCTAATCGGGTGATGATTGCTGAAAATAAAAACCGGTTTTTAAAAAAATCAACCCGCACTGCCCTTAATTATTATTATTCTTATAGTTATAGTAATAATTACTATACCTATAATATTTTTTTATTTCAATTACTGTTATACATAAGGAAATGAAGAAACAGAAATATTGGCCAAGGATTATTTTTAACTTAAACATACTTATTTCACAACAGCCCATCAAAATTAAAGTGTTCAAAACTGGTTTTATCTTTTAAAATCTGAAATTGATTTGGCACCAATGCGATGTACACCGTCCGATTTATTATTTAAAAATCGTTTTTTATATTAGGTATGTATAGGTATGTACATTTATGTATATAAAAATTTGAAAATCTTAAAAAAAATTGGCACGCCATTTTTTAGTACTTATTAATGCGGAGTTAAAGATTAATTTTGAAAAAAACTATCCACCCATTTTTGAAATATCGAATTTTCTAAAAATAATTTTGATTTTTTTTTTATTCCCAAATTTGATCTTTTCAAAATTTTGATATGCAATATTATTCAAACAGGAGCTCTTGTTTAAAAAAAATCATTGAAATCGGTTGAGCAGATAATGAGATAGTCGAAAAAAATGGTTCCATGAGAGATACTTTTATTAGACGATAGACATTTTTTTTTACAATAATATTATCGTAGATCGTATTTATGTAAACTCAAACAAAAATTTTGATCAAAATCGTAGGAGTCGTTTTTGAGAATAATGAGATTTTCCATATGCCGATGCCGGTTTTTAAATTTTTGTATGGGAGGTACCGTTATTTTTGGTTATATGAAAATTTTTTATTTAAAATCTGCTAGATAATGTCAAGAAACTATTGCGTACCAAGTTAAGTAAAAATCGACTAACTTTTTTTTCGAGATTTTTAAAAATTTTGGTATACAATACTTTTAAACTTCTAGAAAACATTATCTGTAAAAAAAATTGATCAAAATCAGTGGAATAGTTTTTGAGAAAATCGAAGTCAAAGAAATGGTTCTATGGGAGGTACCATTTGTAACCATTTTTGGGAATTTTCTTATAAAATGGTAGCCTTTTTGTAAAAAAATTACTGAATTTTTTTTTAAAGTTGTGGGCACGTTTTTGAGAAAAATAAGATTTTCATTTTTTGCTAAAAAAAATTGTACGACAGGAACCTACCGTTATTTTTGGTAATAAAATGCCGAAAAAACGCTAGGTACCAAGTTTACGGAAAATCGACCGAGTCGTTTAGGCTACAGCCGAAAGGACAGACAGACAGAATTGCAAGGCACATTTTTTAAACTTCGCTATCATCGTAATCATAAAGATAACGATGTCAACTTTGATCAAAATGTCGAGTTTTATTTTTTTACGAATCCATAACTTGCAATATAGTACCTACCTATGTATATATCACAAGTAAAAATCATTAAACTTTTATTGATTAATCTATTAATAAATTTTTTTTTTTAATTTTTTTTTTGAAATCGTTTCTCTATTTTTAATAGTAACTTATTAACTTTCGATTTCTCGGTAAAAAATAGAGAACTCGATTTTTTGCAAAAATGTGAGAATATTTTTTTTATGGAACTTATGGTTCTTGAGATATGGAGAAAACACTCTTAATAAAGCCAAATGGGGGTTTCAACTCAGAAAAATCAATGGATTATTTCCGAGCCATCAGCTAGGTTACATCAATTTACTTACTTTATGTAATCAATCCAAAGGGGTAAAATGAAAATCTCTTGCGCTTATGTAGGTAGGTACTGTACCCGTACACACAATTTAAAAAAAAATTCACAACACACGAAACATAGACAAGTTAAAAGTTAAACTGCATCTAATTTTGTATTTAACTAGGATGTTTGCAAACTTTATTGCATTTTACGATAAAAAACAGAAAAAAATACAACTGACTAACACACCTTAGATAAAAGATACGACAATATACGAATACATGGACTCTTATGAGCCAACTCACATCGAATCAGTCGAAACAAACGAAATATTTTTGTCTCAACTTCTCGCCTTACGAGCAGGGTTCGAACCGCAGTAGTAAAATTTTGGAGCTGACTTATAAAGAAATAAACGAATTGAAAATGTCTGGAGTAGATTTAGATTTAGTAATTCAGAGTCAGAGTTGGTTGCAAAATTTATTAACACAGTGGTCATTCCCTTTCATGTGGTTTGGCTAAAGAAATTTTGAATTTTTCAGTGTGGAAAAAAATTAGTTCCTACCTAAATCTTAAAAAATGGAGTAACGAAGTAGAAACGAATAGAAATTTCGTAAAATTGAAGTAAATTTACTCCGATTGGAGTAAGATTCGAACGCTGCTCATGAGTGGTAGTCGAAAGAAGGCAAACAAAAAAGCTTTGCACCAGGGCACACATAGAATGAAACAATCATTTACTGTTCCAAATCAGAGTCGTTGTCGATCACTGTACTTCACAATTCCTTATGGCGCAATACACATCACAACATGACGATGACACAACAACAACAATAAAAAAAAAAACAAGAGATAGACGTGTATCATTGCCGATAGAAAAACCGTGGCGCGAAAATCTTTTATATTATGTACCTACGTCCTACGCACACACACGGAACTTTCAGCTCAAAAGAAAAAAATATATTTCCAAAAAGGACAGTATATTTGTTCACAATTAAAATTTAAATACAAAAGTAAGCTTACACTCAGCTTAGAAAAAATATAAAAACATAACATACAAAAACCATTTACATTAACGTATTTAGAAAAATTGCAGCAAAATGACGCCCGGATAATTTGAAATTTGCCGCCCCCAAGCAAAGTGCCACCCGGGGCCTGTGCCCCCTTTGCCCCCCCATCGCTACGCCCCTGGGCTAATCGAAAGTGGACCACGAAGTAAATATTGCCCTGCGGCTGTTTAAAAAATCGAACACGATGTGATTAATTCTATGCAAAAACTTTGGGCTTAAATTTGCGACACTAAAAAAAGTTTTAAGTCATTCATGGCTCAAGAGTACAACCAAAACTTTTATTTAGCAAATTTGATTGAGTATAGCATCATAATTTTTTAATGACAAAATCATCAAATAGCAATTTTATTTTTTTTTTTAGTATTACTTTCTTATTGGCACGAACTGACATTTTAAGGTGTGTTCAGAAACAATGTAATACAAAACTAGCCTTACCAGGATACTTGCTACAAAATGTTTGAAATCAAGAAAGAGTTAGTAAACTCCTTTTGAAGTTGTCAAACTGATACGTCAATTGAATTATTGAAGTGCTTTTGGTGCATTAAAGAGTGTCTATATTGTAAGGCCAAAGTAAAGTGCTTTAATTAATTGCATTAATTTTAATTTTTTTTTTTTTGAATATTTGTACATACATTTACATATATATATAGGAGATATGTCCTAAGGAAAGTTTTAATTTCTTTTTGTTCTTTATCTAATTTTAATAATCAATACGCCCCACTTGAATAGAAACAATGTTTTTCACTATCAGAGCGTGCAGCGCTTTTTTGTTTTAGTTCTTTGTTTTAGATATCTTGTGAATAAAACTGCATGGTCAGAATAATTCAGAAAAATACCATTAGATTATTTTTTACCAATTTTCTAATTACTTTATTATTATTATTTTATTTAGCCTATTGTACTAGGTATTAGTATGATACTACTTTACGATTTGCTTACTTTAAGGCAGATTACTAACTCATTCTTAACTTTTAACATTTTCTACTAGTATCGTACCAATTTTCTTAATAAATCGCTTCTGAACATTAATAAAACAATGCCAGTTCGTGCAAAATTAAATTAAGTAAGCAAACCTTTTTTGGCGTTTGTAAATGTCAAAGAGTTATTTCAAGCGCATACTAAAAAAACAAAGTAGCAAATTTAAAAATTTGAAATTTAATAAATTTAATAAAATATGATGCTAAACATAATTAAAATTCGGAAAATTGTCGTTTTACCTAAGTATCATTCTAAAACAGTTTTAACATTGTACTAGTTCCACTAAAATTTTAGGTTACGGTAAGAAGAAATAAAATGCACGACTGGATCGAACGTACTTGCTCTTTATAAAAGTGCTTTGGAATTTGAAAAATGGATTTAATGAGATAAAAATCAGTAAAATACTTATTCCCTTTAATTAAGAATGGAGCATCGGAAAACGTTCCTAAAATGACAGTTTGTGAAAATTAACAACCTTTACAAACGGCGCTAATAATTTAAAATGTCAGAAACTCAAAAGTCAAAGCGACAACCTACAATTTCTTTTTTGATGGATTTAATGAGATAAGAATGTCATCTGATTTCTAAAGTATGAATTTATTTAAACAAAGCTTAAAAATCGTTTTATTATTAAATTCATTTTTTCAAGAAAAATCAAAATCATTATAGCCGTTATTGAGAAAGTCAAAAAAAAAAAAATGCGCTGAATTGTGAAGGCCGAAAACTTCGTTTTTTTTAAATATTTTTGTTTGAAAAGTCTAATTTTTTTGAACTTGTTAAAAATTGCATATTTTGTTGGTCTAGGTCGCAAAACACGCTAGTGTATGTATTATATATATTTCTTTGGACCCGGTTTTCAATAGCTTTTCGCGGGCTTATTTTAAAAACCCGGGACGTATAAGAGTCCCTTATTTTAGTTATCCATCGTATTTGTCCCGTATTTCCACAGTTTCTGATGTTTTATGTATTCTATAAAACAAAATGTTCGATACAACTTAAGTTTAAGAAAACATAAAGTTGAGTCCTCTATTGTACTTTATTTTAGAAATCAACAAAGTATTGTTGTATTTAGAATATTTGAAATTTCGAAAAATATAGTAAAATTTTAGAATGTTTTTCAACGTTTCTGGCAATATGTTTTTTAGCGTTTTTCATAAGCTTCAAAGCTCTACTTTAAACATTGAAATTAGAGTAAGTTACACTGCTCACGTCTTGAATAATTGCATTCAAACTGTAGTTGAATGTCTTCTGATAGATATTGAAGTTGTTATTGTAGATATTTATTTCTTTTTTTATAACTAAACTATCATTTTGAAATATTTTAAGAAATTTTTAACAATTCTGACAAAAAACGTAGGTATTCTTCTGATAGTAAGAAAAAAGTCAAAAAAATATTAATAGACCTAACGAAATTCGAAGAAAATCCTTCTAAATTGTACAACATTTGCTTATCTAAGTGAATGGGATGCATATTTTAAAGAACTTGAAATCATGAAACCCTTCAGTTTAGATAGATATTATTATGAACAGAAAAAACTGTGGGTGCAAAATGGGTAGAAATGCTTATACATTTTTCCATTGCAAACCTTTTACAATTTGTCGAGTTCAGGGGCCTATTGCACCATCTTACAAAATTGTGATTACAAGCATTTTTTTAACAAATTTGTAAAAAATCGAGTCTTTTTCATATGTAATTTTTTTTATTCACAAATTTGTACTTGTAATTTGTAGTTGGTGCAATAGGCCCCAGCTGGTGTTTGCAAGGTTCTAATGCTCCCACAGAGAGGGTGTTTTCATTAATAAAGAATATGTATGTGGCCGAGAGAAAAATCCATCAAATGCATAATTTTTTTTAAAATGGCAACTAAGATTTTTTAACCCCATCTAAAAGAAGTAATATAAATTGTTATATCGTATGTATGTTCATTTGTCAGGAAGTTGTCATTGAGAAATCAAAAAAAGTTAGAAAACAAATAAAAGTTGAAGGCGTGATTTGACAGCTCAGGTGTGTTTGTTTAAACCAATCAGAATGCTCAAACAATTATTGCGAGAAAAGAGATAATTATACAAATTATTGTTCTGAATCTAAAAAAAGGCTTTTGTTTTTGTGCAAATTGCAAATTGTTAAGGGACAAATAAATGATGTATGTTCATCAATCAAATTAATTTAGTGTTTACTTTTAACAATAGAAAATGAAATAAATTAAAACAGGGTAGGCAGGAATAAAATTACGTCTCTGTACTAACCTATTCGACCATCAGCACTTTATGGAACGACCTCGAACCTATTTCGAATTCATCTTTATTTGCAATGATTTTTTTTTGATTTTACATTTTAATACGTGATTGCAATTTTCGATTCGAAGGATTCGAACAAAAATTGCACGCTCACATAATTTATTCCACAACGCAATGCATAAAAGGGATTTTGCATTCAAATAAAACACATGTACGTAGAATCTATAGATATATTTTGTGCATCTGCACACGTACATATCTATGAAAAGACCCCTTCAACGGATTTCCATTTATTTTAATATATTCGTTCAATTGGGGCTCGTTAGCTGCTCTTGATCACTGCCAGTTTAGTGAATAAAATTTCAAGTGGCCATTATCGCATGTGAATATATGAAGTACGCCACCGATGATGGTGATGATGATGGTTGCAACTATAAGTGTCAATTAGTATGAACGTGAATGAAATAAAAAAAATATAAAGTGAAAATTTCAATAAAAATCAAGCTACTTGCTTTTAAAATTTGATGAAGTATATTTTATACAAATACCTTTACACCAATGTTATTTTTACTTGTGATATATTTTTTTAAAGGAAGCCATAAGGTGAAGGTTGAGTTGGGATACAAAATCAAAGCAATTAATTGCATTGAAATTTCTCAAAATTGGACTACCTTATTCAAATGTTTTTAAGACACCAGTGTTACTATATTTCGAACTGATCCATTTGAATTGCGAAGCATTATGTAGGTAGGTTAGGTTAGGTTAGGTTAAAGTGGCTGTCATTAAAGCGTCTGACACACTTAAACCATTAGAGGTCCATTGTGATACCACGATCTAATAGGGAACAAAAAGGTTTCCTACTAGTTAAAACCATTTGGAGTTTCTGATGAAGCGAAGGAGACTTTTAATGTCTTTGTTATGAGATCGCTTGGTTCATTATAGAAATGTTCTCCTAGATGAAGTTTGCGTCTGTAAGAGAGAGCAGGGCATGTACAAAGAAGGTGTGGGATTGTCTCCTCTTCCTCCTCGTCCAAGCAACTCCTGCAAAAATCGTTTGATAGCACACCGAGACGTGCGGCGTGTCTAGCTATGAGACAGTGTCCAGTTATGACACCTATGACGGAGCTGATCTGAGATCTACTGAGGGACAATAGACATTTTGACCGTTTCAGATCCAGTTTAGGCCAGATCCGCTTGGTCGCCATACAAATGGTAGCATTAAGCCATCTTGTGTTTGATTGTTCCAGAGCGATTCGTTTCAGCATAAGTTGACTTGTAGCTATGGGCATACCTATATTTGCCTTTTCGTGTAAGATAGGCATTTCCGTTCCAATTCTGGCGAGTTCGTCGGCTTTGCAATTCCCCGGAATGTCCCTGTGACACGGCACCCAGAATAGGTGAATGTTAAACTGTTTGGCCATCTCCATCAGAGACGATCGACAGTCTTGGGCTGTAATGGAGTTTACAGAGACTGATGCGAGGGATTTCAAAGCAGCCTGACTGTCTGAGAAGATACGGATATCCGTGCTAGATACCACGTTTTCTTTAAGCCAGGACAATACTTCCTTTATCGCCAGAATTTCCGCTTGGAATACGCTACAATGGTTTGGTAGGCGGAAGGAGAGACTAAGGTTTAGTCCATCTGAGTACACTCCACCACCCACTCCGTTTTCGGTCTTCGATCCATCTGTAGAAAAGTTTACTGATTTATTATCTGTCAAAGCCCCTTCCTCCCAAGCTGACCTTGAGGGAATGGTGACTTCAAAGTTTTTATCGAAAACCGAAAAGGGAATGATGTAGTCAGAGTGACTTGGGAGAGTTCCGAATAAATTCAGAATGGTGGTGTGGCCAATAGAGTTATTGGTCCATTGAGAGATGGCTTTGAGACGTATGGCTGTGCTCGCGGCCATTTGTTTGCTGTAAATATCTAGGGGTATCAGGTTGAGTAGTATGTCTAGTGCAGCGGAAGGTGTCGAGCGGAGAGTTCCGCTGATGCACATACACGCTGAACGTTGAACTCTGCTAAATTTATCGCCCTTAGTCGCTTTATCTAAGGCCGTCCACCATACGGTCACCCCGTAAGTAAGTATCGGTCTGATGACCGCAGTGTATAGCCAGTGAGTAATTTGTGGAGACAGTCCCCACTTGTTCCCTACGGCTTTTTTGCAAGAAAAGAGAGCTACCGTGGCTTTCTTTACTCTTTCCTGTATATTAGGTTTCCAACTTAACTTTTTGTCTAAAATAAGACCCAGGTATTTAGCTTGATCTGAGAAAGTGAGTGGAACACCTTTAATCGATGGAGGGTCTAGTTGAGGAATTTTGTATTTCCTTGTGAAGAGGACTAGTTCAGTCTTGTGGGGGTTAACGCCTAAGCCACATCGATCTGTCCATTTTAGTAGCTTGTTGAGAGCGGTTTGTATAAGTTCTGTTAAAACTTGAGGGTGCTTTCCTGATACGGCAATGGCAATATCGTCAGCGTATGCAATCACTTTGAATCCCTCTTCTTCTAGGTCTATTAGCAGATCATTAACTACCATGTTCCATAGAAGTGGGGATAGGACTCCACCTTGTGGAGTTCCTCTACTGACTGACCTTCTTGTAGTAAAGCTACCTAGTTCCGCATTTATAATTCTGCTTTTCAGCATGAAATTTATGAGGTTACCAAGTGAGCTATCCACATTGAGATTCTGCAGTGTCTTCGCTATTGCGGCGCTGTCGACATTGTTGAAGGCGCCTTCTATATCTAGGAATGCAACTAGAGTGTATTCTTTGTGATCTAGGGAGTATTCGATTGCGCGTACCAAGGTGTGTAGCGCAGTTTCTACTGATTTTCCCTTGCAGTAAGCGTGTTGTGCTGTAGAAAAAAGGTTTGGTTTTATAGCACTACGCAGATGAATGTCAATCAATCGTTCCAGTGTCTTGAGAAGAAATGACGATAGACTGATAGGTCTTAGGTCCTTGGGCGTAACGTGGGAGCATTTACCAGCTTTGGGTATAAAGACTACTTTGACTTCTCTCCATATACGGGGAATATGAACCAGGTTTAGACAACTGTTCATTATTATCTCTAAAGTGGGTAAGATAATGTCTAAAGCAACTTGCAGTTCGGCTGGTATTATGCCGTCTGGTCCTGCCGATTTGTATGGATCGAAGCTGTTAATTGCCCATTTTAGTTTGTCCCTTGTTATCAACCCTTGGATCTTTATACCTTTGTTATTTGACTCTAATGAGTGAATGTTGCAAAAGTTTTGCAAGCTCCCTGGGAAGTGAGTGTCAAGTAGCAAATTGAGTGATTCTTCACATGATTTTGTCCAGGAGCCATTTAACATTTTCAACGAGCTTGGCATGACTGGATTTGTTGAGAGGATTTTCCTCAATCTGGATGCTTCAGAAATATCTTCTATTTTCTTTTGCTTGTCCTCAATTGTTTCTTATAAATCTTTAAGGATTCTTTATATAAGTCCCAATCTGAGGATTCTTTTGTGTATATAGCTCGATTGAAGAGTTTTCTGCAACTTTTCCTGAGCGGTTCTAATCCCGAATTCCACCAATAAGGTTTCTTTTTTCCTCTAACTTGCAGAAGAGGACAAGAAATATTCATTGCATTGTTCAGGGTTAGTGTCAGATCCTTGACTTTGTTATCTAGATCTGAGGTGTTGTAGGGGATATCTAAAGATTCGGCTGTAAGCGATCTTTTCAGAATATCTCTATGTAGGTAGAGTAAGGGAGGAATTTATAAACCACCATCTTATTTCTTCATGTAAAACTATGAAATAAGTAACTTTGCGAATACATTTTTTTTTGAAAAACCTAAAGTACCAAAAACTAATTTAAAAAAAAATCACACTTGAAAAACACTTGGGCCGCATATTATGGACTATACCACCATGGCTTCTATACAGGGTGTCCGGATGTGATTTTTGGTCGTATTCTAAGAAAAAAATTGTTCTACAGTAAAGTCTGATTTTCAACTTTGACATCACTTTTTGACGATTTAAAAAAAGGCTAACTTTGGTGTACCCTGACCCATGTTAAGGTCAATTTCTCTGTCAGTACTAATGGTAGGCACCTCATTTTTAACTTTTTTTTAGTAGTAATACCGGCCTTTAAAACTACGTGTAAATTGAGCTCATATGTTTTAAGGGTTGCCAGATATTCAATTTTAAATAGTGTTCAATTTTTCTTGCCTGAACATAATTTTGATTTTGAGGTTATTTTTTTTTTTCAAAAAATGCGTAATAAATATAAAGTTTTCTTATTTTTACCTGATGAACAAAACAATAATAAAAACAAACTCATTAATAATTCCACCAAAAACCCATGTATTTTATGATACTTGGGAAAATCTGAAACAGTTAAAATTAAAAAAAATGATTTTTTGCCCTGAGGTGTAAAGGGTTTGAATAAAACAATAATTTTTGTAGTTTTAAGTAACTTTTTATTTTATGTACACATAAATACAGTCATAATAAGTGTTCAAAGTGTCCTCCTGCGTTTTGAATGTTTTTTTGAATACTAGAGCTCCTTTTTGGATTTCATTTTGAATGTTTATCCTCTTACCTTACTTTTAGTGATCCTTCGGAAATACGTTGTTCTAATTAAGTTGAAGTTGTTCTTTCAGATGAGTAAACGATTTTTTTCATTCGTCCCCATACAAAAAAAATCAAGTACAGTGAGATCGGGAGAACTTGCAGGCCAGTGAATTGGTCCATTTCTGCCTATCCATCGAACACCGTATTATTCATCCAGCCAATCCTTAATTTCACGACCATAGTCGGCCGGAGCACCATCTTGTTTGAAATAAATATAAATATAGATCTTGCAGATGAAAATGATCCTGTTTCTCTAAGTCTTCGAAAGGTATTTCCAAAAACATTTCAAGAAGGAAGTCGTCTGTTAGGATAAAGCTCCTGGTAAAAATTAACCTCAAAATCAAAATTTTGCTCGGGCAAGAAAAATTGAACACCATTTAAAATTGAATATCCGGCAACCCTAAAATGTATTAGCTCAATATGACCAAGAATCACATCCCAAAGTACGGCACACGAATTACCGGACACCCTGTAGAATTTTAAAAATTTAAAAATAAATATTGTTATATTGTTAAATTTAAGTTATGTTAAGATTTATATGATGAATAACATTCTTTTTCCGATTTTATTTAACTTTGGCATTTTTTAACATTTAAATTAAGGTTTAGAAATAAATTCAAATTATACCTTTCAAATAGTGCTCACTGTTTGCTTCGACCGAACGTGCTCCTTCCAGAGCACTTTCCATTATTTTTTTTATAATTTCACTTCCCAGTGCCCTCACTTTGTCTAGGATATTGTATTGGTATTAAGCATTTAAATTTTTACTATTGTACGAATAAGAATTAAGTTTCAAAAATAAATACTGATCCGTTTTTGGGATATCGACTTTTCAAAAAAAAATATTTTTTTTTTAAGCTTTGAAATGCAATGTTTTTGCAAATTTTGAGAAACTTCTCGCTCAACGGCCTAGGTTTTGACGAAAGCCTCGCTTCCCATCGATCAGCGAAATCAAGCATCATTGCACGAGTTACAAACGTACCCATGCCGATCCCCATGACATCAGATATAAATATAAACACAAACTGCCCAGAAATGATATCTATCAACATTCCAATAAGCCAGCGTGCAGACATAATAAATGCTGCAAGATCAATATAGATCTCAAATAATGACAAAAGTCAGCATAATTCGACGATCGTATGATCATCTCATCAGGCACCCTAGTTATAATCATAAATTTTATCAAATTCATAAATATTCATCATTCATTTATTGAATAACATTCTTCAGCTCCACTTAAAGTAATCTTCATTTGAAAAAAAAAATCTTTCAAATAGACTTATCCATTTCTTTATATGAAAAAACATTCTTCAATTTGACGCAAAAAGTTCTTGAAATTTTTTTCATTTGACCGTTTTGTGTTCTTTAAATTGAAGAAAGATCATTGTTTGCTTCTTCAAGATGAAAAAAAACATCTTCAATAAGAAACTTAATACTTTTCAAGCTAATGATTTTTTCTTCAGTTTAAGACCCACAGATACTGTTCCTGAAATTGATGAAAGATTCTTCCAATTACTGCTGTATTTTCTTCAAATAAAACTTTACTTTAAAATGATGTAGCAAGTAGTTTTCAAATTACTTGAAATAGAATTTCAATAATAAAGTTTTAAACCAATTTACATATTTATGTATATATTGGTAAGAGATTTTATGTATGTACATATTCTAAATAATTCTATTCAAAGTCGTAGATACATCTTACTTCCGTGGCGATAAATGAGTTGAATTCGAATTTAAAACAAAGATCCATTTCCGAAATAATTGAATTTTGTTTGACTTTTATCCCATCGAAAATCACGATCATGTTTTCTGGATTCAAAATTGAATGTTTCTTTTTACTTGCGACTTATAGGTACTATAAGGCAAGTTATGCATTCGGAAAAAAAAATGGAACTCGAGATTTCGATCAAAGTTGACATTACGATGATAGCGAAGACCAAAAAAGTGGGTCTCGCAATTCTGTCTGTCTGTTCGACTACAGGCTAAACGACTCGGCCGTTTGGTAGATATCATCTTGAATTTTTTCGCCCCACACGTTTTTTTCTTTTTTTTTTTTAAGACTTAAAATAACGGTACCTGCCATACGAATATTTTTTTTTTTTAAATTTTATAAGTATTTTTTTTTCTCAAAACCTGTTCGGCAGATTTAAAAAAATTAAATACAAATAAATTTCATTTAATTAAAGCTGAAGTTGAAATAATTTTTCAGAAAAATGGTTATTGAGGGTACCATTTTTTTTGTTCAAGATTTTCTCAAAACCGGTAGCACCAATTTTGATTATTTTTGTTTTTGCAAAAGCTTCCCAAAAATTTGAATTTGATTACGTGTTCAAATTTTCAAAAAAAAGTTTTTGGATTTTTAAGAAAAATCAATTTTTTTTTCAAAACTCAATATTTCGAAAACCTCATACTAATTTTTTTTTAAACTTGATAAATAAAAGTTTCTGAATATAATCTACAAGATTCAAGAAAAAAAAATAAAGGTACCTCAGGTAATGGTTTTCAAAAATCGTATTTTTTCTCGAAAACCGGCCTTAGAATTTTGATAAAAAATTTTTTCTTTATGTTTCTGTAGCTTTAAGAATCGCCCGTTGCACAAGCTATTAGCGTCTCTATTCTGTCACCAGATAATTGTTGGTTTTTTAATGTTGATGTTTTTTTTTTAGTTTGGTAGTAAATTCTGATTTTGAACTAGCTAGCTTCCATAAAATAAAGATACAAGGGGCAGAGCTGAAAAAAGAACAAAAATGGATCTTTTAAAGTGAGAAAGGTAGCCCTGTTTGGATGAAGTGTATCGAGCTAAAAGAATACTGCCAGAGTGCCAGGGACTTATTGATCCACCTATCTAGAAGTTATACTTAATGGAAAATTTAATCAAAATCAGTTAAACTGTTTTAGCTACCCGTATAAGGAGGTACCAGAAACAAAGGTTCTTGCTTACATTTTTGAACACAAAAAAATAAAAATAACATTCTATTAATGTGTTAAATTCGAACTAAAATAGTTGAACAAATTCATACTAAAATGTGTTTAAAGGTCAGATTTTATAACGAAGGTGTTCGTCTCTTCCGGGAAGATCATTGGTCCTCATGTATGTGCGTCCCGTGATCGTACATCGATCTAGAGTCCTTACGTTTGCTCGAATTTACTTATTTAAATTTATAACCAAAATTGTCTAAAAAATTCTTTCTTTACTATTATCCTTACTTGCAAGAGCCCTTCGAGATCTTGATATAAACAAATACGCTGGTCCTGATGGTATACCCCCAATTCTTCTGAAGAGGTGTTTTTCATCGCTGCCAAAACCAATGCGTATAAGCTTTTCCATCGCTAATTTTGTTCTGAAATCTTCCCTAGAAGATGGAAAACAGCATTTGTCCAGCCTGTTCCTAAAAAAGGAGATTCTTCCTTCCCCTCCTCCTGTCGACTAATTGCACTTACGTCCATTCATTCCAAGGTCATGGAATCGCTGATAAATCGTCAGCTCAAGAAATATCTCGAAGATCGAAAGCTTCTCAATGACCGGCAATACGGCTTCCGACGCAATCGTTCTACTGGTGATCTGATGGCATATCTCACCGAAGAGTGGAACAGATCTTTACATTGTTTTGGAGAAAGTAATATCACTGCGCTTGATATTTCATTTGATAGAGTTTGGCACCAGGCTCTCTTATCGAAAATGCGTGCGTTTGGCATCAACGAAGCCCTTATTCTTTGGATTAGAAATTACCTATCTTCTAGATCGTTCAATATATGTTGTATTGGATACTTTAAAGTCTGATCTTCACAAAATAAATGCCGGTGCCAGGACTCCGTTTTGTCTCCGACTCTCTTCCTCATTTTTATAAATAATATCTTGTCTGAAACTTCTAATCCACTTCATTGTTTTTCCGACGACTATACTCTCAGCTTTTCATTGTCGTTCCCAAATTCACGTCCATCTCCGATCTTTACAGCATTGTTAAATGGGGTCTAAGAAAACGTGTGGAGTTTAATGCTTCGAAAACCCTATTCTATTGTCGGTGAAGCAAAATGTCCCCCTAATGTCATTGTCCTTGAATGGCACTTGCATCGAAGAAACCTAAATAAAAGCTCTTAGTACTTGGTATGTGTGTCTGATCTGGCTACCATTTTTGACTCACACTTTTGGGCAGGCGCACCACAAACTTCTCTCCACTAATTGGATAGAATTCAAAACAGAGCGTTAAAAGTGATAGGAAATAGAGCTATCATGGATTCATTCCCATCTCTTAAACATCGTCGGAATGTTTCATGTATTTCTTAAATGTATCGCTTCTTTCACAAGCAATGTCCACTTGAAGTAGCCAGTTGCATTCCTCCCCTTTATCAGTTCACCCGTGATACCCGCTTCGCACAACACGATTAGGGAATAACTTACCCGGCATCGACATCTTCTTTCTCTCCTCCTATTCTCCCCATCGCTCGTGCTGTGTTAAACATTATAAGGGTCTCTCAACATAGCACGCGTGAATTAAAAAAAAATACTTTTCCAAAGTTGACAAAAATAGTAAAATAACACAAAAGAGTATGAAGACACTCTCTCAAAATTTGAACATTATGCAGAAAGGACTCGTGGATAATAGCCTTTTCCCACCGAGCCGAAAACCCGGTTTTCGCCAAAAAATCGGTTTTCGTCGAAAACCTGCATCGAAAACACAAGTTTTCCCATACATTTTTGTGAACTACAAGTTTTCGTTTTTGACAAGTTTTCAATAAAACCTCTCGAAAACCAGTTGAAATTCAGAGATGATGTAAACAAACACACCTAATGAAAAATTCAAAGCTCAATTGAAATGAAATGAAAACATTCAAATACCAATCAGACACACAAAAAAACATCTGACAGCTACTGAGAAGAAAAATGTACGACAGTAAGTGTCAAAATAATTCAAATGACAAACGAAAACTTGTAAATATTTGGTGTGAACACTTTTTGAGGTTTCGAAAACTTTTAGCCGAAAACCGGGTTTTCGGCTCGGTGGGAAAAGGCTATAAAACCATAGTATTAATTAGTTTCCAATCCCGATCCCGATCGAGCGATTGTCTATTCCACGCTGGTTCCGTTTATCTAAAATAAGCGCTCAATCATCCGCGTATTGGTTGTCTCCTTGGACTATAATCTTGGAACTTGTGGGTCGAGATTAGAATAATCTTTTAGCTGGAGCATTTTTGCCCATTTGCTCGATATAGCCGTGTATCTTATAGTATTGAAGAATTAACGTGACGCTTAGAAGTGATACGCCTCGATGGTCCTAAAGAACATGGAATCGTAGTTTGTAGATGAGGCATATATATAGGGCTGATTGATTGATGAGCCGACCAAAAAATCACCTCTGGATCTGAAAAGCTCTGGATGTAAGCCAACAGATTCGGCGGCCTAGTTCCTCGTAAGTTTGGCCCAAATCAATAACCCGTTTTTATTCGAAGCAATCATATTACATTACCACAAGCGTATCTAAAGCTGTATTTAGAATTATATTTTGTTAAATAAAACAAAGTTCATATTAGGTACCTTCCAACATTTAAGACTAAATCAATAAATACCAAAAAACCTACAAGAATCAGCAAAATCATTAAATAGAGAACATTGGTTGCAAACAAAGCACAGTGCAAAGAATATCGTATCGACGACCCACATTAAATATTTAAAATTCACTTTGAAGTAAATCTCTCGTGTTGCTTCATCCGATCCAAACGAAAAGCAAACTCTTAAAAGAAATATCGTTCCACACCATTTAAGTGACATTTTTATCTATTTCCTGTAATTCTTTCTTCGAACCGATTACCATTGTTTCCTTTCGTTTCCGCCTTTTTTGAGTTTCGTCTTTTTATTTTTGCTTCCAATGTTTGTTTTTCTTCTTGGGCGTTATGGCTTTGGACGAAAAAAAAAAAACCCCTACATTTTCAAATCTTATCGAACTCCTTGGCATATGTTCAATACTATAGAAGAATGAATAACTTACAAGGACTGCGGTATGGTTAGGTATTTTGCAAGTTAAGGAAGAAAAGGGATTTCTCTGATGTAAAGTATTATGGGAAATGCAAATTTGTAAAAAAAAGAAACTGTGTAAAAGAAAACCCATCAAATAGAATATTTGATGTTCTGGTTGGTCAAATAGGTTTTTTTTGTGCTTCTTGTAGCCTTTTGTTTTCTTACAGGCGACATATTGGGTATAAATTGGGAACAGTCTTCTTTTAGGACTTTTTGTATAAGATACATACTTACTTTCCGAAAGTCATAAAAGTAGAGGTCTAGAATTTAAGTTAACAACCAATATTTTTCGGTGTGTCCGCCTGCTATGGCATTATTCTCGAACGGTTTTTTTATCCATGCAATCATTTATTATTGAATTTTTCCTATTCCTATTATTCGATGTTGGGTCTACTGAACCATTACTAGTAGTTTCAATAGTTTCCCAAAGGTAAAATGATTCGAATTACAATAAGACCAGAGTTCTTATACACGTTATTTGTATGATCGTAAAGCTGCATGCAAGAGTGTAAAACGAGTGTTGTACCCAATTTTGTAAAAAATTTAACTGTATCGAATACAGATTTATCTAGAAATACATTCTTTTCGAAAGGATACACAAATTTACTGTCCGTGACAAAACTAGAGAACCTCTAGGAAAGATATCACAAGTCAATTTCCAGATAGAAAATCTTTACTGCATAATAAATTTGCAGGCCACAATTTAACTGCACACACTATCGCCTAAAGCGAGTAAAAATAATCGACAAGGGAAGTAGAATATAAAAAAATAGCATTAAGTTGCAAAAACTACTGCGCATTGTTTTACCAAAAGCCTTAGGCAAAATTGGCCGAAAAAATTTCACATGCAAACAAGATAAACCTATGGTAGGTAGTAAAAATAAATATCCATCGAAAATGGCACGTGTAAACAATGGTATCCACTGCCCATACATGCATTTAACACACTTGCATTCTCACCAATATGGCTGGAGGCTGAAATTCAGCATCGGCCGAGTTTTTTATAAAACCAACACAAGTTCATAAAATATTCATTTTGTGTAAGAGTGCGGGTAGAAATGGGACGTTTTGGTGTGGACTTTTCCTTTATTTAACATTGTTGTAAGCCGTTTTCAACCTGCAAATAGTTTATGACTTGCAGAAATATTGGCAGTTAAAAATCGTTGAATTTCCATTCAAGAACTCAGTGGGGAATCATAATGTACCTACCTATTCGTCCATGGAGTTTTTATCTCCTGAAATGGTAGCCTAAATAATAGAGGTCTTTCACCTGTAAAAGCTTAAAACGAAAAAGAATACATATTGACTTTGCATAGTTCCTGGCGTGAGGTTGTTTTCTTAAATTTATTCATTTGATTTGAGGTAATGGAGTTTGCAAGATTTCGATAAGAGGAGCAGCGGACGCAGCTTTAAAACAAGCAATTTCGCTGAGTTTTCATTCTTTGCCAATCAGTATCAGTAGATATCATCCTTAATTTTGTAGTAGATACTCGTACATACATTAAAACTTCAAAGTGTGCTCGTGTAAGAAAACAGGGTATTATGGAGGTAGAGGGCGCTAACAGATGTTTTTACGGATACAGGATATCGGATAATTAAATACGCTCCATTAGCATTGAAATCTAGTTTAAAATAGTTAAACATGAATAAAATGCAGGACTGGATCGGATGAAATTCTCTTGATCTAGTTCAAATGGCTTGGCATTGCACGATTTTTGTATAACTCCTTAAATTGCTGAAACGATTTCTAATGTAGTTTTGATGTGAAAAGAGGATGTTGTGATTTCTTGAATAAACAAAAAGTTAGAGTATTTTTCTTAAAAATTAATTTTGTGTTCCTAAGAATTTTACTTGCATTTAATGAATAATATTTTTATTACCGATTTTATTTAACTTTGGAATTTATTAAAATTTAAAGTATGGCTTGGAAATATGTTCGCATTATATCTTAAATATAATGGCGAAACATATCAGTTGAATTAGTACGACATTGAATCAGTCTTAGAATGAAACTAGGTTACGATTTGGCAAATTTTAATCGTATACAGTATCATACATTCTCTACCCTTTTTTTAGAGTTTAAATCATCTAATACCTATTTTATTTCTTAAATATCGTGCTAACTTCATGTGACTCTTTGACATTAACAAACGTCAAAATATACCTCTTTTTTTTTTGTTGAATGATCTGTCATTAGCTTAGATGTATTCAGAAGCAATTTATTAAAAAAACATAGCTTTAGCAAGATACTAGTTACAAAATGTTTAAAATTAAGAAACAGTTAGTAGAAAATCTCTTTTAAGCGAGAAAATTGTTAAGAAGTATCATACTAATATCCTTATTCTATTGGCTCTTCAAAATGCCAATTTTGTTGGACTTAAAGGTAAAAAAAGCTACTTTCAAACAAGAAACATTCTTAAATTGAAAGTAACCATTTGTATTAAGCTGACAGATAAATTTTGTGGATTAAACAAAATAAATTTTTTAAATTGACAAAATTTTTTGTTGATTTAACAAAATAATTTTGTTAATCCGATAGTGAATGTTAGCTTAACAAAATAATTTTGTGGATACAACAAAATATGTTTTGTTACCAAAACAAATTTCTGTATTTTTTATCAATTTGATAAAACGTTTCAATATATATATGTACGTCCAACAGTACATATATATATTGACAGAGTTTTTATCAGCTCAACCTACATTTTTATCATATATACCTAGATTTTATTTTCAGTACAGAGCCTCTATTCTTTTCGAATACTATAGCTGAAGCTGTTGCATTGTTCTTGATAAATTAGCATACACCTTACTTTTTAGGTATCCCCAAAGAAAAAAATCTAAAGCCGTATTATCGGACGAACGCTGAGCCAGCTACAACTAAAAAACCGCGATATTGCCTGATCACCAAAAATTTCCTGCCTTCTCAATCCAAGCAATCTGTACAATTACCAACACGCTTACCTCAAAGGTAAGTCAGTGGAGACTGCGTTGCACGAGGTCGTCTTACAAATTGAAAAAAGACTCGAGCACAAAGAACATACCCTGGCAGCATTTTTGGACATCTAAAGAGCGTTTAACAACGTAAAAATGGAATCCATTAAATCTGCCCATCATTATCAATCATTAGCTTGCAACTTGGGGAAAGTAATGTACAGATAATGGCCACGGGTCTATCCTGCAAAGGTATGACACAGTGGCCGGGCTTAATGTGACGACTGACTACTTACTACCCATAGTATAGATTTCAACAAACACTTCTCTATTACAATACCCGAAAGGCATGGATGGGAACCCAACTAACTAATTAGTGAACAAGGTATCTCCTTCTACACCGATGGGTCAAAAATGGAAGAAGGAACAGGAGCTGGGGTGTTCTGTGAAGCTCTCAATATTAAAGAATCATTCAAACTCCGAGATGAGTGTAGTGTCTTTCTGGCCTTTTACGCTATTGAAAAGGCGGCAGAATTGGTACGCACGAAAAAACTGAACTCGTTTTCGTGGAAGCCATTAAAGCTTTAGCCAGTGAAACTATAAGATCAAGACAATAACAAAATGTCGAGACATGCTGAACAATATTTGTAACACTAACCTCTCTGCTGGGTTCTTGGACATAGTAATATAGAAGTAAATGAAATAGTAGATGAACTGGCAAGGAAAAGGTCAGTATCAAAAAAAAAACAGCAGTAGCCATTTAAATATATGGGACCAAAAATCCCGGTTGGCGTGCTTAAAAGGAAAATAGACCTAATAACGAAAGAGCAAATCAATAACTCCTGGTCCTCCAGGGACGACAGCGTCATCTCTAGAAGTTTATGGCCTAAAATTAATGAAAAGGAAACACGATATATTTTATCGCTGAGTAAAAAGAACATTAGAATCCTGATAGGTGTACTAACGGGTCACTCTGCTCCATTGGCACAATGGCCACTAGAATGGGTGCATTTGCACCCGATTTCTGTAAGAGCTCTCAGGATGTCGAGGAGATTGAAACCAATAAACACCTGTTCTGCGACTGTCCGAACCTCCAAACAAATCGCCTCCGTTACATTGGAAACTGGTTTGTTGGAGAACTGGACGATCTAACGCAGGTCTCAACGGCAAATATGTGGAAATTCATAGTAAGCACAGGCTGGTTCGCAAATGAACCAGTCTACATAAGACATTAGTTATGAACATCTCTCTTTTTATTAATAGGGGATCACAATGGATCAATAGGCCCCCGTGTTTGCAACAGCCTTGGGCTGTGCACGCCCCTCCTAACCTAACCTAACCTAAAAAAATAAAATAGATGATTTTAACTATGAAGAGGGTAGAGAAAGCATGATTCTATATTTGATTAAAATTTGCATAATAGTTGTTTTAACCTAGTTTCATACTAAAAGAGCTTTAACATCTTACTAATTCAACTAAAATTTTGCGCCAATATTTTTAGACTTATAACAACATTTTTTTCTTTTAAAAATTTGATATCTCGAAAACGGGAGTATGATTTTTGTTTTGAAATTTAAATTTTATTTGAACAATAATAAAAACATAACATTTTGATACCAAAGTTCTTATTTTTTGAAAAAAAAAAAACTCTGAAACGTTTTATTATCTTTGTTTTGATTGAGAAATTATATGGCGTATTGTTTTAAGCTCAAAATATTAAAGAATTTGACATTTAAAAATAAAATGCACGACTGGCGCGTACTTGTTCTCATGTAAAATATTTTGGAATTTCAAAGTTGCTTAAAAACATACTGACATAGATTTAATAAGAGAAAATGTTCAAATGCATAAAATCGGCGTCTGATTTCTAGAAATGTTTGAATTTATGCAAAGTTTAAAAATAGTTTTATTATTAAATTAATTTCTTATATTAGAAATTTATTTAAAATTCGGATGTCCATTTTAAGTATTTATTAGTATACATCTTAGAAAATAATTTTTAAAACTAATCGTTCACTGTTTTTCAAAATATTGATTTGTCAATAAGGAAAATGATTCTTTTTTTTCAAAAATCCAAAATATATTTTCTTACAAAAATTTAATATCCATAAATTCCAAGTTTGAAGGAAATCGCTTAAGTGGTTAATGCTGTAGGTTGAGGTATATAAATACAAAAACACAGTCATTCAGATATACAGACATACAAACAGGCAGACGGAATTCCAGAACCCACTTTTTTCGAATCTCGAGTTAAATTTTTTTTCCAAATTTAAAACTTGCCCTAAAGCACTACATATATCGCAAGTAAGAAGAGGAGTTTCCTACGACCCAGTATTTTTACTGGTTTGTTCATTGCATGTTGTTCAGGCATAACACTAACAACATGTAATTGAGTAAAACTAGTATGCCCATCAAATATGAAAAACGAATAAAATAATGCGAATTATAAGGGAAATAAAAATAAGACACAGCATTTTCTCCGCAGTAGTTTAGCCGCCATCCCTGGAGATAAAAAAAATCTGAGACAACCACCTTCAGTCTCAGAACATCGTGCCACACATCTTTCCTATCCTTCTTTCTCTTCCTTAAATTCACGCCCGCGCTGTGTTGATACATTTAAAGGGTAATCAAAATCCCTTGAGCGCGTGTAGATTATAAAAAAAAAAAAAAAAAAAAAGAAGAAGGAAAGTTTATCTAGGTTATCCGAAGATAACATATGTATGTGCAAGTCAAACTGCCCCCTGCGGTTTCATAATGTAAAATAAAGTTAAAGCTGATAACAAAATAAGGGAAGATAATGTAGTTTATTTTTTGATTAAACAGATAGTTGAAAGGCATCACGAGGCAATTTTTTTTTTTTAAAGTTTTTGTTGGGAGCCCAGGATCCTTCGTCGCTCAGTGGGAGATTAAAAAGACCAAATAATAATTCATAATTCTTCTGCATAAGCGTACCTACAGACATAACTAAACTAGCTTTGGTATGGCTTCATGATTACCCTTCCAATACTAGAAAACATAGCTGTCAAACTGTCACCTTTCTCAAATTTTCTTGAGTCGTGCTATGTGGTATCTTCATCTAATGTTACTGTGAATATTGTTATATTTTGCTAGGTTGCAAAGGTAAATATGAACTTTTATCCATGAAACTACTTTTGACAAGGATATGCAATTGAAAACTCACACTTTTTTTTAAACAATGAGGTACTCATACTAAAACCCATTGACTACATGTACAATGTACATCGATCAAAGATATAAACTTTCGATAAAACAAACATTTTGTTGAATCACCTTAAAGGTTTTTCAATGGACTGGATATTTTTTACTAATGTAATGCCTCAAATTTTAATATTTTTACTTTAAACACAGGTTACAGTTGACTGGGTTCTGGAGAAGTTGGAAACAGGACTCGATTTCATCGAAAAAAATCATGTTCAGCAACTAGGCTCATTTTTGGATAAAGGGGTTGAGTCAATAAACAAAATCGTCTTATTTTTGGACAATGCTAATCCAAACGGGGTTCACCAAGTTATAATGCATTCCCAGAAAATGATATATGCTGTCTTTACTTCAACAAAAATGAAAATGGCAATGGAACAAGAAACACAATTCATCGAGGATAAAAAAAAATGCAGGGCTGGGTGGCACGAAATTGCTCTTTTGTAAAAGAATAAGTATTTTAAAAATGACTGTTACCTACTAGAGAAAAACTGTTCATAAGCATACATTTTTTTCTAAATGACTAAAAGAACTCCGTTAGTAGTTGGAGCTAAAAACAGAATGCCCTCCATTTTATTCAAGCAAATATAAGTTTATGCAAAAACAAAAATTATAAGTCGTTGTGATGGTTTCTTAAAAATAATAGAAGTTTAATAGGTACATTGCCTTGTATTGACTAAATGACATTTTTTAATCTTTTTTTTAAATATGTTTTTGAGAAAAAATATTTATAAAATTTCGAAAAAAGTTCATATGGCAAGTACCGTTATTTTTGGTCTTTGATAAACAGGAAAAAAACCTTTAAAAAGTTTAAAAAGCTTAACGTAGTCGAACAAACAGACAGACAGAATTTCGAGACACACTTTTTTCGTCTTCGCAATCGTTATGTCAACTTTGGTCAAAATCTCGAGCCCGACTTTTTTTACGACTGCATAATTTGTCTTATAGTATTATATATATAAGTCGCAAAGTAAAAATTGGATGATGTGGATGAAAACAACACATGGTTCCAACATGCAGGCACTTGGTGCCATACTGCTGATGCCGCAATGGACAATCTGTACGATTTACTTGAATACATGCTTATCTCATGTAAAGGTGTCGTGAACTGGCTTCCGAGATCGTGCGATTTGACAACGTAAGCTCTTAGGCAAACTTACTTCTAGGTCAAAATTGGTATTGCTCCTCCCTTTACCGAAGTACGAGAACTTAATATGATTTACTTGCAATCAGTTGAAAACAAGAAAGCATAAGAATTTATTGAATTTATTTATTATAACATAAGAACGGTAATCCTACCACAAAGTATTTTGAATAAAAATAGGAACATCAAAAATTTCAAATACTTTTATTTTAATTTATTTAAAAAAATGATTTTGCAAATAAATATAAGGAATAACCTACCATTAAACGCTAAGTTTGTCAAATATGTTGAGGTTCTCCAAGTGATAGTTTTATATTTTATGTCTGAGTTTGATATTCAAAGAAGCTTTTCTGGTATTTCATCCCTGCAATATCACTTGGACTAGTCAGTTGACTTGTGAGGGCATTTCCAATACCTACACAATTTTTGTTAAATTTCTGTCAAAAATCCAATTTGAACTATATCCAACCAAAATTAAAATTCTTAACCAATAACGGTGTAAGATTTTGCCCATGACCTGGCATTGTTATTGAGTATGACCCTTAACTGGCTTAACATAATTTTCTTCCCATTGAGAATGGACACTTTCCATATTCGACATTTTTATCCCAAATTTTTTTTCTTGAAAAATTTTAAAGAAATTTGTT
Source organism: Philhelius festivus (assembly GCA_963931855.1). Lineage (NCBI taxonomy): Eukaryota > Metazoa > Arthropoda > Insecta > Diptera > Syrphidae > Philhelius > Philhelius festivus. The sequence continues at coordinate 136,136,828 of OZ007555.1, read as the reverse complement.
ATATAAAAAATTAATTTAAAAATTTGGCATTCTGTTTTTATCTCTCAGTACTAAAAAACTAATCTTATGCCCATAAATAGTTTTCTCTAGTAGATAACATTTATTTTTAAAATTATTGGTCTTTTACATAAGAGCAAGTTTGTGCGACCCAATCGTGCATTTTTTTTTTTTTTTTTCGAGCTGTAACTTTTCAATTTACATATGTTTACTTGCGATATATGTAGGTACTAAGTATAGGGCAAGTTCTGCATTTGGAAAAAATCAAATTCGAGATTTTGATCAAAGTTGACATTACGCTGATAGCGAAGACGAATAAAGTGGGTCCCACAATTCCGTCTGTCTGTACGTCTGTATGTATCTATTTCTGTATGTCTATTTGTCTGTACCTCGATCTAAAGCCTACGCCACTGGAGCTTTTTTCTTCAAAGTCGGTACTTAAGGTACTAGTACGGTCTAGAACGCCAAAAAACGCACGAATTTTTGGGATTTTTTTTCTCGGGAACTTTATTAGGCAATAACATAATGTTTTTGTAAATAATTAATACATGCGTCAAGAGCACAAAACAATTTTTTTTTTTAAATTATCGAATTTGTCCAAATTATAGAGGGCGCCAACGTCGACTCATCAAAAAACACATTGTACCATTGCGGACAGTTAGTCTCCGGATCTACTGAGTCGATTTTCAAAAAAACTTGTTGCAACTTGATTGTTTTTATGTTTTCTAAGACAATTTACCACAATTTGACCAACAAGTTATGAACGAAAAAAATGGCGAACCAAAAATGGCCAAAAAGATTTCCAAAAAAAATTAGTTTTTTCAAAGCTTGACATTTTTGTTTTTTTGACTTTTTAAACAAATTGTGGTAAATTGTCTCGTAAGAAACCTTCCTTTAAATAACCCACTTCGTTTTTTTTTGTTTCAGTCCAGCCAATCCTGAGATTAACTGTCAGCAATGGGACAATGTGTTTTTTGATGAGTCGACGTTGGCGCACTCTAAAATTTTAAGCAGGAGCCTCCTTACGTTTGAAATAATATTGTTTATAAAAATATTCGAAAAAATATTTGTTTTTAGAAAAATCAATATCTTTAAAACGTGTGAACGATTATTTTTTGAAATTATTTCCTAAAATCTATAAATTTCGTTCACGAAAAATTTTAAAGAAATTTGTTGTATAAAAAGTCACTTTAATAATAAAACGATTTTTAAACTTTGTTTGCATAGATTCATACTTTTCCGGAGATCAGACCGCAATTCCATGCATTTGAACATTCTTATCTCATTAAATCCATGTTTTATTTTTATAAAATACATATATTTTAAATTTCAAAGTACTTTTACATAGGAGCAAGTTCGTGCGATCCAGTCGTGCATTTTATTTTATTTCTATGTGGAACTTTGTCTTCCAATTCTGTCAGTAGAATCCTTTTTCTTATTTCCAATGCTCAGGAGTAAGTTTTAATATTAAACATAACTTAGCATACAAGAACATAATTACCATAAAAATTTTGACAAACCTTTTGCTGTTAGTTTTAAGATCTTCATTTTGCTCGAGGTACACAAAAAATATAAAAAGAATTAATAATTTGAGCTTGATGGCTCATAGGTAAAAACTCAACCTTACTTTGTTTCTAGCGTGCATCAAAAAAAAAAAAATAAAAAAAAAAAAACAAAAAAACTTCACCCTACTCAAAATGCATAACGGCAGCAACATCTCTGTCTGCCTTGCAACACAGTTTCCACTGTAACTCTAGCAGAAGGATTCAAAAACTTTGTCGAATCTGTGTAGAATTTTTGCTTTACAAAAGCAACCATCTAGAAAAGTCTCGCAAATATTTATTAAAAAGACTAATTAGAATTCGCCTTAAAGTGCTGCGCTTTGCTTCCATGAACTTTGTTTATGACAAAATTGAACTTTGTCTGTCAATTGCATAATAGACTTACTGCATCCTGAGGCGAACAATTGCACTCAAATGGTGATGAAAAACTGGTCGTTGAGTTTATCTTTCTTGTGTCTTGTGTTCTGAGATGAAATTTCTTTTAGCTTTATACTAAAGTATAAATATTATAAGGTTGTTAGAGTTTTAAGGAATGGACTTCTTGAAATTGAAGTGTATTTGGAAAAATATATTTGCATACAAAATTAAACATTATTTTAAAGTATTCTCGTAGGCATTATCGTTAAGAAAGTGTAATATTTTTTTTCAAAATGAGAAACATACAGTATCTACACAACAACGCGTAAAGATTATCGATTTCCTCTATTTTTATCAACGATCAAAAATATCGCCATTTTTTTTAAGATCAGTTCCCACAGGCTTCATGATTAAGAAATTGATTAGCCGAAAACTGTAGATTGTGGGTTATCGAAAAGTCAAAAGTAACACACCAGGCCGAAAAAGTTATTGACCCATATATGTATCTTCAAGAATGAGAATAACCCGCCATGTAGCGGGGCTTCTTACAGAACAATGAACGACATCTTTTTGAGGCTAATAGCGGAGCAGCATCCTAATGTGTGGCAGTGTGGCTCACAAAACTGCGCACAATGCTAGGCAAGCTGTGGACCTACTGCGTGAGAATTTTGGGGAACGTTTTGAGTTCAAAAAAATCTGATTTCCCTTTGGCCAACTCGTTCATCAAATGTAATTGCGCCCAACTTTTTACTTGCGATGTACATGTAGGTACTATAGGTCTATAGGGCAAGTTTTGCATTTGAAAAATCAGATCAGAGTTGACATTACGATGATAGAGAACATGCAAAAAGTTGATCCGAAAATTCTGTCTGTGCCTCTATTTAGAGTCTAAGCCGCTTAAGCGATTTTCTCCAAACTTGGTACTTATGGGGTTTCGGCTATTCCCCAGAGGAGAAATTGAATTTTTTTTTTATTTGACATCGCACTCACTCTGAACACGGTATAAAAAAAGAACAACACAATATTTATAGATGACAGCAAAATTAAATAAAACATATTTAATATTTTCAACAAATAAAAACGTAAGAAGATGGAAATTTAATTTCATAAACGCGTTACATACATGTAATATAAAAAAGTTGCGATATTTGTTTAAATATGCTTAAAAATTATAAATTTAAAGTTTCTTTTCTTTTATCTTTTCATACATATATATATTCAATTTTTAACATTTTTATAAAAGTTCTAATTCAAAGAAAGTAAGAAATTAATTTTGTAGGGTAACCTAATTAATAAATTCAACATATTCAGTTATGGAAAATTGTTTTGTTTTAAGACCACTCAGTATTGTCTTTGAAGCAATTTTGAAATTTCTAAATCACCATAAGAACAGCACCCCAAGGGAACCGCTTTCTTTATTCGTTATAAGTTGAATCATGAAAAGCATGCTACTCTCTAACGCAAACGCTGTAGAGTGCCAGAATTGGAAATACAGAATGGGAAAACCATCACCAAATCAATCGCAACAATAAATGCAAAAAATTTAGATTACAGGGCGAAAAATAGAGTTCAATTAATCAAATTTACAATCCAATTATCTGAGATAACTAACAAATTTTACCTATACACGAAGGTACATAACTAAATACAGTCGACTCCCTCTAAGTCGAACTTTCACGGGATATCAAAACTAGTTCGAGTTAGAATGAGTCTTAGAAAAATTCGAGTTATAGAGAGAGTTTTTTTTTAATGATTTATTGAATTAAATAACAAGTAAAATAAATAATTAAACCTAATATTTTTTTGAACTTAATTATTTAAAAAATTGTAATTTTAGACATCACAGTCATCACAGTCACCGTGTCATCAGTGATCGCCTTTTTGAAAAAAGATTCTATTTTAAATAAGCAATTTTGAATTTCTTCTTTCATTTCAATTTTTCTCTGGTATTTCAAAGTCTATTATTTCAGCTTCATCTTCTTCTTCAGCTCCATTTTCACCGACATTAGTATCATCAGCATCTGCTTCCAAAATTGACTCGTTATCAGGTATTTCAGTGGCTACGATGCCGTCATCGACTTCAACATAGTCCTTGCAATGTACGCCTTCAACATTATAAAGAGCTTCTGTTAGCCTTTCCCAGATTATCTCGATTTCTTGGGTGTCTTCGTTGTTACATCTAAGTAAGTTAAGCGGAATATCATCTTCGTCATCCCACGTCTCAGACTCAAATTCGGCCTTTTTGAAACAATTTTCAGTGGTCAATGGAGTAACGTCCCCATCAGCGTTGCCGCCGAAAAAAAAAAATTTCTTGCCACACTCTTTGAAAAAACGTGCCATTTGTGATATTTTCGTGTCATTTAAAAAAAAACTCAAGTTATTCTTTAAAAATAAATCTTATTTAAATACTATTACAAACAAATAACAAACAAAAAACCACTTCCTCTATTCGTGTAGGTATAGGTATTTTCCAGAAACAGGAGTTTTTGGCAAGTTCATAATAATAATAAGTAATAAAGCTTTGTTTCATTATTTTCATTTCATTATATGACATTAGCATTATTTGTTTTGTATGACAGTCTGTTTTTGTTGTTTGTTTTAATATTATTTAGCCTTGAAAACACTCGCTCTGCTGATGCACTTCCGTGAGGCAAACTAAGAAGAATCAACATAAATTTTGAAATGTTAATGAACATTCCTTCGTCAATATTGTTTTTTAATTTTTACAACTTATCCTAGAACGTTTTTGAATCTTCAAAAAAAATACGAGTACTTTCGGCTAGTCCAATCTCAAAAAAAATTTTATTTCGCCAAAAAGAACATCTTTCTCGCACTCTAATAGATAAGAAGATTCTGATACCAAAATATAGAAGTGTGGAAAAATACTTTGTATGTTTGAATTATTTTTGAAAAAGGTTAATGGAAAAAAAACGTGCCATATTGAAACTTTTCGTGCCACCGTGCCACGAAAAAATTTCCGTGTCAAAATGGCACGATCGTGCCACATCGGCAACGCTGGTCCCCATGCCTATAGGATTTCGCGCACACAATCGAGAATTGATATTTTACGAGTATATTGCTCTTTTTTGGTTTCCCAAACCCTTAAGATCTTGGTGAGAAGACGGCGATTATTGTGTACTTTCAAATTTTGTATTATACCCATGTCCATCGGCTGAACTATTGAGGTCATGGTGGGGAAATACTCAAGCTTTATAAACTTTAATTAATACTTAACTTCGATACCTTCCCGTAAGAATGTATTAAGCGACATTTTTAAAATTGTTCAGGAAACGAAAAAAACGTCTCATTTAGTTATTTTTTTGTGTATTTTATTGGAAGAAACAGATTTGGAGAGGGATTTTTACAATACAAAACTTGACATCATTGCAAAATCGAAATTTTAATCAGATAAGAAGTTTTTGTCGCTTAGTACATTTTCGTGGTCAAAGCATTGGCGCTTGATACAATGTCAATGTCAAATGGGCTTATGATGACAACAACAAAAAAACACTAAATAAATGGAAAAAAAGTAGTAGCCTACTTGATAGACAATAATTGAAAAGCAAAGACAACCATATCTGGAGTATTATAAGCGACAAAAATGGATCAAGTTCTATTTGGATGAGTGTGCTAAGCGAAAATTTCGGTTAAACTAAGCGACATATAACAATTTTTTTTCATGGACGTTTGGTTGCTTTAGACAATAATATTTTTAAAAATGTCGCTTAGCATAATTTTACTGGCGGATAATACAAATTTCAGGGAGCAACATTATTCCAGTGAGAAAACTTGGCGGTTACTACAATTTTATTTTCTCTCTAGTTTCTTTTGTTAACATGATAGGGCAGTGAAACCCAGGCCAAAATGTGGCGTTTAACTTCTAGTATAGTTACGGTGACCATATTTCTCAAAGCAAAACCCGGGACATACTTTTTTTTACTTTTATTTTGTAAGAAATCAACAAAAATCTCAAAAACAAAAGAATACTAAATCCCAGCACAAAATGCTTAGAACTAAACAAAACCTTCATTTTTTTTAAATATTCAGTCTTTCTTTATCAAGACTTTGAAAAATAAACATTAATCACACATTGTCCAAAAGATTATTGTTTGTTTTTTTTCCTAACAAATTTTTTAGATGATATTACCATTTTCTTTAAAATATTTTTTTAAATTCCTGGTAGATTAAATTATAATTTAATTTTACCATTAACATGGCTATGGAAGTTCCAAGTTCCAACACTCAGTTGCGTTTTTTCATTTGTTCAAATATTGTTCATTATGGAAAAGACTCTTTCGGTTGGACCATTTGAACCTGGAAGACACAAGTCGAACTCTTCAATAAATAAAAGATTTTTGAAGTTTATATATTTTGTTTACGAAATTGCTCTAAAATTTCTCTCCATTTTTGGGGCAACAGTAGTTTTGTTTTCTGTCCATTTTGTTATAATTTATTAGGTTAAGAATGATTTTAGACAAACAAATTCGTCAAACAAGTTTTAATCATTTCTATCAGCTTTTGGTTGACAAAAGATAACCAAGATTCTATTTCTGGCCAGTTAGTAATGTTTTGAAAATATACCCAACTAAAAACTTCAAGTTCTTTGAAAGATACATCCCACTGGTTTAAGTATTCTTAACACGTTATGTAAAATTGTTGAATATTTGCTTTCCATTCGTTTTGAGTAATTAATTTTTGTTCGACTTTTTCCTATCAATTTAATATTTTTCTTCTTCAACTTTAGAAATGCAAATTTCTTGCAAATTGTAAAATGCAAATTCTTTTAAGAGATTAATTTGTTTTATTATTATTTAACTAGCTTAGCTATTGAGAGTAAGGTATTCAGTCTTTTTGTGGATTTTGATTTTCGCTTGAAGCGGCAGCAATGTCGGATTCTTTGTGTTTTTTTGTTTTTCAAATTCTATTTTTTGAACCAGTTTATGCTCTTTTTCTTTCTTTCTTTAAGCTACATAAGTACATAAGCTTATATTTTAAAAAATGATGATTTATATATTTCAAATTTGTGCATTGTTTCCTTTTTGTGAATACAGATTTTGAAAAGCATCTAACAGCTCAGCTAAAATAAAATTTAAAATTTTGAACGTTATTCCAATAATAAAAATATATGAAAATACGGGACAAACCCGTGACAAAAAATCAAATACGGGACAGTTGTACGGCCCGGATTTCCTTAAAATTTAGCCAGGACAAACGAGTAAAATACGGGACTGTCCCGGGAAATACGGGACGGATGGTCAGCGTAAGTATAGTTCCACATCAAAAAGTCATTTTCGAAAAAATTGTCGCTTAATACATTCTTACGGGAAGGTATCGACTTGTTGTGGGCGAGCTGGGCAGTTATCGATAATGAATAATACTTTGCGCTTTGATCTTCCAAATTTAGAATCAAGTTTCAAAAGCCAACTTGTGAAAAGGTCTGATGTCATCCAAGAACGATGGTTTGCTACATAGTCCACCGCCAAAGTTTTAATTTTATTGAAACAACGAGGATTTTTGCTTTTCCCTATAACCAGAAGCATTAGCTTTTCCGACGACCTTTGTTGTTTTACTGCTTTCAAATAAAGCACAAAATGTTTTGAAGTTGGAATGGAAACGGATCCAACCAACAAATGCTTTTTTTATTGCCTTGCAATTTTTTTATGAATATCTTTTTAGGAAGCAGCACACTGACATGACGGTGACGGCGCAGGTGAAGCAACATAGAGAATCAAAGAGTTCGAGTGTGTGCTTTTTATAAGAATTACAAACAATAACGAGTTGCGATTTGAGAGATGTTTTTTGATTTTTTTTTTCGGCAAAAGAAAAAAATTCGACTTAGAGGGAAAGAAAATAGGTCAATAAAAAAGATAATGTGTTCGAGTTAGAGGGAACTTCGACTTAGAGTGAGTTCGACTTAGAGGATAGTTTTTGTATGGAAAATTGAGGGGAATGCAAAAATACGGCTAAAAATAAAAAGTTCGAGTTAGAGGGAACTTCGACTAAGAGGGAGTTCGACTTAGAGGGAGTCGACGTATGTATGTGCTTATACAAGCTTCAATTTTGATATCTCCAAATTTATATCATGGTAAAATGGTAATGTCTGGAAAATTTCCACATAAGGAGCGTAAACATTCCGATCCCGCTATCACTAGTGTCCTTCAAAAAGAGTCCTTTAAAGTATTGGTGCGGGAGTACTCCTCTAAAATATACGCCGCATGTGTTTGCTTAATTCGTGCGTAAATTTTACATGTTTCAGGTTTTCCCAAGTATCATAAAATCTATGGGTTTTTCCACAAAACTTGTCGTTGAGTTTTATTTTTATTATTGTTACGTTCATTCAAAAAAATAGTAAAACGGTATGTTTATTACGCATTTTCTGGAGAAAATTGAGCGCAAAGTCAAAAAATTAGTATGGGCAGGAAAAACGGAACATGTTAGAAACTGGATTTCTCAAGACCGAGACAAGATATCAAATTTCGTTGAACGCAATAACAAGGGCTCGTATTTCTTCTAGTAATAAAGATATAAATGAAGTTTCTATCATTAGTACTAACAGCGCGATTACCCTTGACATGGGTCAGGGTACACCAAAACCAAAATAGATAGGCGCTTACTGTGGAGCAATTTTTTTCTCAAAATATACACAAAAATACGCCCTTAAATATTATGCAAGAAATTAGAGTCAACCTGTATAGATAGATAGATAGATAGATAGATTCGATTTATTATTCCATTTATGTTTACAATTTACATAATAGTTTATACAAAAATCGTTTAAGCATGGCTTTGCCGTCTGCCCGATCGACATTGATACTGAAATAGTAAAATAATACAAATGTACATAGTTTGCTTTAAATAAATTAAACAATTTGTTGAATATAATAACTTTTTTTTCTAAGTTTAAAAAGCCTCATTTGAAATTTGATTGCGATAAGACATTGCGTTTTGGTAGTATCTGTAGAGGTTAATAATATTACATTGACAGTTTAGTAGCGCCATTACTTCATCGTCTGATTTGAAACTTCTGTTCAAAAAAATTCTTCTCGTTTCGCATAAAACAGGGCATTTTCCAATGAAATGGACGACATCCTCCCGTTCCCTAAGGTTACATAAGCTGCAGTAAATAGGCAGATCCTCTCGATGTGGTATATAGTGTAAGTTTATAGGCTCCCCTCTCATTTTGAAAATCGATGCAATAAGTGCCTGACTGTTGTCGTTGTGTAAATAATTTTGTTCACATAAATTGTAGTTCAGCCGGCTATAGATTGATCTATTGGCCGAAGACGTAGCCTCGTTCAAGCAGCCGGTTCTATGCTGTTCGTCAACCTTCGAAATAAGCTCCAAATGTTTGTCCTTGGACAGTCTTCCATTTTCATCCAGCAGTCTAAAATTGGATCCGCAGTAGCTCCCAAGTTCTTCCAGTTTCTTGTACCATGCATTTTTTTTAAGCAATTGTATCCAATCCTAAAATTTTGGGTAGTCTTTCATCTGGCATTTCAAGTACTTTTATATGATGTAGTCTACTTGACACTTCAGAGTTCTTATGTATAGGGGTGACAATCCTGTTTCAATCATAAGCATGTAGTTAGGGGTGGTTTTAGGCAATCGGAAGCATTTTTTTAATAAAATATCTTAGAAGTTGTTCGACTGCTTCATATTTTTCATATACCCATGTTTGTGCTGCACAAAGCATTACAGATTTAGCCACTGCAACAAATACCTTGTATTTAATACTATGCGAAATTGTCTTGTTCGAAAAGCATTTACTCCACGTTGCACTAATTGCACGTTTAGCTACAACTAGTTTTTCTTTGAGGTGGTGTACCATACTAAGGTTGTAAGAAATAGTTACACCCAAATACTTATTTTTAATTATGTCAATTACACAATTGTAAACATCATCTTATTTTGTTATAAATCGGTCCCACTTCTCTCATCTCTTGAAAAATGTATTTTCTTATCTAAATGAAGGTTTTTTCTAGTAGCTTTTCCTTCTATTTATAATTTGAATCTGTGATATTATTACTATTTAACTAAATGTTATATGTTTTTCAGTAGTAAGGTAGAAAATACCGCTTCTCTGTAAATTGTGCAATCTAGTTTTATGAAAAAAAAAAAGAAATGTATAAATTCAGCTACAATAAAGATAAAAAAAAAAAAAAATACTTATAGGTTTTGACAACTTCGATTGGGATCTCTGTTGAAGTACCATTTTTCGCTCCTTGCAGTTCTGCCAGACCCCTTTCGGAAAATCATCACCTTTGATTTGCCCAGATTCACTCTCAAATTCCATACTCGACAATACGCTTCAAGTTTGTTAATCATCAGCTGCAGAGTTTGAGGGGAATATGCAAACAGTATCACATCATCGGCAAATAAGAGTGCTTTGATATTTATCTTTGCCATTTCTATACCTCCAGGCAAAAAATCAATTAAGTCATTAATGAACAAGGCAAAAAGACTTCGACTTAAAGCGCACCCTTGTTTAACTCCCATCTTTGACTCGAACCACTTTGAGATATCGGATATAAGTCAAAACCAGTCACACTGTTTTTGAGGAAATCGAAAACAAAGATTGTGGCACCACAGTTTTGAGAATATTTTTTTAACCATAAGTTGGTTTTCACTAAGATACGAGTACATTTTTTTTTTTGAAAAATATTGTATGGCCAGGAACCGTTATTTTTGTCCTTAAAATAAGGAAAAATAAAATGCACGACTGGATCGCACGAACTTGCTCTTATGTAAAAGTACTTTGGAATTTAAGATACATTTTATAAATATAAAACATGAATTTAAAATGAAATTGCCGTCTGATTTCCGGAAAAGTATGAATTTATACAAACAAACTTTAAAAAAACCGTTTTATTTTTAAATAAATAAATTTTTTATAGGTATAAGAAATTTCTTTAAAATTTTTCAAGAAAAAAATGTGGGATGCGAATTTTAAGTATTTAATAATATTGATTTTAGGAAATAATTTCAAAAAATAATCGTTCATAGGTTTTGAAGATATTGATTTTTCAAAAAAAAATGTTTTTCAAAAAAACCCAACAAATAATTTTTCGAATATTTTTATATACAATATTATTTTAAACTTAGGGGGACTCCTACTGAAAATTTTTGGTTAAAATCGTTAGAGCCGTTAATGAGAAAGTCGAAAATCAAAAAAACGGTTCTATGACAGGTACCGTTATTAGAATTTTGCCCCAAATTTTTTGTTTACCAAAACGTAGTCCATGTCCATAATATCACACCTAATTTTTTTTTATCAAAATCGTTAGAGCCGTTTTCGAGATAAATAAGATTTTGCATTACGGGTGTATGGGGGTACCGTTAGTTTTAGAGCTAAAAAACAAATTTCAATTTCCCCTCTAGGGAATCACCGAAGACTCATAACTACCGAGTTTGAAGAAAATAGGTCCAGTGGCTTAGGCTCTAGATCGAGGTACAGACATACAGACAGACAGACAGACAGACAGACGGAATTGCCGGACCCACTTTATTCGTCTTCGCTATCATCGTAATGTCAACTTTGATCAAAATCTCGAGTTCGATTTTTTTTTCCAAATACAGAACTTGCCCTATAGTACCTATATCGCAAGTAAAAACGTGTCTGCCTATCTGTCTTACCACAATCTCAACGGCTCAGTAGATTTTGTTTAAGTAAAATATGCATGCTTAATTTGCCATGTTGTAGATTATACAGGGTATTCGGAAACTGAACCTCAAGGGTATACTAGGTGATCCATCTCCCCTATTTAAGTAGTAATAGCAATATTTAAAATATGATATTTCAAATATCAAAATATTGAAAAATGATACCCTAGGCCACATTTTTAGGTACTGTGTTGACAAATTTCCAAATTTTTTTATTTTTTAACATAATGCAAAAAACCCATAAGTAAGTGTTCTTATTTTCTTTAGAAAAATAATGTTTGACTTAGTCATGGTTCCAAAAAATCTCCGAGCAGTGTTGCCATCATTACTGTTACCAGTACCTTGTCGAGGTTTATCTACATATAAACATAAGTCAGCTCTAAAACGGCTTTGAACAACTTTTTTTTTGTCTTCTTTGCTTTTTTATTCTCAAGAGTGTTTGTGGACCACTTAGCAAAAGAAAGATTATAAGAAGTATTAAAAATCAATTCCATGCAACGAATCCAAGCATGTAGAGTAGATAGGCCGTATCTAAATGCGTTTTCATTTTTAGGTGTGGCTTTCACTTTTATTAATAAGTGGATTTCTTTTAGTTTTACTCCACACACAAGAACAAGAACTTGTTTCCTTTAAGACTTATCCAACTTTTCCGTCGATCATTGTTAAAAATAATCCATGTTTTATTTCAACAAATTCTTCATTTTCATCAAACAGAGTAGCTTGCAATTCATTGATTTGGTTTTGTATGTCGTTCACAACTTCTTCTTATTTTTTTTTTTTTGAGTGTTTCTTTTGAAGAGCTATAGTCTCATCCAAACTATCAGCAAAGCTTAGATACGAAACTCTCTTCTCAAAGAAATATCACCTAACCCCTGTATGTATAATAGGCTGGCTCGATTGATAAAAAAATTGTATGAAAAAAATTTTTTTTTGTTTGATCGTGTTCGGGCGGTATACAAAAGTTGTAATAAGAGTCCTTCAATAGGAATCCAAAATATTTTTAAAAAATTCCATTTTTAAATACTGCCCCAAGGACTTTAAAGATTTTCGAAATATGATCCATAAATTAAAAAAAAGATTTATATAAAATCGTTTAAAAAATGGCTTATGTTTCATAAGTTAAATATAAAACCTTGTTTAAAAATCAGCACGCTTATCCAAAGGTGCCCACATGAAAGGGGCAAGGGGCAAGGGGGTCAATTGCCCCCTCCTCTGGCTCAGGAAAATACCACATTTGCAACACTTTTTGCTTTTAACAGTGTCTTTTTGAAAAATCCGACTGGTTTTTATTTTTTTTTCTGTTAGAATCTATTGTTTGCCCCCTCCCCGCCCCTCTCCTTGGAACGAATCTCCTGGAAAAATCTATGGGATTACATATTGCTCTAAATGTGTTTTAAAATCCATTATTCCGTTATACCTACTGAATAGAATATTTTAAAATACAAATCGAAGGAACCCAAATATCCAATTTCAGTTGGCAGCGGGCTTTTATCGTTTAAGCTAGTAAACTAAGCAATTTCAGTAAGAAGTGGGTGGGATTTGGAATTTCGGACAGGGCAGGAGCTGCAATTATTTCAGCTACTCTTCAAGATGTTGGAATGATTTCAAAGGATAATTTTACCAATGTTGTAGATAGGCACAAAATCAGACGTGCCCGTGAGAAAGAGAGGACATCGTTATCATCTTTGTCACCATCAATGTCATTTCAAGAGCTCCAGTTTGGGATATATTTTGACGGAAGAAAAGACAAAACACTCAGTATGATAGATAACAGACGAAAATCAATTGTTGAAGAGCATATAAGTTTAGTGAAAGAGCCTGGATCCGAATACTTAGGGCTTCTCTCCCTTCCAAATGGAAAAGCTGAAACCGTGAGTAAGAAATTGAAGGAGTTCTTTGATGAAAAAGGGATTGATAAATCAAAAGTTGTGGTTATTGGAAGTGATGGCACAGTTATAAACACAGGATCGAAGGGAGGTGCTATCCGTTGTTTGGAACTAGACCTAAGAACACCATTTCAATGGTTCATATGGCAGTTACATGCAAATTAACTTATTCTTCGACACATGTTTCAGCATCTTGATGGAACTACAACCGGACCAGGAAGCTTCACAGGACTTTTGGGAAACAAATTGAAAGATAGTGAAAATTTGTTGTTAGTGCGATTTCAAGCTATTCAATGTAACCTTCCAGAAATATCAAACACTAGTGATCTCAGCACTGATCAACGATACTTGTTTGAAATTTGTCAAGCTATCAGTTCAGGAATTTGTAGTGACAGTTTAAAAAAAGAAAACCGGGAAAAATCGTTCATTCAAGATGGCTTACAACTGGAAATCGAATATTAAGGTTAAATGTTTCTACCGTGACTCCATCCGAAAATATGCTTTTGTTGCTCAATTTTATAATGCAAGTCTATGCGCCAATGTGGTTCTAAATAAAAACTAGACCTTACTGTATTGATGGCGTTCGACACCTTCACAAAACTATAATGTTGACCAGATACCTGCCTCAAAATTTAAAATCAATAGTTGATCCTGTTATTCAGAGAAATAGCTTCTTCGGCCATCCGGAAAATATTATGATAGCAATGATTGCAGATGAGAGAGAAGCAATTCGAGTTTTAGCTTTAAGAAGAGTTAAGAAAGCACGAGAGCAGCTTGGAACATCCTCAAATTCGGTGCGGTCTTTCGTTTTGCCGAAGTTCAACTTTAATGCTGAGGACTACAGTCACATAATCGACTGGAATGTTGTTGGTATTTTATGTGATCCACCAATATAAGAAACATTAGTTTGGATGTCATAAGTGATTGCATTCAAAATCCTAAATTTATTGAAACTATTATTTTACCGTGCATAAAGGATTACCCTTGTCATACTCAAGCGACGGAGTGTTGCGTTGAAATTGTAACTGAAGCTTCAGCAGCTGTCTGTAGTCCGATGAGACGTGATGGATTCATAAGAACAAGAATGGAATCGCGAAAAAATGCCGTTTTTTAATTATAAAAAAGATTTCAAAATTTTGTTACTATTTCTTTAAAATTTCACTTTTTTAAATGTTTGTTTTAACTTTTTTTTATATTTCATTTTTTGTTTTTGCTTTAAATATTCTTTATTATCATCAATAATATATTTTAATACCACTGAACTTCAAAAAATTTGTTTTTTTTGGTACGGAAAATTTTTCTTTTTTCTAGGTTGTTTTTGGTTTCATGAGAAGATTCTATGACCTTGGGGCAGTAGAAGATCGCAATATTTTTCCAAAACTTTAATTTACCTGACATCATGACATATAAATACAACTTTTGGGTAGTGCCCGAAAACTGAATTAAAAAAAAAAAAATCGAGCCACCCTAATGTATAAACTGCTGAGTGTTATAAGGAAAGCTTATCCTCACTAGTCGATTTTGGCAAAGACTAGAAATTTCAAACAAACTTGGTTTGCTAAGGATTGTGAAAATGCCCGGAATCTTTCGTTTTCGTTTCTCGCCTTGTTTCGCTCATTCAATACTAACAACTTTAGACTATTGTACGTAGATTCAAACAAAATATAAAGCACTGTGCTTACAAAAAAAAAGCAGACTATGACAGAAGTGTTGTTAGCTCACTGACAATGGCTAGATCTTCGGCTGAATTCTGGAAGATAATGAATCGAATTAATGGATCGAAGCTTGCAATTGCCTGTGATCTCAAGGCATCTCATTTAAAAGAATATTTATGGTCGTTGTTAAATACTGAATGTAGGGCTGCAAGGTTTTTCAATGCGATTCCACTCATTGAGGACGATTTTTGGATTCTACCTTTGTTGAAAAAGAACTGAATGGATAGAGCTAAGAATATCAAGGCTGTTGGAGCTGACAGAATTCCAATTGAATTCTTTAAGTATGCTTCACCGGATTTTATATCTGTTCTTTTGAACTGTTATAATGACATTTTTGAGCCAAGAAATATTCCTTCTGGTTTTTTGTCTTCGTTAAAACATTTAAAAGGGTAACCATATTCCCTTGAGCTTGAGTTGATTACAAAAAAAATAAAAAGGAGATTCATCTGTTGTAGAGAATTATCGTGGGATTTCGTTCTTAAGTGCATCTTTGAAGCTGTTTGCAAGTATGATTTTCAGCAGACTTACAACTTGGGTGGGGGAAAACTGAAAACTAGATGATTTTATGTCGTGGAGCGATTTTTGTCTGGAGCCCCAATTCTAAATACGAGTAATTACCCTATTCTATTCTTCTATTCTATTCTAGGCCCATCCAAGCAAAAAACAAAACCAATAAGCGAATTATGAGTAGTTATCATCAAAAAAAAATTAAAATATGAGATTAGTAAAAAAGGGCAGAAAGTACCCCGTTTGCTTCATCTAAGTCTCTGGTTACTTTAAGACATTATATTCATTTGAGAAACATGCATATTTAACGGAATTATTCGATTCAATTTTGCGAGTGTAACAACTGAGTTAGCAAAAAAAAAGCAAAATAAACCTTATGGGAGTTTTTTTTTTTCTCGTACTCTATGGAACATACAAATATTGCCTTTGTTCAAAAAGGGCATAATTGGAGCAAAATTGTTTTAGTGTGCCTTGTTATTAATGTATTTGGGAATAAAATGCACTATTAAAGAAAACAGCGCAACCATTTAAAACCTTAATCAAAGATGAAAACAAAGGAAGAAAAAGCATATTAATACAAATGATTAAATATATTAAAGAAATTATATTTTTTCAAATTATTTTTATTGGTTTGAAAAGCTAAAATTACAAGCTTTTCAACGATATATAACTTGTGTGATCCTGATCACATTATAAAACACTCGAAGAAAACTCTCTTTAATACCTACATTCTTCATTTCGCCATTCATATAGGGTTGTGTGTGGCGACCACTTCAGGTAGCCATATCCTTAAATCATGCAACTTAATCTATTAAATTTGTATTGCAGTACAAAATTTGACTTTTCCTTAATTCATTTGCATATTTGCCATTTGTGCCCACTGTGCTCCGGTGCAATATCGACGTAAGTGCAATTTTTTTCAGAAATTGAGTTAAGAACGCCATAATTACCTAAATGTCAAATTTTATAAGTGCTAAAATCGACGCGATTGTATTGCCCAAAACAAGGTCACTTTTTTGTTTGACACAAAAGCTGAAACATATTGTATTTTGATAAACGAGAAACTTTAAAATTGCATTTCAATATGTGCGACATGTTATGCAAATCAAAGGTTGTGTGTCTATGTCGTACGACAGGAATGGTAGTAGCCGAGTAGTAGCGAGGGAGGGAAAAAATATGTGACTCCTTTACACTACTTAATTAAGCGAGATGGAATTTTTTTCTTATTTTTCCAGTGGCGGTATAACCTACTCTATCACCCTGTTCCCGCTTGACGTTGAGTTTCAGAACACCCTGGATGCCGTCATTATTAGGAATTATTTGAGTGGTATACTTTACTTTAGGAGGGACGTTTCAGAGCAGAATAGTACTAAAATATAGGAAGTCTGCTGCCCATATCTTAAACTTTAATCTTCTTCTTTTATTGTACTAGTACCACATTTTTCAAACATTTTCAAATTATTCTTTAAAAATTGATTTTCTCTATAAAAATGAAACTTAAATTTTAAAACTATAGACATTTTTGCAAACTATAGAAATCAAAAGCCAATTTCTGACTTTGTTTTCTGGAATTATGTTAAAAGGAGGTCTATTTTCAGGCCCGTGTTTTCAAATGTTAGATTTTCTTCTTCTTAAGCCGTTCACCCAGTTATTGCATAAATCGCCAAGAAATGTTCATACATACATATAAATGTTCATAGTCCCAAAACCAACTTTAATTATTAAAGAGACCTCGTGACCCTTCTCAGTCATGTCACTGCAAAACAATATTCTTCATATATTGCCCCGGGTCATATCTGAGTACCTTTTATTATGGAGAATTCGAGCATCAACATTGACGAGGATGTTTCATGAATATACATACACATTCCATACTTACATCTATTATAATACATATTCATAACATACTCTCTGCACGTAGTTGGGCCGGAGCAACAATCCTTCCAGATCTCCCCATTTATCCAAACAGTTTTATGGCAACCAATTGTCTGGATACTGGGTTTTGATTCTGTTGTTGTTGGCCGTCCTATATGCCTAACCGCTCCAGCACCAGCACTCTATGTTATTTTGCTAATTTTGTGTCTTATTTGATATGGCCGTTGGCAGTGGGTGCATGAAAATCCCATATGAAATATCATTTACCCACTTCAACCCCCATAAAAAGAATTCATTTTACCGAACCAAAAATGGGAAATGGTGAACTTGTTCATGTTTCAGCTGAATGAATTTAGGTCGGTAAAAGTTTTCCCAATCATTTATTTTGTTTAGATTTTGTGTTCCCAGTTTCGAGATTGCCAATCGTTTGGAGTAAGAGTCAGTTCCTTGCAAGACTATATTGAATTTACGATAAATGGATTACTATACGACGGCCGACAAGGACGAGGATGAACTTCTATACGAATTTTGCAAATGTGCGTTAGTCTGAAGTTATGTTGCATTGAAATTAATAGACCCTCTGGGATTGGGCAAATAATATGCCATTAATGTGTTACCACATCATAGTATGATTATTATTCATTACACTGGTCCCATTGAGGCACAGTTTTCCATTTATTTAAATTGGGCTTATACAAACAGTTAAAGTTTTTACATTCTGATTAATGTTGCAGCAAATAGAAGTATTCAAGGAGTGGTTTTATTTTGTGGTGGTGATGAGCATGTAAGTGAGACAGAATAACATTATTCGGTTTTTTTGGTCAACTTTACATGCAACAAAGCTACTTTAATTAATGTTTCAAAAATATTAAGTAAAATAAAAGAATTTTCCTTTTTTTCCAAGCAAATGTACAACTAAAGAGTGAGCCTATCCTGCCAGCAGGGTTGCAAAAGCTTAAGTCATTTTTTAGCTTAAGCTTGGCTTTAATTCACAAGCTAGTAGGTGACTTATGAATTAAGAAAAATGTAATTCAGCAGCTAGTTATTGACTTATGAATTAAAAAAAATTAAATCATAAGCTTTTTAGTGACTTATGAATTAAAAAAAAATTATTCAGAACCTACTAAGTGACTTATGAATTAAAAAAAATTGAGTCATGAGCCAGTAAGTGACTTATGAATTAAAAATAAAAAAATTATTCACAACCTACCAAGTGAATTATGAATTCAAAAATTTAACTCATGAGCAAGTAAGTGTCTTAAGAATTAAAAAAAATTAATTCAAAAGTTACCTAGTGACTTATGAATTAAAAAAAATTTAATTCATAAGCTAATGGATTAAAAAATTATTATTTGGACAATTTATAAGCTACCATGATAATTTTATGACACACAAAAGCTTGAAATCTACCTTCGTTAATAATTAAATAATTATGTAGTCAAAACAAGCTTAGAGATTTACAATTTACCAACTAGCTTATGAATTAATTTTTTTTTTAAATCATAAGTCACTAACTAACTTGTGAATTAAATTTTTTTAATTCACAAATTATCTACAGACTTATGACTTGTGATTTTTTTAATTCAAAAATTCGCAACCCTGCCTGCCAGGAATAAATTGATATTGCCCTGGAATCTTACCTGTGATCCACTGAACCAAAAAGGTACATAATATCAAACAAAAAATTGTTTGGGAAAATAAATTTATTTATTAAAACTCGTTCAACTAACAAGTTTGTTGGGACAATAAACTACTGTTTATTGATTTCATTTTCAATAACCTGTTAGTTGATTTCAATAAACTAGTTGTTTAACGCAATAAATGATTTATTGTGCCAATAAAGTGTTAGTTGAAAGAAACGGCTAAATAAAAAACTGAGTTTATTGGCGCAACAGATTCATTGTTTGGCGCAATTAACTCATTGTTTGGCGCAATTAACTCGTTTATTGGCGCAAGAAACTGTTGTTTTGCACAATTAACTAAGTTTATTGTCGCAACAAACTCATTGTTTGGCGCAAGTAACTCGTTTATTGGCGCAATTAACTCATTGTTTGGCGCAAGTAACTCGTTGATTGGTGCAATTAACTCTTTGTTTGGCGCAAGTAACTCAGTGATTGGCGCAATCAACTCATTGTTTAGTGCAATTAACTCGTTTATTGGCGCAATAAACAGTTGTTTGGCACAATTAACTAAGTTTATTGGCGCAACAATTTCATTGTTCGGCGCAAGTAACTCGTTTGTTGGGGCAATTAACTCATTGTTTGGCGCAAGTAACTCGTTTATTGCCGCAATTAACTCATTGTTTGGTGCAATTAACTCAGTTTATTGGCGCAAGTAACTCGTTTATTGGCGCAATTAATTCATTGTTTGGCCCAATTAACTCAGTTTATTGGCCCAAATAACATCTTTATTGGCGCAGCAAACTCAATGTTTGGCGCAATTAACTCAGTTTATTGGCCCAAATAACATCTTTATTGGCGCAGCAAACTCAATGTTTGTCACAATTAACTAAGTTTATTGGCGCAACAAACTCATTGTTTGGCGCAAGTAACTCGTTTGTTGGGGCAATTAACTCATTGTTTGGCGCAATTAATTCATTGTTTGGCCCAATTAAGTCAGTTTATTGGCCCAAATAACATCTTTATTGGCGCAGCAAACTCAATGTTTGGCGCAATTAACTCAGTTTATTGGCCCAAGTAAATTCTTTATTGGCGCAAGTAATTCCATATTTGGCGCAATTAATTCGTTTATTGGTGCAATTAATTCGTTTATTGGCGCAATTAATTCATTTACTGGCGCAATGAATGCTACAAATAACTTAGATATTGGTACAAATTTTAGTAATATATTAAAATTTTTATTTATTAATATACGTATATATTTCGAAATTTAAATTATTAATATATATCAATATATTATTATTATATTATATGTATATGTAAGTAAATAAAATCTTCAAAATATTTTTAAAATGTATATAGATAAGTTATTGTGGCAATAAGTAACATGTTAAATATACTTACATTTTATATTTCCTTCCAACCTTTTCCTTTTATATTTCTTTTCAATCTTTTCTAAAATTTAAAAGAATTTTTCCTGAAATTCTAAAGAAGACTTTCCTGAAATTTAAAAGTCCAATTTATGTAAAATGAAAAAATTTTAAGTTTAAATTTTATCAAATAACGTGATATTTTAGTATCTAACATTAAGTACATTATGTAACTTATTTGTTTAACACATTAAGTAAGATATGCGCCTTAGAACTAAAATTTTTTTGTTTTCGAAATATAAAGATTCTATGAAGTTCCAAAAATTGGAACTTGGATTTGGGAACTCTAAATTAAAAAGAAAACAAATTTTAAAGCAAATATCGACCGCGCGGATGAAACTTATGAATGGGAACTTTACCCCATCAAAGTATAAAAAAACTTCCTTAAAATTAAGAACATCTGTTCCCACCACAATTATGAAAGGCTGGACGTTGTCACCTCTTTCCTTCAGGTACTGGATGTGGTCTTCTACATTTAGAATTGATGTTCCCACGAAGATAAAAGACTCTTGCGAATCTTTTATTGTTGGCTTCACCGTGGTTTTCACCCGATTCCGATCCTTTCACACTGATTTAAGTCTTGGTACCAAATACCCATGGCGGTGCCCACAAAATAGCTGCATCCCGACAGTCTGAAAATAAGAATGAAAACATGGACATATAATTTTGTGATATAATTATTTAGTACTTAAATAAAACAAGTACAATGTTATCGTTTTTATGCATATGAAGACTGGACGTTAATGTTAATTGAAATTCTTAATAATAAGACTGTATTCAACTTACTTTCTGAAATATCACTTGATTCCAACTTTCGCAAAACGTCCTTTATAGTCTTCTCTTTGATGCGGTCTTCTGTTGCGAGAAATTCCCGGATTTTTACATTGAAGTTTTCCCAGCGCTCAAGGAGAGAGTTGTGGGTCTTAAACTTGAACTCGAAATCCATGTTTACCTTTTAAAAAAAATGGAAAAATGTGTTCATATAGTGTATCTCGTAGGGCAGCATTTTTTATAGAAAAAGTTTTTTTTTTAAGTTCCGAAAAAACAGAAAGAAATATAAGCTCAAGTTTGACTTACAAATGGTTTTAAAAGTTGGGGCAAGTGGTGGCATTCAACTTTTTTCAGGACATTTATATCAACCTCTTCGTCTTGAAAAAGAAAAGAAAATTTTTTGATCTATAATAATATATAATAATAATATATAATAAATGGAATAAATCCCAGAGTTTTGGCGAGACAGTCCAATGTAGTAACTATTACCCCACGGCCTATACAACACTCTACAGACTCTACCGAAGAAAAATAACGCTTTTACAATAGAAAATGAAATCAAATGCACGATTGAATCGAGCGAGCTTATAATGTAACGTAGCTAACCATTGCTAAGCCCTTCCCATATTCCCAGTAGTTTCCTACAGACGAGCTAACTTTATCATTGTGCGTATTGTGGGCGGGTCATAAGTCCCGAATTGAATTCGGGATATATGTATGTCCCAACCTACTGAGACATAAGTCACAAAAAAAATTGTTTTTGCGAATTTTATCAAATAAAAATGACAAAATCGCGCTATTTTTTCATTTTTAGCATCTTTTGGACTATTTTCTCTGGGCTGATGGCGCCAGTACTTCTTTGCAAATCTTGACTTACGGACTCCCATCTTTTGCACGCGAAGGGGTATGGTTTGCATCGTCTTCTTGTGAATCTCTGTACTGGCAGGCTGGACTGTTTTTTTTCGATCTTGTGGAGGAAGGCGTTGAAATAACCGTGTCCAGTGAGTAACTGGGTGACGTAGTTGTTAACCTCACCGTGTTTCCGGTCGTTCCACTCAGCCACGTTACTGATCAGCCTCGCTGTCCATTTTCCTCTGGTTTCTGAGCTCCAAAACTCTTGCCACTTCTGAATTGTATAAGCTGCTTTGCCCTTTCGGATGTCGCTTCCTATTCAATTTCCGCCTCATCAGTAGTCTGCGCTTACTGGCCGTTGGTTCACCTACATTTGCCATTGATCTGCTCAGTGATGCTGTTGTTTTTTACGATCTTTCTGTTGCTGCTTGATGTACTTGTGTCCAGAAGGTGAGCTTCGTATTGAGCCTCAGTCCCAAATACTTCATTGCGGCGCTGCTTGATATCACTTCGGTCTTGATTTGAAAATCGATTTGAGTGGAAATTCTCTTTTTTGTCAGGACGACTATATCAGTTTTCTCTGTTGTCAGGGTAAGGTCATGCTCATCTATCCATGATCTGCCACACAACCATCATACGCTGCCGTTGGAAGTCCACATCTGAATGACAAGGGTGTGAATCTAAGAACGAATATGAAAAACTGGGGATACGAAACAGATTAAAAGTTTCAGACAAAAACTCATTTATGAGCGTAAGGAAGAGCGAAGGAGACAAAACGGAGCCCTGGGGCACACCGTTTCTCACTGGGTTTTTTACTTTAACTGGGGTTCGTTGACAAGAGAAATTTGCAGATGACACAATGGCCTTATTTATCAGGGTCAGAAACAAGCCTAGAGTATTGCCGGCTTGACTGGATGGTCAGGAATCAGAGTTGGCTCGTCAACAAGCTGAGTCAGGTTGTTGAACTCAACTTAAATCTCAACATATCTTAATTTGACGGCTCCCTATTCTTATGGGGTACCTACGTGAAGAAAAAGGTGTACATTAACATAACAACTACAAGCTCGATGCTTAAGGACAACATTAGAAACGATTTTACTTGAATTACAACAGAAGTTTGCGCCTTTGCGCCACGGCTAGTGGCGCCCACTTGACCGTTATCATATTCCACATATAAGGTTAAGGACCATTTAATCAACCAATAAAATATTAATTATAAAATTGTTTTTCACTCAAAAGTTTCAGGAAAAATTATCGACCTGGAACATAAAACGCACCCGGTATGAACAGACCGACAGTCGGTATGATGAATACCCTATTCTTGAAAGTCATGTTCAAAATTGTATTTAAATCTAAATAATCTTATTTTAGCCAAGTACTTTATTCATATCAAGTTTAAGTGACCTTAAAATGTCCGTATAGGAAAACCAAATTTATTAAGTTTTTTTTTCTATTGAAATAGCTAGTTCCATAAAAATATATGTACTATGTCTTATATAAATCAAAAATCAAGATTCAAACTAATTATAACTAATAACTAACAAGTGTTCAGCTCCAATGTGGAAGGGATTGATATTATAAATGAAAGAATCAGCCCCAATCCTGCGATTAACTTTTGGTCCTCAATTTTATCCCAAATTCAATCAATAAACTAAAATATTCCCATCAATTTCAGTAAATTAATGGAATCGCTTCAACAGCATTTAATGCATTAAGTAAACAATATTAGTTCTAAGTACACAAATAATTACCTCTTTTTGCCCAAAACATAATTATTCCCCCAATGGCAGTATTTTCTATCAATATGCAGTGTTGGTAAGTCCCTGACACCTACCTTAGGTTGATCAATGCGATTAAAATGACATTATTCAGATGATTTGAACATTATTTTGAAATCGTAAACACATAAAGCATCAAAATGGCTTCATTAGAATATATATAATGGCATAATTTAAGTGTGGAAATTAGTTAAGGACTACGTGATGCAAATACTGAAAATGTTCTTCACATGTATACCTATTCTATACAACACCCTGCAGCTTTCAGCACCATCACCACCAACACAGATACGAGTAGTCTAACAACGTTTGAAATTTGTATTCTAAAAGATAAATTTAACATTTATTCATGATTTTATGTTTTCGGAATACCGAAACCTACTTTAATTTTGAGAGGATGTTATCCTCGTTCGAACTTTTAGGGAAAAAAAGTACTTTGGATTTAAATGGGTATTTATTTCACACACACTACGACAGTATTGAGGTTGGATTTTGTGTATCCTATACTCGTACATAACAATCTAGGCTAAAGAAGAAATGAAATATCGAAATTTTTGAATTGTATAAATTCTCCACTGAAACATCATGTTGTATTTACACGTGTCTTCATTTAATTTCTGCTATTAAATACATAGATTTGATGAATAAATGGTTTATATTTGCTGACCCGGAGAACATGTTTCCACACCGACAAACCCTTGAGTTGAGCATGGGCGCTGGGCATGTTGATCTAGTATACAATTCAATCACAACTGAATTGAAACTATCACAATCTTGACCAAGCAGATGAAGATGAGAACTTGACTTCATGTTTCTTTTTTGGTTCTTGCATTTCACCAAGAAGATTTTGGTCAGTAAGCACGGACAGAAGAATTTTTGTAGCAATACAATAGCATTGTTTAAGCGTTTGAAATAAATTCATAAAATAAATCTTCTTCTTCCTCCTTTTTATAAGTAAAATGTTTTATAATTCCATTGACTTTGTTTTTTAATGTGAATTTATTGGATTGTATAATATTCCCCTTCGCCCAAAACTTGAGTATAACTCTCAAACTGGGGTGGATGCTCCCATGTGTACTAATTTCAAATTTCAATCTGTCGGATAAAATCTAGAAACAATTTCTTTAAACTTAAAGAATACACGTTCAATAAGATTCTTCGACAACTAACTTTCATTGTTTAATTGATTTCCATTTTTCCGTATAAAAATGTTGATCGAAATCGATAGAGTATCTATATAAAATCAAAAAAAAAAAAAAAAAATGCACGACTGGATCGCACGAACTTGCTCCTATGTAAAAGTTCTTAGGGATTTAAAATACATTTTATTAATATAAAACATGGATTTAATGAGATAAAAATGTTCAAATAGAGGAAATTGCCGTCTGATTTTTAGAAAAGTATGAATTTATACAAACAAAGTTTAAAAATCGTTTTATTATTGAATACATTTTTGATACAAGAAATTTCTTTAAAATGTTTCAAGAAAAAAATTTGAGATGCCAATCTAAAGTATATTTAATAATATAGATTTTAGGGAATATGTACTCGTAAATTTGGTTAAAATCGTTAAAGCCGTTAATGAGAAAGTTGAAAATCAAAAAACCGTTCTATGACAGGTACCGTTAGTAACATTTTGCCCCAAAATAGTTTTCCACCAAAATGTTGTCCATATTCATAATGTCACACTTAATTTTTTTTATCAAAATCGTTAGAGTCGTTTTCGTGATAAATAAGATCAGACCAAAAAAACATAAATGTTAAAAAAAAAGAGCCAATTTCTTCTATACAAAAACCTTTGTGTAACAAGTCAGCCGTGAAAAGTACTGAGATCTAAAAGTACGCCAAGTTCTTACTTCATGAAGGTTTAATACCGAAGAAAGTTTTTTTCAGGGGTGTACTGCCTCTTGCGAGGAATTGACAAATCCTCCAAGAGTATCTCTTTTCATGGAAAGTGCTGCTTATTAGCCGTTCGGAATCGGCAGAAAATTGTAGGTCCCCTCCGTTCCTGGCAGAACGCACACAGGAATGGTTGAGAGTTGTAAGTCACTAGGTCCTGGTTCACTTCGAGCTGTTGCACCACCAAATTTATTTATTTTTTTTTTTATATTTTCTTTTTTGTTAGACATTGGTTGTTTTGATTTGCGCTTCAATTATTCCTTCTTATCCTGGCAAGATACCTAACACTAACATACCTACCTTAATAACAGCAGTCAGAAGTGCTCCATATAAATTAAACATTTTTTTAGAAAGTCGGCGGATACCACGCCCCCTTAATGGAAAACTTCAATTTTTATGTTTGGTCCTGTATATGCAATTTGAGCCCTACCGTTCTATCAAATTTCATTGTTCTACTCCAATCGGAAGTGTGCCATATATGTATAATTTACATCAGTTCTGAGAAAGTTGGCGGATACCACGCCCCTGAATGGAAAACCGCTAATTTTATATTTTTTTCTTTGTATGCAATTTAAGCCCTACCACTTTACCAAATTTCATCGTCTTACAGCAGTCGGAAGTGCTCCATTCAACCAATACCAATTCGGAGAAAGTAGGCGGATACCACGCCCCTGAATGCAAAAACCTCGATTTTTATTCTCGGTACTTTTATTTGGTACGCCAAGTTTTTATTATAGTTCGAATAAAAATTAAATTTACAAACAAAAATATAGAGCCGCTTATGAGATATCGAATTTTCCAAAAAAAAAAAGTTTTTTGTTTTCAAAAATTAAAAAATTTTTTTTTTTTTTTTTTAGTTTTCAAATACAATGTTTTTTAAACTTTTTAGAGCTGCTCTGCAAAAAAATTCATTAAAATCCGTTTTGTCGATAATGAGAAAATCTAAATTTGACAAAATGGTTCTATGGTAGGTAGAGTCATTAATATCTTGATTTAAATTTTTTTTTTAGATTATAGACCATGCAAATTAATCAAAAGAAAAAAATATAGCAAAATTCTCGTAACCGTTTTCGAGAAAAATACGATTTTCGAAAACCATTTTTTAACATTTTTACGGAGGGTTCTGTTATTCTTACGTAAAATAATTTTTTTTCTCACATCTTATAATTTATATTAAAAAACTTTTATTTATCAAGTTTTAAAAAAATCGAGCATGTGGGTTTTGAATTATTGAGAAAAAAAATTGAACATGTTTTTAAAAATCCAAAAAAAATTTTGAAAAGAAATAATATTCAAACTGCTGGAGAGCTTTAGCATAAAAAAAAATTCAAAATCGGCTGCACCGTTTTTGAGAAAATCAAAAACCAACAAAATGGTTCCAAAAATAACCATTTTTTGAAAAGCATGTATACCAAGTTTGAAGAAAATCGGCCCAGCCGCTTAGGCTGTGGGTGAACAGACAGACCGAATTGTAAGACCCACTTTTTTCGAGTTCGCTATCATCGTAAGGCTAGTCGCGCACTGGCAACTGTGATCGAAATCAAATTGTTTAATCACCAGTTGAAAGAGAAACGCGCACTGGCAACTCTTAAATCACGCTCACACTCTTTTCTCTCTTGCGCTTATAGAAAACAGCTCAATGCTCAACTGTTGCGAAGGCAATCGTTTAGTTTGTGTCAAAACACAAACTTTTTAGTTGCTCGAATCGAGTTGCTCTAAGTGCGCGGTGTCCCTTATAAGCCCATATGTTTCGTTTTAGCAACCAAACAGTTGAGAAACTAAAAATTGAATGTGCGCGCCTGGCCTAATGTCAACTTTTAGCAAAATCTCGAGTTCGATTTTTTTTCCGAATGCATAACTTGCCTGCCTATAAGTCGCAAGAAAAAAGAATTTGAATGATCCTGTGGCATAAAATCGTTAAGTAATAACCACTTAATTAAAATGCACTGACGGGTTTGTTTCGGTGCTAAATTGCGATCAAACAAATTGAACAACTGATCCTAAGATGCTTTGGAAAGCGGCACCTCATTTTGAAGTTAATATCGTCATAGTCGGAGAATGGATTCATGTGAACCCGGAATACTCTTGTTCGGTGAATAACTATGTGTTGCACTTTGTCGTCGGATGAAGACGATCAATATTTTATTCTAAATAGAAAAAGATTATTTTAATATAAGTAATAACCTATTCATTTTGTATCTTCAAAAATTGAAAACTAAAATGTTATACGAAACAAACATTTTAACTGTTAGATCGATCAACTTGTTAGCTAAATCTGATGACATTTCAATGAATGGTTTAAAAGCCTGGTTAATTTAAAAGCGCTTGGTGAAACGAAAACATCCCATTTTAACCTTTAAAAGCCTGTTAAATGTTTAAAAGTTCTTCGTGAAATCTGCCATAAGTTAGATACTTTAAACCTACTTTAAAGTTAGCAAACTGTTAGATAATACGAGTATCATAGTTATATCTTACCACTTGTCAATTTAAAATTGTCCATTGAAAATACTGGGAAAAACATTTTAAAGATTCGTTCGATGAATTCGCTGTCGTGTTATATTTTGTTTTGGAATCCTTGAGAATACTTAAAAAGCCTTGAACGTTTTTTACAAAACTCTCTTAAATTAGCAATGTTTTTAAAATTTTAATTTAATATTTTATTCTAGTAATTCATTTTCTGAAAAATTCTACTTAAGACAATGATTGCGAGGTACTCTAAACGGCAATTAAAATTCACAATTCTATAGCCTTGGAAATTTTTTTTCGGGAAGTACAAAAATGTATCAGTATCTTTAATGCGTTCAAAATTTATAATTTTAAAAACGAAAAAAGTCATTTTTTATGTTGAGAATAAAAAAATGGTGTGAAATTTTAGAAAACTTTGTATATGGATTCTTTAGTTTGACATTTAAAAAGAATTATAGGTTAAATTAGGTTAGGTTAAAGTGGCTGTCATATAAAGCATCTGACACTCTTAAACTAGTATAGATCCATTGTGATACCACGATCTAATAGGGAGAAAAACGTTCCTTACTAGTTTAAACCATTTGGAGCTCTTCTGATTAAGCGAAGGAGACATTTAATGTCTGTGTTTATGAGATCGCTTGGTACATTAAAGAAATAGTCTCCTAGATGAAGTTTGCGTCTGTAAGAGAGAGCAGGGCATGTACAAGGAAGGTGTGGGATTGTTTCCTCTTCCTCCTCGTCCAAGCAACTCCTGCAGAAGTCGTTGGATAGTACACCGAGTCGAGCGGCGCGGCGGCCGGCGTGTCTACTTATAAGACAGTGTCCAGTTATGACACCTATTAAGGAGCTGATCTGAGATCTACTGAGGGACAACAAACAATTTGACCGTTTCAGATCTAGTTTTGGGCCAGATTCGTTTGTAATAAATAAGTATTTTTCGGATTATCCGCGTTATTTGAAATTTAAATATGAGTGCAATTTAGGACTCACCCCGAACGTTTCGCATCAAATTACATTGAGCGTGGTCACCGGGAAAACAACCGGTCCAACAACCGCGAAAACCTTAAAAGTTATACAGATTCGTTTGGTCGCCAGACAAGTGTAGGTGTTGAGCCATCTTGTATTTGATTGATAAGTTTACTAGTAGCTATAGGCATACCTAATCTATATTTACCCTGTCGGGCAAGATAGGCATTTCCGTTCCAATTCTGGCCAATTCCCTGTAATATTCCTGTGTCCCGGCACCTAGAATAGGTGAATATTAAACGGTTTGGCCATCTCCATCAGAGACGATCGACAGTCTTGGGCTGTAATGGAGTTTGAAGAGACTGATGCGAGGGATCTTAAAGCAGCCTGACTATCTGAGAAGATGCGGATATCCGACCTAGATATCAAGTTTTCTTTAAGCCAAGACAATACTTTGTTTTTCGCCGGAATTTCCGCTTGGAATACGTTACAATGGTTTGGTAGGCGGAAGGAGAGACTAAGGTTTAGTCTATCTGAGTACACTCCACCACCCACTCAGTTTTCGGTTTTCGAACCATCAGTATAAAAATTACTGATTCATTTTCTATCAAAGCCCCTGCCTCCCAAGCTGACCTTGAGGGAATGGTGACTTCAAAGTTCTTATCGGAAACTAGCAAGGTACGAGTAGTGATGTAGTAGTCGGAGTGACTTGGGAATGTTCCAAATAAGTTCAGAATGATGGTGTGGCCAATAGAGTTATTGTTCCATTGAAAGATGGTTTTGAGACGTACGGCTGTGATCGCGGCTATTTGGTTGCTGTAAATATCGAGGGGTGTGAGGTTGAGAAGTATGTCTAATGCAGCGGAAGGTGTCGAGCGGAGGGCTCCGCTGATGCACATAAAGACTGAACGCTGCACTTTGCTTAGTTTATCGCGATTTGTCGCTTTATCAAGGCCGTCCATCACACAGTCACCCCATAAGTTGGTATCGGTATAATCACCGCAGTATATAGCTAGTGGGTGATTTGTGCAGACAAGCACCATTTGTTCCCTACGTCTTTCTTACAAGAAAAGAGTGGATGGCAGGTCTTATAATCCGGTTAGATCGCTATTGTTACGGGTGATTTTTTAAGAGCTTGAGAACTTTTTTTAAAAAAAAACGCATAAAATTTGCAAAATCTCATCGATTCTTTATTTGAAACGTTAGATTGGTCCATGACATTTACTTTTTGAAGATAATTTCATTTAAATGTTGACCGCGGCTGCGTCTTAGGTGGTCCATTCGGAAAGTCCAATTTTGGGTAACTTTTTCGAGCATTTCGGCCGGAATAGCCCGAATTTCTTCGGAAATGTTGTCTTCCAAAGCTGGAATAGTTGCTGGCTTATTTGTGTAGACTTTAGACTTGACGTAGCCCCACAAAAAATAGTCTAAAGGCGTCAAATCGCATGATCTTGGTGGCCAACTTACCGGTCCATTCCTTGAGATGAATTGTTCTCCGAAGTTTTCCCTCAAAATGGCCATAGAATCGCGAGCTGTGTGGCATGTAGCGCCATCTTGTTGAAACCACATGTCAACCAAGTTCAGTTCTTCCATTTTTGGCAACAAAAAGTTTGTTAGCATTGAACGATAGCGATCGCCATTCACCGTAACGTTGCGTCCAACAGCATCTTTGAAAAAATACGGTCCAATGATTCCACCAGCGTACAAACCACACCAAACAGTGCATTTTTCGGGATGCATGGGCAGTAGTTCTTGAACGGCTTCTGGTTGCTCTTCACTCCAAATGCGGCAATTTTGCTTATTTACGTAGCCATTCAACCAGAAATGAGCCTCATCGCTGAACAAAATTTGTCGATAAAAAAGCGGATTTTCTGCCAACTTTTCTAGGGCCCATTCACTGAAAATTCGACGTTGTGGCAGATCGTTCGGCTTCAGTTCTTGCACGAGCTGTATTTTATACGGTTTTACACCAAGATCTTTGCGTAAAATCTTCCATGTGGTCGAATAACACAAACCCAATTGCTGCGAACGGCGACGAATCGACATTTCACGGTCTTCAGCAACACTCTCAGAAACAGACGCAATATTCTCTTCTGTACTCACTGTACGCATTCGTGTGGTTGGTTTAATGTCCAATAAAGTAAACTGAGTGCGAAACTTGGTCACAATCGCATTAATTGTTTGCTCACTTGGTCGATTATGTAGACCATAAATCGGACGTAAAGCGCGAAACACATTTCGAACCGAACACTGATTTTGGTAATAAAATTCAATGATTTGCAAGCGTTGCTCGTTAGTAAGTCTATTCATGATGAAATGTCAAAGCATACTGAGCATCTTTCTCTTTGACACCATGGCTGAAATCCCGCGTGATCTGTCAAATACTAATGCATGAAAATCCTAACCTCAAAAAAATCACCCGTTAGCTTTTTATTTTTGAATAAATAAATACCAAACCTGAGCAAGTGTTTGATTTTTTTTTCTATTTGATCTACATCTATATCTATATCTATTACCAATCTATAGTTTTTACCAATAGCTCTTGGTCATCAGACAAATTTATATTTTTGACGAAATTTGAAACAGTTTTTCTGAGAATTGTTTTGTTCCAACAGGGATGACAATAGATCACTGGCATTTTAAAGTATGATAGAGAGCAAAATAATACATAAAGGTTACCTAAAACCCGTTTCTCTACGTTTCAGGATATTCAACCATAATTTTCCATTTATATTCCCAACGTTTGACTTGGAATTTCAAAACAGCACTTGAGGTTTTGGGCTTATATGACATCATACTGCTTAAATTGTTTGGCAGATCGAATATATTCTTATTTTTTTTACATAAATACATACATGTACGGTTCTATTTTACGGAAAATTGAGTGAGAAGAATTAGGGCCGTTCGTTCTATGACAAACGCTATAGAGTATGTGAACCATACATACGAGTACCTATTGCCCAGGATTCCAAACCACTTTTTGATTTTGTAAGTATTGAAAATATAGAATTTATATAGTTATATTTATGTAAGTTAGGAGTGTCTCATACTTTGGAGCTAACATACATATATTATATACACACGATAGTATGTACATACAAAATGAACAGAAGGAAAATAGATCTGTAATAAGTTTTGGGTTGTTTTGACAGGCAGGACTTCACAAAAACTATTTTACCTTAAAAGTATCCATATGTAAGATATGGACAAGTGTATGTGTATATTGTTGTTTTACTACTCAAGGATGAATGGGCAAGAATCATGTCACGAGCATGAATATCTTGTCAGAATTAAAATTTTGAGGCAAAGATTGTTTTCTGAAGAGAAGAGATAATTAAGACAGGCTGGTTTTATAGTTTGATAGGTAAGCCCCAATACTTGCCAATATATGAAGGCAATGGGTAAAGAGGGCTGATGTTTTCTTTAATATAAACTAGAATCAATTTAAAGGGATTAAACCATCTAAAGCCCATGTAAGACAGAAAAGTTATTACTTATTATTATTATTACTAAATGTTTGATATAGCAAGTTCCAGACTAGCTCCGTAACCAGACTTTCTTTTGTACTCAGCTAACAAAATTTTCTTTAAATAAGTTTAGCTCAATTCGAGAGACTAATTTATTAATTGTGATGGTTGCTTCTGCTCACGTTGAGTACATACACTCTTTTGTAAGTATGTATAAGCAATTCATTTTTATGTCATACTAATTGGCTTTCATTCTACCAGTTTGTACGGTGAATTTCTTCCATATTGTTCTTGCAAATATTTTGATAGTAGAATGTAAAAATCATTCCAAGTCATCTCGGCATAATACTCTGCTACATTATCCATCAAAAAAGGATCCACACATAAAACCATCCGGTAAGTCGTGTGATAACAATATTGGTCGGTGGGTGAGCCTCAATCCTCAATCAATTATTTATTAGGAGTCGTGTTCAAAGGTCGTGAGGTGTATCTTGCCACGGCAATAGATAATATTTCATGTGCAAATGTAATGCTAATCCCTTGTCGAGCCATGTTAGATTCAGTGTCTCAATTGAATTTTATAACTTCCTCATTATCTCAGCAACTAGGGAGTAAAAATCAAAGAAGGGACATTCCTATCAGCGGAATCGAAGGAAAAGAAACTCAGTCAAATTTTATTATAAATGTTTCCATAGAATCTAGAACATCTGCTTATAAAACAACCTTCGAGGCCATATAATGCCAAAAATAAGTGATTATCTGGCAACTGCACCTGTGGAAATGCAAACATGGAAATTGCCTTCCAACATTATCCTTGCTGATCCTTACTCAATAAATTCTCGCCGCATAGACTTATTAATCGGAGCAGAAATATTTTTCGAACTTTTCTTGCCAGGAGAGTTCAAAATTTCAATTAATCTTCCTTTATTACGAAATACTTAGTTAGGTTGGCTTTTAGCGGGTAGCTAAATACTATCATTCAGTCTCCAAATCTAGTCTGAGTTCTTTAGATAAATTAGTTCGATCCTTTTGGGAAAGAGAATCTTTTGAAGGTGAATCAATAAGGATTACAAAATTCGACGTTTCCACAGGCATTTATTTTGAGGACATAGGTAGTTCTAGCACTGTTAACAGTTTTTGGAACATTTATATATATTATAATTTGTCATCGTATTGGTTAGAGTTAGGAGAAGTGAAAACTTACCTAGAGAGAATGATTTAGATGACTTGAAAACTAATCCGTTTTGTTGGCCTACACTCACCGCACTCAAACATAGAGTAAACGTTATCGAATCGAACAATGATCTCGTTCAATAGCTATCATACCTCTTATAGCAAACGGATAAGAATTGTAAGATCTCCTTTCGATTTTATCGGAAACGTAGCACATAGTTTATTTGGAGTATTGGATCAAGATGATGCTAAAGACATCCATCATCAAATCTCATTGGTCAACCAAGATGAACAACACCTCTTACATCTCTTTAAAAAACAAAGCTCAATAGCAGATACAACAGTAAATCTACTTAATCGAAGCAATCTCCAATGAAGTCAGCAATATCAACGTTTAAAACTATCTTCGAAAAATCTTTAAATAGCATTGAAAAGCATCAAGAAATAATTGATGTTAATCAACGGTTTTCTGCTTTAACATCGTATTTGATCCTATCAGTTACAAATCAGGAAATGGTGCAAGATACATTACTTGACATTCTACTTAGCCTTAACAACGCCAAAATGAATCATCATTTTATTTCGCCATTACAATTTACGCAACAACTCTAAATCACCAGGAACAATCTTCCATCTCATCTTAACATTCCCACAGCATCTGTATTAGATATGTTTAAGCTGTCATCCGTTAAGGGACGAAGTCTTAATGACTCAATAGTATTGGAAATAATGAATCCTTTGGTTGATAACCAAGAATTCCAGCTTTTTAATTTAGTTCCCTTTCCCATATTTCAAATTAATTCAAGTTTCATAATAGAACTATCATCCCAATATCTGGCAGTCACTCTAACGAGAGAAAGGTATTTTGCATTAACAAAAATTCAATTATTATCTTGTCAGTTTCTTTCAACTAGACTATTTTATTTGTGACCAACAATTGCCAACAATGATCCATCAAGGCAGTAATAATTGTGAAGAATGCTCTAAGTTACTGCTCTCTTAAAAAATCCATTCTTCAAGATCAATGGATCGCTCTTAGAGATGCAAATAGCTGGCTATTACGAAGAGCATGACCATAATTTACCATGGTTTGTTGGAGTTTCTAAGACAATGCACATTAAAACTTCCACATCTAGTTATAAACGGGCGAGTTCTGAGCAATACCACCTTAAAAAATTCATTTATTCCCCTTACATATTAAAATTTCAGAGACAATCAAAACAAAACTATCAAATAAATTAGTCAGTCTCCCTACTCGTACATCTTCGAGCAATGAGACGAATACGCAGAAATACAGAATATATCGATACCTTCCCGCAAGAATGTGTTAAGCGACATTTTAAAAATTGTTCAGGAAACGAAAAAAACGTCTCATTTAGTTATTTTTTTTTGTGTATTTTATTGGAAGAAACAGATTTGGAGAGGGATTTTTGCAATACAAAACTTGACATCATTGCAAAATCGAAATTTTAATCAGATAAGAAGTTTTTGTCGCTTAGTACATTTTCGTGGTCAAAGCATTGGCGCTTGATACAATGTTAAATGGTGCTTACGATGACAACAACAAAAAAACACAAAATAAATGGGAAAAAAGTAGTAGCCTCTACTTGATAGACAAATATTTAAAAGCAAAGACAACCATATCTGGAGTATTATAAGCGACAAAAATGGATCAAGTTCTATTTGGATGAGTGTGCTAAGCGAAAATTTCGGTTAAACTAAGCGACATCTAACAAATTTTTTTCGTGGACGTTTGGTTGCTTAAGACAATAATATTTTTAAAAATGTCGCTTAGCATAATTTTACTGGCGGATAATACAAATTTCAGGGAGCACCATTATTCCAGTGAGAAAACTTGGCGGTTACTACAATTTTATTTTCTCTCTAGTTTCTTTTGCATACATGATAGGGCAGTGAAATCCAGGCCAAAATGTGGCGCTTAACTTCTAGTATAGTTCCACATCAAAGTCATTTTCGAAAAAATTGTTGCTTAATACATTCTTACGGGAAGGTATCGATATGTATTATGTAGGGGTAAATGATATAAATATGCATGACTACCATCACTATTAAAAAAAGGATGGGCCAAACCTCTTCGTAGGAGAAACGCTCTTCCTAGAGGAAACGCTCCTCGTTTTGAAATAGAAACCCAATTTTAGAATTTTGAGAGATTAGATCCCTCAAAGGGGGGGATTAAAAACGTAGAGATAAGGAGGCTATTCATTTTTAGAGTTTTAGTCTAGATTTAAGGTGTTTTTCTTTTTTGTTTATAAAATAGTGTACATTATCACAGTTTCAAATGTTTTTCAATTGGTATGAGTAGAGTTTCTCGGCATGTGGCGGCCATGTTGTTTTGGTATAGTAGTAATAAAACCGAACCGGAAGTATCAGCGCTTATCTGTGTGGGCTCTGCTCCGGAAGGTGATGAGTGACTAGCGGAACTCCATTCTTCAAACGTATCCCAATCAATAGTTAATATTCACCAATTAACAACACCTGTATTCGAGTTTTGAACGAACACAAATCCTTCAACCATAAATGCGGGACAGCCAAGGTAGCGTATCCAATGGTCAACAGAAATGAATAAATCTATTATGCAATGCTACTACATTTCAACCAAACTTGAATCGAAACTTCACACTTACAGAACTGATATTAAAAATCTGTTCTGAATTGAATATCCGCAATACAACCTAGCCGATCGAAGAAGGCCCATTATCTCAAGAAAGCTTCTAAGCGATTATGAGCTAAATGCCCTTAAGAAAACAGCAGCTCTCCACCTAAACAGAACATCAGAGCACTCTGCACAAGAAAAAGCACAATACAATAACGCTGACCAGCTTTAAAGCCCACCGTCAATTTCAACAGTGAATGATAATAACGAAGGTTCAGCGCAGCTGATTGGAACCACACATGACGAACACAGTGACAGCACAGTCTTTGGAACCTTAAATAAGTATTGAGTCTAGGGACTCTATGAAAACATCAACTCACTAGATGGAAGAACTATAACAAAGTTTAATTCATATAGGTAATTACAACGAATCGCCAACATTCTTAAAAACAGGATCTTAACACAACATGTGAAAGACGAATTAACCTTGGAAAAACTTACACGTGCTTCTACATGCATCTGCAGTCGCCGCCACCAAAACCTTAGGAACGTAAGTCAACCACACTCGGCAAGTAACTTCCGCAAGGATTTCAAAAATGCCATACTGGGAGAGACGTCTGCAAAATAAGATTAAAAGGCTGAGGCCCAAAAAGATCCAAAACATCTGGAACAAGGAAACTGCCGGTTCTCCAGGATCTTTTAGCTGCACACTTCACCATTTGACTTAATGACCATGAAAAAATGCCTGGATACCTTTTCTCCTTCCAAAAGGTAGGCCAACTACAAACCAAGCAGAATACTGTCTTATCACGTGCTTGTCTAGGATTTACAAGCTCTTTACGAAAGTACTTACTTACGAGCAACAATATTGTCAACCCACTATCAAGAACCCAAACTGAACGGTCAATCTCTGTGTAAGTGTTAGAGAGGATAAGCTTGACACAATTTATATTTTGTTTGCTTACTGGGCAAGAAGAAGCATAATGCCCCCTCTTATGACACTTGCGACATTTACCACCCTGCTTCACCGCTTTCTTTTGATAGAGTAACCGTATTCGGCAATTCATCTCTGGATTCTATGGCAATTACAAAATTGTCATATGATTTGGGTAGGGTAAGCTGCACAGCATAATTATTGCAAGGAGTTCGTCTTTAAATTTAATATCCAACTTACCTAGTCAAACGTATAAAAGTCCAGCGACTGAGATGGCTTGGTCATGTAGAGCGAATGGACCCGAATGCTCCGGCCCGGAAAGTCTTCGAATCAAACCCCGAGGGACGGCGAAGTAGAGGAAGACCGCGACTCAGGTGGCGCACACAAGTGGGGGAGGACCTCAACCAACTTGGCGTGCGAAACTGGAGACAGCTAGCTAGGGACCGAGCTAGCTGGAGAAGCTTGTTGGTTGAGGCCCTGGTCCACCCGGACTGTAGCGCCACCTTAAGAAAGTAAGTAAGTTACCTAAGTTTTCAAACAGATCGAAAAATTTATTTAAATGATCGCTCATCGAAGCGTTATTTCACTTTATGAAAGCGCAAAATAAGGCAAAAATTCGGAATTTGGAGTTATTTCGCTTTCATAAAGTGAAATGTCAAATTTCGGAATTCGGCGTTATTTCGCTCGTTGTTATTGCACAACACCATTGTTTTTATTGCTTTCATTCTATAATTATTATAATTATAGTATTTTTCACACCTGTGTACATTTTTCGGAGCATTTGACACAAAACTTGAATTCCATCCACTTTTCCACACCTCAAACCTTCCGAAGCAACCCAAGTAAAATAAGTGAAATAAGGCCAACTTTCAAAAATTGGCCTATTGCACTTTTATAAAGTGAAATTACGCAAATTTTCAGCAGTTGGTCTTATTGCACTTTAACAAAGTGAAGTAAGGCCAAATTGGTCTTATTTCACTTTCAACAGTTGGTTTTATTGCACTTTGACAAAGCGAAATAAGGCCGAACTGCATTTTTATATTTATTTCATAAAAAAATTTGGTCACTTTACAAAAGCGATATAAGGCCAAATTTTAGGACTTGGCCTTATGTCGCTTTTACAAAGTGACATAAGGCCAAATCTGTTTGTGACTTAAGGCCAAGCATAAAATGTTTCGTTAAAAATAAAAAAAGTAGTTTTTGCCGTTAGATTCGTATAATACATAATTGAATATCGGGGGCCGACGTTCTTGGTTTTCTTGAACAAAAGTACCTTGGGTGGCCCGCTTCGTGGAGCAACGGAGTTGCGTGAGCGGGTGTGAGCCCCGAAAAGGGAGTTAAAATCCTGAAAACCCGCGAAGCAGGCCACTCAAAGTACTGTTGCCCAAGAAAACCCAGAACGTCGGCCCCCGATAAACGGCACCACCACATTCAGTTGGTTTTATTACGCTTTCAAAAAGTGAAATAAGACCAATTTGGTCTTATTTCTCAAAATCATTTGGCCTTATTTCACTTTGTCAAAGTGCAATAAGGCCAATTTTTGAAAGTTGGCCTTATTTCACGGCACCATCCTCAACATGGAACCTATCGTCCTTCAAAACAATCTTTTTCTTTCCAGCAATGTGAATCTTTTTTGGCGATTATTCGGGGGAAGTTCTTTGTTGATAGATATACCAATATCTTTAAGTTGACTACATTTCCGTAATACACTGGTAGCTACATCACGGGTCTCCATTTGGACTACTACTGCTTCGAATATTGTAAGCGCAGTCGATGTTTGTGTCGTGGTTGAGAAGGCTTGCGCAAACAGATTTCGCTTTTTCAGCCATGATAACATCTTTCTCAACTGGTAATAGAACAATCAGATTTTTTTCGGTATTTTGTTTAAATTATTTTGTCAATTTAAATTCAAGTTGCTTATTTCGTTCTTCTAACTGAGCAACTTTAGTAGAGATTTCTTCGTGTTTGGTTTTCAGTGTTGTTATTTCTGTGAAAAGAAGCTTGAAGTCATCTTTGGACGGAACTTCTTTGATGAGCTCAACATTATTTTCTCGAAGGATTTCCTTCAATAAATCAAGGTTAAAACTCATATTTTCGTTCGGATTGTAGATGAAGTGGGTAGAACTTCTTTTTTAGATGCTTTAATTTTTGGGGATATTTCTGCCAAGCTTCTTTTGTTCATTTATACGTTATTCTTGTGCAGTTGTTTTTGTTTTATTCTGTGATTTTTATACCTATTCTCTACAATTTACTCAGGGGGGTCGTTCCGTAATTTTTTAAACGATAATCATCAAAACGATAATCGTCGACGATATCTTCCATGATTTGCTTCACGTAACTCGACTACTATCGTCTCGTCTATCGATCACAGTTTTAGAAATTTGTATGCATTTCAGAAAC
The DNA here is from genome assembly GCA_963931855.1 of Philhelius festivus. Classification (NCBI taxonomy): domain Eukaryota; kingdom Metazoa; phylum Arthropoda; class Insecta; order Diptera; family Syrphidae; genus Philhelius; species Philhelius festivus. The sequence goes on along the minus strand of OZ007555.1, from coordinate 136,096,900 downwards.
TCTCAAACTGTAGTCAACTTGTCAGTTCAATAGAAAACAATACAAAATGTCAATTTACAGTAGAAACTCAATCAGTCAACTACAGTCACCTACAAATTTCAAAATTAATGCAAAACGATACCTATTTAGCTATCGTCCAAACAATATCGTTTTGACGATAGCGTTTAACGATTATCGACTTACGTGAATCAAAAAAAGGCAACGCTATCGTTCAAACGATATCGTCTGACGATAATCGAGTTACGGAATGACCCCCCAGAATTTTTAAATTATCACAGAGCAGAGGATATAATTTGTCGCTTCAATCAAAAAACTTTATTATTTTGTTTATTTTACTTTTTGCAATTTTTCTATAAGCTTTATTTTCATTGGTCTATCACTTACTGTGAGCGTCAAAAGTAAGTAAACACTTTAATGATTTTTTGAGTTACATGGAATTGAAACCAAAAAATAAACAAAAATTGAATTCTAATAATACAAAATAAAACCAAAATAAAAATTCAAAAAACCAATTAAAAATAATAATAACTAATAAAAACTGAAAATACTCCACATTTTACGCGTCAAAAGTAAGTAAACATTTGTTATATCTTAAAAATGTTCATAAAAATAGTGCCTTAAGTAAAAAACTAAGCACTAAGTAAAAAACTAAGCAACTTGACCACTTTTAGACTTCATAACATCTATTAGGCAGCCTGACATGGAAACAACAATGCTATTTCTAACATGGGACAGTTCCTCAACTAAAGCCTTTTTAGGTCATCTTTGTTCTTGATAGTCCTTTCGCTAAATTTTCCGGTCCAAATGATCCCGTAAATGTGGTATGGAGCCTAGGTCCGGCAATTTGGGAGGGTGGTCGAGGTGCTTTGAAGTCATATAAAGCTTTCATTCTTTAAGGAACCTCGAGGTATGCTCAGGATCATTGTCCTGCTAAGAGATCCAATCGCTAAGCATACCTTATTTGCTTAAGCTCGGTTGAAGGTCATTGCTTAGGATGTTAAGATAGCCTTGTTTTTTCATTGTACTTTCAAAGAAAACAAGATTCCCGATCGAATATGCTGCCCTACATCCCCACACGATCATCTTTTACTGTGTTTCTTATTATTTGTTAATGATTCTTCTTACTTCTGACGCGTTAAATATGGCCTATGTTTAGTTTTTATTAGGAAAAATAGCAAAAGTTATACAGTAGACTCTCGTTAATTTGAACATACGATAACTTGGACATTCCAATTAGTAATGGGAACTATCGAATAAAAACTATCGACTTATTCGATAGTAGCTAAAAGTTCATTCATTCCATAGTACCCAGTCATTCAGTTACTATTTTCAGTTACTATTTTCAGTTACTAGTTTTCATTATACTATTTTCGTTCGATTACTTTTTCACTCGATATTAGCTTTGAACGTTTTTAGTAATATGTACTTTTTTCGTTCAAGTAGTTTTTCACCCGATAGTTACTTTGAACGATTTTAGTAGATATACTATTTTCGTTCAATGAACGATTTCAGTATACTTTTTTGTTCAATTACTTTTTTTACCCGATAGTAGAATTAAACGATTTTACTGATTTAGTTACTGTTTTCATTCATTTAATTTTCGATGGTTGATGTTTGTGTTTAGTAAGTTTTGTTTACCTTTGGAATAATATTCTTATAGTCATTTGTGAGATTTGATTGAAACTCGATAATATTTGAGATATTATTGTGGCTTAAGGTAGGATTTATTTTAAAATGTTGGGTTTAATATTTCAGTATTTGGCTATGAAAGATTAAATTTTGGATTCTGTTTCGTCTTTTGTGTTCCTATTATTTTAACATATCGGTACATGTTAAAATTTTTCTTGCATAGAGCTAGTCAATTATGAAGATACAAAAGTGTTTCACAAAAGTTATCCATAACATATTTACAGCAAAAATAAAAGGTTTGCATTTTTGGTCGTTTCTTAATCGATCGACATCGTAGCCATCCTTTGATGGAATTTTACATTTTATGATTTGACGAATAGAGGACAAATTCAGCTATGACGTACCAATAGTATTTCGTTCCAAATGTCAGCCGAAAGCCCTAAAATTGATCTTTTCCGGAGCAATAAATAAAATTTCTTTTTTTTTTTTGCATTTTTGGACTTTTCTTAATCCACCGACATAGTAGCCATCATTTGATGTCATTTTGCAATTTATGGCTTACAATATAGAGCATTGAGTATAGAGTATTTTGGGAAAACTTACGAGTATCATAGACTCTAGTCAATCTTATTGTAACTATAAGTTCAGATCAGACCCATTTAGATTATTTTGGTTACAGCAAACAAGAGTAGATAAAACTGGATATTTATTAGGTGAGGTGACCATTACTATTATTACCAAAAAAAAATATATTTTAGAACAAATAAGAAAGGTAGGGTTAATGATAATGTTTCCTCATTGCTTTCATATGATACGAGTACATTTGTATTATTCAAATAATAAGCAATTAGTAACAAATCCTACATGAACTGAACGAATGAATGAATTCGTTCGATAGTTCAAATCAATTAGTTACTAACTATCGATAGTTCAAATCATTCGATAGTGCCCATCACTAATTCCAATAACTTGAACAAATATTTTTTCCCTTTACGCATTCTATACCTTGAACCGAATATTTTTAAGACTCAATACCTTGAATTTTTCCACTAAGTGCTCTATAACTTGAACAAGTAAAAACTTATGCGAACTCTTTAACTTGAACAAAGTTTAATATTGAATTTTTTAAATTTTTGGATATATGCAAAGTACCTGGGATGTTGGTACAGAATGCAAACGGTTTTGTAAAGGGGAATATAAGGAAATTTCCTTAGTATTTCCGTACGTATAAGGAATCGTATATAATCGGTGAATTTCTGAATTTCATTTGAACACGTGCGTATTTAGGAATCGAAAAACGTTTCAATTGAAATTATTTGTGAATAATATCATTATTTATGTTTTAAAATCATTAAAACGAATCATTATTATATAAAACAACAATTTTTTAACTTGATCCAGTAACTTGCACAATCTTATAGCTTGAACACTCCTGGTTTCGTCCGTGTTCAAGTTAACGAGCGTCCACTGTATTTTGAATTTTTATTTTTGTTTTGATTTATTTTTATTGAATAAAACATTTGATTTCTATTATTAGAATTGTTTCTTCGAATCCCATGTAACTTCAGAAATAATATTGATGTTTACTCACTTTTCACACTCACTGTATGCCAAGGGTTAGTTTAAACAAATTACTTGTATACTCTTATACGAATGGAGTTTACCTAAAAAAAGATAGATGAATTTAAATTTATGAAATCTAGCGTACTTGAGTATTGGTATATTAATTTGATTTGGTTGTAGCCTCGATTTTGTCCTGCAACGTTATCTAATTTCCCTCCATCTTGGCAGAAAATCGTTTCTTAGTCTTCGATGACAACACACAGGCGTTCTAAGAACTTTGTAACAGCTATATTTTTTTACTAGACCAATTTTCAGGTTTTCATCCTTGTTTCCTTTCTGCTCTCTTGCTCTCCTGTAAAGACGGATGAACTTCCCCACCGTTGGAGAAACTTCTTGTCCATTCAGAAGAATTATGATGAAAATGTGGATCTGGTCTTCACCATTGACATTGTCTTCATCCTTATAGGAGAAATATTGTAACTTCCTTGTTAATGCTTATTTAAAAAAAAAAATTACGTTGCAAGTAAAAATTTGCCTTTTTTGAAGATAGTTACCAATTTTAATAGCTAATAGCGATGTAGTGTCATCTGTTAGAAAACATATTGAACCAGGTTAATGGCCTTGGATAAATATTTTATGCATCAACATAACCAACAAGTACATAGTTAACATTTCGAGGAATGTAAGTCCTGGGGGGTCATTCCGTAACTCGATTATCGTCAGACGATATCGTTTGAACGATAGCGTTGCCTTTTTTTGATTCGCGTAAGTCGATAATCGTCAAAACGCTATCGTCAAAACGATATTGTTTGGACGATAGCTAAATAGGTATCGTCTTGATTTAATTTTGAATTTTGTAGGTGACTGTATAGTTGAGTGATTGAGTTTCCACTGTAAATTGACATTTTGTATTGTTTTCTATTGAATTGACAGATTGACTACAGTTTGAGAGTTTCTGAAATGCATACAAATCTCTAAAACTGTGATCGATTGACGGGACGATAATAGTCGAGTTACGTGAAGCAAAGCATGGACGATTACGTCGACGATTATCATTTAGAAAATTACGGAATGACCCCCCTGCAGATGTGGACAACAACCATCGAAATATATTACTTAAAATTAAAAAAATAAATATTACTACGTATTTATTGAAATACAAATAGTAAAAGCTAAGTAATGATAAAAGTAAAAAACTAAAATCAAAAGCGTGAATAATTACGAGTATTCTTCGATCGAAGTTTTTCAATCAAAAAATTGCCACAAACACCCTCTTCTTCGTGTTTTTCTCGAGTTGATTAATGTCATTAGTGAATAATTTTCCAATTCAAAATTGACAAAGAAGCTTATAGAGTAATGAGGTTGATGCTAGAAACAAAACAAGAATTAAAAAAAAAAATTATTTCGATGGTGGATATAATTTTTCTTAATTGGATTTCTGTTCCTGACTAATACTTCATAACGACGACTATGGCTTGGAGTATCCATCTGTATACTAACGTAGTCGTAGTGATGGCAATTCTTTTAATCAATTTCTTTATCAAATGTTATGGTTTTGCACCCTGATTATGACAATTTTACACAAACACTCAAAGCTCATTCCGGACGAAGTCCTTCTTCCCATCGTCGTGTTTTGTTTAAGTACCTAACCATTTACCTACTCGTACTGCGGAACAGAGCTAGGGATATAAATTTCAAAAAGTCTCCACAAATCGTTACCACAGTACCAGCAAGGGTGACAATTGAAATATTCTGAAAAGGTTTTCTCTTAATTGAGGGAGGATTGCTGTAGATGTTGAGCTAAAGTAGACTATAGACAATAGACATGAAACCAATTTTGCTAATGAGAATATGACGGAGTTAATATTCAATTTATTGCAAATGTCACATTCTATAGAAAGTGGTTAAGTTCATAGAATATGGCTCTGATTGTGGGTAAGAATTTTCAGAGAGAAATAATAGTTTCATTGGTCTTCGTTAATTTCAATGAGGTTTAAAAAGGTTTTACAAATTGACCTAGTTGGGAGTGCAGGAGCGGACTAGAAAATCTTTTTGTAACCCCTTCGAATTGTTGGTTCTACTTCTTTGAAATATCTCAAGAACATTTTTAATTCTTAGATATAGGATAGGTTATTTGTTTTTTTTTTTGTTTGTGTTTAAGGCCGCTGTACTTAATTGAGTACAGTGTTTTGAAAATTTCAATTTGATATTTTTCAAAAACAAGGCTCTGATTTTAATTCGGAATAATTTCGTTGAGGTGAAAATCTATTTTCAAGTTGTGTGATTAATTTATGTTGTCCTGTTTCGGGTATTTTTTGTTTCAAGCAGTTTGTTTCTTTGCGAAATTAAAAGTTTAGTTATAATTTGAATTTTGACTAATTTGTGAAAAATTAATTCAGTTAATTAGATATTTTACTTAAAATTTTATTCAAAATTCAATTGATTTTGATATGATGAATTTAACTGTGGAGCCAAGCCCAATATATGTACTAGATCAAAACTGTCAAAAGTTCACAAAACAGAATAATCCTTTTTTCCGGACATCAAACTTTACCTTGTAGTACTATTGGCATTGTGTTACTTATTAGCCTTCCGGAATCGGTAGAAGATTGTAGGTCCTCCACGTTCCTGCCAAAACATACGCAGGGATATTCGAGAGCATTAAATTAGATTAAGGATCTCTTCGAGCCTTAATAGACTCTAATTGTACATCTTACTATCAATTCATGTATTGACAAGACTGAAGATGGTGAAGCTCTTATACCTTTAATGAAAAAATATCTTGCCAGAATTATCAAAAATGGTTGATTTCATGATATTGTTGTGAACAGAGCTGTATACTCCTATAGCGCCATCTGTCGGAAAATTGCATATCTATTTTATAGAAGAAACAAAAAGCTCTTTTCCAATGTCAAATGTATTTCCCCTTATTCTAACCATCTAGGTCATTCCAAGACAAGAACCTTCGAGAACAACTATAACTTGAGTATATAAGGGAGTGTTCGCGGTGAGCACGACACAGTTGATTTTGGATTATGAAAGTGTGCTTAGTGTATTGCTTATTGGATTGTGTTATTAAACATGTGTGATTTAAATTTGAATAAAAGTATTTGAGTTGATTATAAATTGAGATTTGCTGTTTTGAACTGGAAAGTGTAAATAAAGAAGAAATACTAAAAAGAGTGATAAGTTTTATTTAACGGACCTTGTAAAAATATTACAATATGCTTTCAACTGACAAGGCAATAATAAAATACTTCATCCATTATTCCGGGCAAAAATCTGCTGTGAATTTATATAAAAGCTTAATTCTTTGTTGGAATGCTAAAAGAATTCTATGGAAATACATTGGTGCAAAATTTTAAACAGCCTATTATTAAGGTATTACGTTTTAGTATGATACTACTTAACATTTTGCTAACTTTTTAGTAGATTACTAACTCTTTCTTAATTTTAAACATTTACTAATATCGTCTTAAGGCTATTTTTATAATAAATTGCCCCTGAATACACCTACAGTAATGATGTTTAAGTAAACAGAACTGTTTTGATGTTTGTAAATGCGAAAAAGTCATCTGAAGTTAGCACGATAATAAAAAATAAAATAGGTATTCAATGATTTTAACTTATAAGAGGGTAGAGAAAGTATGATGCTAAATTCGATAGAAATTTGCAACATCGTTGTTTTAGCCAAGTTTCATACTAAAACAACTTTAACATCGTACTAATTCAACTAAAATTTTGCGCCATTGAATTTTAGCAAACATAAAGTAGATATAGGTTTTATTTCAGAAACATGGCTTTGTATTGATGATAGGTTATCAAATGAAGAATATAGTTGCTATCGCCCAGATAGAGGTGAGAGAAAGGGTAGTGGTATTGCCGTTGTTATTAAAAGAAATATTTAAACAAATATCTACCAATAATTGATACCAAAGCGATGCAAAGTATTGGTATCGAAGTGCCATTTTTAAATAAAAATTTCTTACTTAGAGGCCAGTGAGATAAGTAGACTACAAATTGATGAAAACGTGTTATCGTTTACTACTGCCATTAAAAAAAAGTGTTAAGGAGTCTGGTCCATTAAAATCAATTTAGTTAAATATTTCGAATGTGTTACCACTAAATTTAGCTCAGTTTATAGAATTAGGGAATATTTACAAAACTTGGTGGACCAGTAGAAATATCTTTAACTTATCTGAATTGGGAGTTCTTACAAATATAATAAAAGAAGGAATTTACAATTTTAAAAATAAAGCCAGGAATAAAATATTGCGAGAAAAAGAAAAAGGTAGAAAGCCATTTTGGAAATATTGTGAAAGTCATAAAGATAAAGAAACCCTTTTCCAATATTCCCGCATTAAAGCTTGAGAATGGATCTTTAAAAATGTCCGGCACGGAAAACGGAAATGCTCTCGCTGAAAGATTTACAGAAATTTCATAATTTTACTAATAATCTTAGTCTAAATTGTAGTGTTGAATCTCTTGTGTCATGTTCTAGATATTAATGTAATTAATTCTAGTTGTGATTTTGCAAACAGTGTTCAAGAATTTTTTTCAATTGAAGAGGTTAAGAAATCATTTTTATTTTCCTTAAACCTAGAAAGTCTTCTAGTTTTGACAGTAAAAAAAATGTATACCTATTTAAAAAAGTTACCAAGGTCTGCAGTAAAATTTTTACAAAACCTTTTTAAGCACTTGCATGGAATTAAGTTATTTTCCTGGTCAATGGAAAAAAGCCAAAGTTATTCCGATCTTTAAGCCAGTAAAAAATGCATGCATACCTTCTAGTTACCGGCCTATAAGTTTGCTTAGTTCTCTGAGTAAATACTTTAAACAAAAATTCAATAAAAACAAATTCATGGAAGCTATTAAACAACAATAATATTCTGCCTCAGGAGCAGTTCGGTTTCCGTTAATCAAATACATCGTATAGGAATGATTAGGGTTGCCAGATTTTTCTTACACCTCGGCGGGACATATGGCTAAAATAATAAAAAATACCGGGATTTCAACATATTGCCCGGGACAAAATAAATAAAATGCACGACTGGATCGCACGAACTTGCTCTTATGTAAAAGTACTTTGGAATTTAAGATACATTTTTTAAATATAAAACATGGATTATTTAATGAGATAATAATGTTCAAATGCATAAAATTGCCGTCTGGTTTCCGGAAAAGTATGAATTTATGCAAATAAACCTTAAAAAATCATTTTATTATTAAATAAATTTTTTATATAAGAAATTTCTCTAAAATTTTACAAGAAAAAAATGTGGGATGCGAATTTTAAGTATTTAATAATATTGGTTTAAGGAAATAATTTCAAAAAATAATCGTTCATAGGTTTTGAAGATATTGATTAAAATTTTTTTTTTTAAACCAAAAAATATTTTTTAGAATATTTTAATAAACAATATTATTTTAAACTTAAGGGGACTCCTGCTAAAAATTTTGGGTTAAAATCCTTAGAGCCGTTGGTGAGAAATTCGAAAATCAAAAAAACCGTTCTATGACAGGTACCCCTAATAACATTTCCCCCCAAATTTTTTTTTCACCAAAATATAGTCCATGTCCATAATATCACACTTAATTTTTTTTATCAAAATCGTTAGAGCCGTTTTCGAGATAAATAAGATTTTGTATTACGGGTGTACGGGGGGTACCCTTAGTTTTGGAGCTAAAAAAAAAATTTCAATTTTGCCTCTAGGGAATCACCGAAGACCCTTAACTACCGAGTTTGAGGAAAATACCTCCGGTAGTTTAGGCTGTAGTTCGAGGTACAGACATACAGACATACAGACATACAGACATACAGACAGACAGACGGAATTGTCGGACCCACTTTTTTCGTCTTCGCTATCATCGTAATGTCAACTTTGATCAAAATCTCGAGTTCGATTTTTTTTCCAAATGCAGAACTTGCCCTATAGTACCTATATCGCAAGTAAAAATCATAATATGCGTGAAGTTCAAAATACATCAATTCTTTTATTAATTAATAATTAAATGACTTTTTTGTCATTTGTCATTTGCAACTATTTTTCTTATTTCAATTTTAATGATAGATGTCACTTTGCAAAAATATATTCTTCGTTAAGTTAGTTTTGTTTGATTGAAATTTTAAAAGCAATTTCTTAAGGTTAAATCACAATGCAGCGATTGTTCCTTGTCAATGAAAGATATTTAGGTACATCAGGCATTATTTTGTGAGTTTGATTCCCAACCCGGGAAAAAAGCTTCCCCGGCGGAACAGATGAATTAATGTCTGAAACCCGGGACGTCAAGTAACGCTAGGAATAATACCATATTAGATGTTGAAAAGGCTTTTGATACTGTCGATGGCACTATGGCCTTTTGCATAAGCTTTTGATCTTTAATTTTTCAATGCATCTTATTCAAATTGTTAAGTCATTTTATTAGAAGTTTTGTAGTTTGTGTCAACAACTTCTATTCAGATATGTACCTTTGTTTGCACTGCCGGAGTATCCCAAGTATAAGTACTTGACCCAATCCTCTATACATCAAACTAATCATACAGTCACAGAGCTAATTTTCTGATGACACCTGTATTTATTCCTCAGATTCTCTTAGTTCTGATATTGGAAATAATTTGCAATCTGCTGTTAATACAATTCGAAACTATTTTGACAATTGGAAAATCTAGGTTAATGCCTTAAAAACTCAGTCTATCCTTTTCACTCGAATAAGAAAAACCTGTTACTTGTCTAGCAATCCGCTCTTAGCAATGGCATATCAGTCAATTGGAAATTAAGGGCAAAATGCCTTGGTCTTCATCTAGACAGCACATTAATACATAGAATTCACATACAAGAAATCATTTAGAAAATAAATACTTCTGAAGGGATATGGATACCTTCAAATGAACTAGAGTCTGCAAAATGGGATTAAACGCACCTTATATTCGGATTCAGTGACTCCAAAAACATAAGAATCTACTAGTTCGAGACCCCAAATCCCGATTTACTGTTAATACATCAGCCGAGAGAACCAAAAGGAGTATTTGACCTTGGAATATCTTCCAGAGGTCATTTCAAACAACAGGGCTAGATGAATTTAGATGTAAAATATTCCGCTCTTTCAGAATCCGGGGTCGAAGATATTATATCTTTAGATTTTAGGGATTTGACCTTCGTTTGACCTTAACCTTTACATGTTGGGGTCAAAAAAAGCCCTGATTCGAATTCTTCGATGCCAAAAACATATATACGGAGGTTTTCAGATTTTTCAAGGAATATCTGGCAATTTGACCTTCAAATTCCCTTAAACCTGACCTGATTGGGTCAAAGGGACTCTGGATTTGAAATCAGCGAGTCAAAAACCTATAAGGCACATGGTCTCATCCAAGAATCAGAGGACTTTTTTTTGTGGGGCTGAGTTATGAATTGGAAAATTTATAAGCTATAGCATGATAATTTTATGACACACAAAGTTCTCCAAAAGCTTTAAAACTACTTTCGTTAATAAATAAATAATTATAGTCAAAACAAGCTTAAAAATTTCAAATCTACTAAATAGCTTATGAATTAATTTTTTTTAAATCATAAGTCACCAACTTGCTTATGAATTATTTTTTTTTATTTCATAAGTCACTAATTAACTTATGAATTAATTTTTTTTAATTTATACAAGTCATTTACAGACTTATGACTTAAAGTGTTTTTAATTCTAAAATTCGCAACCCTGATGTATAGTCCAGTCAAACCGTCATGAAAAAGGGCCTGACCTTGCGCGCAGAGGCATGGTCTATTTTTTTTTATGGATCGATAGGTGCTTATGAGAAAAGCTTAAAACCAAATTTGCACCACATGACAACTTTTTTTACCAAAGTTATTGATAAAAATGTGTTTTGTGTCATTTTTTGGTCATTTGCGAATATCTCAGCTCCACTATCTCGTACAAACAAAAATTAAACATGTTTTTATTCCTAATAAGATTATCTATTATGTTATAAAAAAAACCATTTGTTTAAACAAATGAAAAAAAAGTTATAGTAAGTTAAAATAATTTTTTGTTGTTTAACCCATTTACTACCACTGTACCCGCTTGGGTACAAAAAATTCAACAAAATTATCGTTTTACCGTTGCCCTTCTTCAAATTTGTTTTGTTGAAATTTGATTTTTTTTTGTTCGTTGACATGTTTTCAACAAGAAGGCGTGCAGTTTATTGTAAAAAAAATAAAACTGTAGTCTTTTTTATTGCTCCTCGTCAGGTGCGATTACGATTTTCTCGGTTTTTCGGAGGTTGGTCTATATTTTGCAATAAAACAAATATTCGTTTTATCAATTTTCTTTTTATTTTTTTGGAAATAGTTCAAAAACATATAAGAAATTCAGATAGAAGTGAAAACTCAAGTGTTCATTTATTTTTGGGCTAGGTAAGTACGCGTTAAGTTAGGTGTACCCGCTTGGGTACAATGGGAAAAACTGATAATTTTTTTTTTTAGAATGGATTTCAAAGCATTTTCAACATCATCGTTTTATGGAAGGAGATTCGATAATCTTTCAAATGCAATTAATGCAACCGAAGAAAATGATCGAAACGCTGTGTTTGACATTGCATTTATACCGCCAGATGCAGATTACAATACAGACGAGGATGAAATAGACACAGAAAATTTGGATATCGATCACATACCCAATGACGTTCCAGGTAAAATTGAACTTTTTATTATGGATGAGGATTTCGATAGCGAGGACGAAGTTCCTTTATCAGTGATAAGAGCCTCAATACCAGGGCAATCTCAAACCCAACCACGCTGGTCTAAAAGAGGTACTGATATGACGATGAACCGTTCCAATAATTTTGAGATAAACAAGATGAATATGAAATGTGCTTTAGACAATAAGTCTCCAGTTGAAATATTTCAAACACTTTTTGATAATGAGGTTATAGAATTGATCTTGAATCAAACTAGTCTTTATGCTTCTCAACATAATCATCATAGCCTCAATTTGCAAAAAGAAGACTTGGAAATTTTCATAGGCATTATGCTCTACAGTGGTTACCACTCAATGCCCAGGGAGTCTATGTATTGGAAATTAGATGAGGATACAAGAACCGCATTGGTAGCAAACAACATGTCTCGAAATCGTTTTTATGAGATCAAAAAATACATTCATTTCGCAGATAATAATCAAATGCTCGAGACAAAATGGCAAAGCTCAGACCGCTTATGAATCTTTTGTGCCAAAAATATCAACAATGGGGCTTCATGCACGAAAAAATGTCCATTGATGAAGCCATGATCAAGTATTTTGGCCACCATTCTTCGAAACAGTTTATAAAAGGAAAACCTGTTCGTTTTGGTTTCAAGAACTGGATGCTGACGAGTAGTTGTGGCTACCTTTATAACTTTGATACTTATTGCGGTGCAAAAAATGTGAAAGCTGATGTGTTACAAATGCCATTGGGATCTCGAGTTGTACTTGAACTTCTAGAAAAAGTTCCATTTCCATCTGACCACATAATATATTTTGACAACTATTTTACTTCTCATGAGCTTTTGCGATTATTGAGGGAGAAGGGCTTCAGAGCTACATACAGGGACAACAAGAGAAAACCGAACAAAAAAATGCCCATTGAAGCTGAAAAAAGAATTCAAGAAGGAACACAGAGGACATTTTGAGCACGTATACGACGTAAAAAATAATATTCTTTTTGTAAAATGGAGTGACAATAGTGTTGTCACTATGGGCACAAACTTCGATACTATCCAGCCAATGCACTATGTCAAACGTTGGTCATCAGTAGAAAAAAGAAAAGTTTTCATTCAGCAGCCGAACCTCATTGCGGATTACAATAATGGTATGGGTGGCGTTGACTTACACGACCAGTGTGTCAATGCCTATAAAATCAAAATTCGAGGCAAAAAGTGGTGGTGGCCGCTTTTTACGTCAATGCTAAGCTCTACATTGGTGAACGCTTGGAAACTTTATAAAGTCGCAGCTAATTCCGAAGATGACTTGCTATCGTTTCAAAGAGATATTGCTCGATATTATCTTAGAAGATATACAATTCTCCAACCTTCGACATCAAAACGCTCCATAAGCGTTGCTTTATCTGAAGGTCACCATTTTCCAAAGAGAATCGAAAAGCCCCTTAGATGCAGAGTATGCCACATGCGAGTCAGATGGTTTGTGAGTTCTGCGACATAGCTCTGTGTGTCGAAAAGGACTGCTTTAAGAAATTTCATATACAAAATTAGCAACCATATTTTCCCATTGTACCTGCTTGGGTACAGCTTAAAAACCACACTTCCTAATTTTCTTAAAAAATTAAAAAAATATTTTTGTATTCCTTTGACATTATTTAATAAAGTTATATCACCAAAAATTTTAAATTTTAGTTTTAAATGTCTTTGGTAATAAATGGGTTAAAAACCACTTTTTCGTGATTATTAAGAAAAAAGCTCATTTAACGATGAAATTTTTATTTTTTATTATTAAAGTTCTTGTAATTCCCTACAATTTAAAAAAAAAATCAACACTCTACGATGAACGAAAGCTAAAAATTCAAAACTGCAAAATATTTGCCGTGAAATACAGTTTTTTTCTCAATAACTATGAAAAAAAGGTTTGTTTGTACGAGATAGTGGATAGTGTACGAGATAGTGGAGCTGAGATATTCGCAAATGACCAAAAAATGACACAAAACACATTTTTATCAATAAATTTGGTAAAAAAAGTTGTCATGTGGTGCAAATTTGGTTTTAAGCTTTTCTCATAAGCACCTATCGATCCATAAAAAAAAAATAGACCATGCCTCTGCGCGCAAGGTCAAATGACGCTTTGACTGGACTAGTAGTGCAATTTCATTTTATAGATGTTCGTCAAGAATTTCGTATGATTATTATGTTGGGCATAACTTATTAAAAAGGGTCTATAAAATAAAAGGCTTCGGTGTAATTTTCGAAACAAGACTAACATATAATTATCACATTGATTATATTAATGTTTAATAATGTTGTTTATCCTATTATGAATTCCATTGTCCTTTTTAACCATGATTGGGAATAAATATAGTAAGGTTGATATGTTAATAATTATAAAATCCTTTTTATTTTAATTATTCTCTGAAAAAAAGGATATTCATAAAGAGAATGAAATATAATACTCATAACTGCATAAAGTGTGAGTTTATTATTTTGTAAATTAATTTTTCTAAGAAAATCAGTACAGTGATTTCACACCTTCGGAGTAATATTGTTTGTATTTAATTGATTGTAATGACGTGCAACCGTTTAAATTCATTTAATTACATTTGTTTAAAATATATTTTCATACAAAAAACATAATTATTTGTTCGAAAAATACCTATTTGTAAATCATTTTTTTTTTCAAGAGATGCTTATTATGTAGTTAATATGTTTTACATTTGAACAGACGAATAATGCTTTCAATAAACAAACACTTCATGTGTATATAAATCGCTTCTTTCATCAAAAGCAATCCTCACTTGAAGTAGCCAGTTGCATTCCTCCCCTCAATCAGTTCACTCGTGATATCCGTCTCGCTAGGAATGCGACTCAGTCCACCCTCTAGCCTAGTTTTAGTCGTACCGTCAAATATAGAGCTTCGTTTTTATGTATAACGATTATGGAATTATTTATACAAAAAGTGAACGGCAGTATATACATACATATATGTATGCTGTCAGATACGGCTTTGAAATCCATGGAAAGGTGAAAGGTGTCGAGTTGAAGCTATCGCAGAAAACATTAGTATACCCAAACCAAGTGAAGAATGAACTTTTGAATAACTTTTGATTTGGTTAAGAGTTGGAGATGAGATAGTTATTTAACAAAACACAATTTACCTTAAATACAAGATAATGATAGGCAATAATGATAAGCAGTCCGCAGTCGGAAAGGCATCCTATAAATACGGTGACCATCCGTCCTCTTTTTGAGAGGACAGTCCTTTCTTTTTGTGTCGTGTCCTTTCTGTTTACTTTTCTTAGAGAGGACAGACATTTGTCCTCTCTTTTCTAAATTGTCCTTTCAAGTTCCTCTTTTTCTCTTTAAAACCACGATTTTACGACTAGCAAGACTGCTTTATTTCATTGAATTCCGTCACATATTGTTTGCTATTGTGAATGATTTTCAAATTTACATCTCCATCTGCAAGTTAGTGTCGTTCGCATTGGCTTTCGTTCGGCTTTTTGAAGAAGAAGAATTAGGTTAAATATGACAATATATTAAATCTCGTAGAGTTTTCGCTTCCGGCTTCAAATGTCCCGACTGAAAGGGTATTTTCAATTTCCAATAACATTAACACACAATTAAAAGTTGATATGCTAGATAAAAAAAGTGCAATTATGACTTCGATTGCGTAGAATTTAACACATTTTTAAGAAATCGGGAAGATATCTTAAAAAAATACATTGCGAATAAAAATACCAACATTAAACATTTTCATAGTTCCTTTGAATGAATCTTATACCTATAGTCATGCACATATCTAAGTATATATTATTTCGTTTTTTGTTAATTCATTTTTATTTATTTGTTTTAAAAACTGAGCTGAGCTGTAATAAATGAAGTACAAAACTTTTTAATGAAAATAATTATTTGTTAATCTTTTATACGTTAATAAAAGACTGTCCTTTTTTCGAGTCAATAATAGGAGTAAATGAGTTGCTAACTGCGAGGTCAATTCAGTTTGTAAAAGTATTACATATGATATTTGGAAGAGTATAAATTTATATTACGATACAAAACGAAGCCTTCGGGTGCACCAGGCTTTATTTTGTGGACATCAGAGGACAATCTGCTGGAATATCAATTTCGATAAAAATCAAAATGGTTAAGTTATTAAGTCCAAACTTTGGTGAAGAACAGCTTGTGATGTGCTTTTTGCTTTCCAGCCGAGGTTTTGCTCGTCGGTCTTGCCAGGGTCGTCCTGAAGAAAACACGAAACTCCAGATTTAAAGGTCTTCAAACCTTATTACAAAATCTTTATTGGAAATAACTCTTAAATCTATAACATACAATAATCTGCTACTAATATTTCACTTAATTTGGGTAATGGAACGGTTCACGGGCATCAATCCTTCTGGCTTCTAGTCTAGCTGCTTTGCATCAGTTATACTGCTTGCTGATGCTCTGGATCTGGTACTTGATTACGGGTATTCTGGCTGCTGATAATTCGGCTTCGAACGGGCCCTTTCATTCGGATGTCTGGTTCCTGACGGGATCCTTAGGTATAACGCCCCTGGTGGCACAAGACACAGGGTAACGCTCTGGTAGATCAGCAGGTTCAAGGCCCCTGGTGGCACAAAACAGCAGGCTAACGCTCTGGTAGATCAGCAGGTTCAAGGCCCCTGGTGGCACAAAACAGCAGGCCAACGCTCTGGTAGATCAGCAGGTTCAAGGCCCCTGGTGGCACAAAACAGCAGGCCTAAGCTCTGGCAGATCAGCAGGTTCAAGGCCCCTGGTGGCACAAAACAGCAGGCCTAAGCTCTGGTAGATCAGCAGGTTCAAGGCCCCTGGTGGCACAAAACAGCAGGCCTAAGCTCTGGTAGATCAGCAGGTTCAAGGCCCCTGGTGGCACAAAACAGCAGGCCTAGGCTCTGGTAGATCAGCAGGTTCAAGGCCCCTGGTGGCACAAAACAGCAGGCCTAAGCTCTGGTAGATCAGCTGGTTCAAGGCCCCTGGTGGCACAAAACAGCAGGCCTAAGCTCTGGTAGATCAGCAGGTTCAAGGCCGCACAAAACAGCAGGCCTAAGCTCTGGTAGATCAGCAGGTTCAAGGCCCCTGGTGGCACAAAACAGCAGGCTAACGCTCTGGTAGATCGGCAGGTTCAAGGCCCCTGGTGGCACAAAACAGCAGGCCTAAGCTCTGGTAGATCAGCAGGTTCAAGGCCCCTGGTGGCACAAAACAGCAGGCCTAAGCTCTGGTAGATCAGCAGGTACCGAAGCCCCTGGTGGCAATTAGGACATTAAACTTCGAATTAAGACCCCTTACCGCTGGTGGGGGGAAGCCTTAATAAGAAATAGCTGGACAATCTCACCTACCTAACTTGTCTTCATACGAAACCCCTTACCACTGGTGGGGGGGAAGCTCCGCAAAAAGCAAGGGAAGCTAAATGACCAACTCGTCTATACGTCTTGTCTACGACTGGACTTCAAAAGATTTATTCAATCGATCTACTGTGCCGCCTGACTGTATGTATGAGCGAGGTGAGGTGATTTTCGTTCACCCGAGTAGGTCCTCTTGATAGTTTTTCAGTAGAAACTGAATGTGAACTATATAGGTGGTGAACGAAAAATATTATTGTTTGATTTTTGCGTGACGTCATATGCCTCTGGTATGTGTGAATCGTATTCGGGTGAAGTATAACTCTTCGTATTAATTATACTTCTCGGTGTTAATACAGAAGTAGTATAGAGTGGAGCAGCATGGAACGCTTCGTTACAAGCTTCTGGACCTGATAATTGAGGTGGGAACTTTTTCGTTATTATAAAGTGACCAATTGACCCAAAAGTAAGCATTGTCATTTAACACGCTAATCTTAGTTAACCAAACCACCGAAGACAGATTTATTTTAGCTTTAGTATTTGCTGCCGATTACTTTAAAAATATTTAAGAATTCCAATTGCACTTATAGTTTGCGCCTGAATCTTGATAGCTATTGTTGCATAAAATTTTATTATAAATCCATTTTTTTGTTTGTATTGAATAATAACGAAATATATATTTGGCTTCTTTTGATGCCTTTAAATTCTTTATTAGTTTTCATGTAATTAAGAATTATTGTCCACCCAAAATATATTGTCCCCATCATTCGATTTCTTGTATATCCTTGCTGTTGTAGACACTTTCCGAATTTTTTCCTTCGCTATCTCAAAAACAGTAAAAAGCTCAAAATAGGCTTACTGTCACCTTATGTATATAAATCCTATTATTATTATTAGCATCTAGAATGACAGAAAAAAAAAAAAACAATTTCTTACGGTTGTCACCAAATAAAATAGGTTTATACATTAGAGGCTTTCCAAACATAAATACAAATAGAAAACCCAGCCAGCCAACTAATAAAAAAAAACAAGTGCGTAATTCAAGGACAACTCCGGCTAAACCAGGATCAAGAGGATACAAAGGATAACAACAAACGATAATGGCAACAATAAGCCATTATAAAGAAAAATAAGCAACACCATTTACAAAACTAATTAGGGCTTTAATTTTACAGACTATCTCCTTTGGTTGTTAAAAAAATAGCATTATTGTTTCGAGATCAAATAGGAAAGTCCTTGAAAATTTATTTTTGTTTTGATAAGTCGAAAGAAAGGAAAAATAAATCGAAAAAGTTTCATGCATTCATTCAATAGTTCCAATTTTGGTATTAATTTTTTAAAATTTCTGGAGTTGGAAAAAATTCACATTTTGTGATATTCCCATAAACATACATATGTATTTGTCTCTAAGGGTTCTAAAAAATTCAACTAGAACTCAGCTTCAATATGTAACAAGTGTAATCCGAAACAATTCAATCGGCCGGTCCCTTGAAACTGCCAAACAGGCTAATTTTTACAGTTCAGAAACGATTTACCAGAACTATTGGAGGACATTTCATTGATTCAACCAGCTTTATAATATTTCCAACAGGATGATGCTCCGACCCACTATGGTCGAGAGGTTAAGAATTGGGTAGATGAAGAATTGGGTGGGGTGGGAATTGTCCTGAAAGATCTCTTGAAAAGATCTCCTGAAAGATATCCTAAAAAAAATACAAAAATAAATGTAAGGCCATGATGGCTCATAGAGAGCCTTAACGGTGCCGTGAAATAAGGCCAAGTGAAATAAGGCCAACTTTCAAAAATTTGTCTTATTGCACTTTGATAAAGTGAAATAAGGCCAATTTTCAGTAGTTGGTCTTATTTCACTTTGACAAAGTGAAATAAGGCCAAATGATTTTGAGAAATAAGACCAAATTCTTCTTATTTCACTTTTTGAAAGCGTAATAAGAGCAAATGAATGTATTTAACGGTGCCGTGACATAAGGTCAAGTGACATAAGGCCAAATTTGTTTGTATGTTTTTTCTTGAGCAACAGTACCTTGGGTGGACCGCTTCGCGGGTTTTCAGGATTTTAACTACCTTTTCGGGGCTCACACCCGCTCACGCAACTCCGTTGCTCCGCTTAGGGTATGTTCAGTCGCCAGGCAGGCGCCTGTAGCAACAGTTTTGTATTTTACATTAATTGGAGTAAACAACTAACAGTTATGTACTGTTGCCCAAGAAAAACTGTTGCAACAGGCGCCTGCCTGGCGACTGAACATACCCTAAGCGGAGCAACGGAGTTGCGTGAGCGGGTGTGAGCCCCAAAAAGGGATAGTTAAAATCCTGAAAACCCGCGAAGCGGGCCACCCAAGTCACTGTTACTCAAGTAAACCCAGAACATCGGCCCCCAATAAACAATAAATTATGTATTATACGAATAAATAATACTTATAAATGAAATGAATGAAATGAAATAAGTATAAAAATGCAGTTCGGCCTTATTTCGCTTTGTCAAAGTGCATTTTCAACGTGGTCACACATCGGTGCCCCGAAAATGGCTACCACGGAGGATAACGTGTCAAAAATCCACGATCTCGTATTGGCAGACCGCCAATTGAAGGTACGCGAGATAGATGAAACAGTAGGCATCTCAAAAGATTGCGTGGGTCATACCTCCATGAAATATAGGCCTTGACAACAAGCGCAACCGTCAGATCACTTCAGAGCAGTGTTCAAATTGCACTACGAACTGCTGTCCTATCCACCGTATTCTCCAAATTTTTTTTGTTTGCAAACTTGAAAAAATCACTCGCCGAGCAGAATTTTGAGTCGAATGAGGAAGTCATCGCTGCCACGGAGGCCTACTTTGCAGACCTCGAGAAAACCTATTTTTCAGATGGGTTAAAGAAGTTGGATCATCGCTGAATCAAGTTTATCAAGCTAAAAGGAGACTATGTTAAGAAATAAATTGCCACTATTCCAACATTTTTGTTTTTCTTTTGTAGGGTAAGTATTTATTGGACCGCGCGCCGCGCCGTTGTATGTCTTCCAAAAACAAGGTCTTAAACGAAGTTTCCTTCTTTCGTATTTACAGAGAAATTTTCGTTAGCATGAACCATTTTTCATATTTGGAAACGCAGGTGGCTAAGTCTGTTGAATATGCTGGATGAGGAAAGAGTTTGTATAACGTAATTTATGCACCAGGCGCCTTGTTCTAGTGGAAAAGAACTAGATTTTTATCCAAATATGAACACTTTGTTACAACTGCCCTGTAATAATGAAAGGATTGATTGGGTGTATCTACGAATCGGCTTGGAATCGATCCAGCAGCTCTAAGAAAAGGGTTGTCCACCCAAAATGCACGATGTTAATTGTAAGTTACACCTTAACGTCAAGTTTTTTGTCCAACATTTAATTTCTTTGTTTCAGTGTTTGACAAATTCAACCATGGAGAGGTACACAATTGACCAGCGCGTTAAGATTGTTGAAGCCTTTTACGAAAATGTGCGTTCAAATCAAAATGCATTTCGTGCACTTCGTAATTTTTTTTTGTAAGCACTCGACCAAATGTGTCCACAATCGGTAGAATTGTGCCCAAATTTCAGCAAACCGGGTCTGTAGGAAATATGAAAACAGCTGTGCATGCTCGCCCAGTTCGTTCTGCGGAAAACATTGCTGTTGTACGCGATAGTGTGGCAGAAGAGCCGTAGGCCTCGACTCATCGTCGGTCGTACCCAACAATTGAACATCTCACGAACATCACTGATGTGAATTTTGAATAAAGACTTGAATTTACAAGGTTCAGTTGAGTCAAGAGCTGAAGCCTACTGACCATTTCCAGCGTCGTCAATACGCCGAAAGGTTGGTTGAACTCTAGCTCTTCAGCGACGAGGCACACTTTCACCTCAGTGAATTCGTTAACAAACAGAACTGCCGCATTTGCGCAAATGAGAATCCACGTGTGATTGTTGAAAAGCCGATGCATCCACAAAGAGTGACTGATTGGTGCGGGTCATGGGCTGGCGGCCTCATCGGGCCGTACTTCTTCTAAAATGAGGTCGACCAAGCAGTTACCGTGAATGGTGTTCGCTATCGCGATATGATAACGGACTTCTTGTGGTCAGAAATTGAGAATATGGACCTGGACGATATGTGCTTGCAATAGGATGGTGCCACTGCCACACAGCCAACGAAACAATGGCTCTTTTGCATGAGAAATTCAATGGCCGTGTTATCTCACGTCGTGGCGATGTTAATTGGCCGCCACGATCATGTGATTTGACACCGTTGGACTTCTTTCTTTGGGGATATTTAAAATAAAAAGTGTACGTCAAGAACGACATGGAACCTCAATTATGTCTCAGGGTCATTGAAAATATGGACTATCGGATAGAGGTATGCCACCGAAACCGTGGAGAGAGTTTGGGCGATATTTTGTTTCACACATAATTGTCGTAGATCCTTCTATCACAATAAAAATATTAAGATAATTCTTTGAAAACTGCTTGTTTTATTTACAATTAACATCGTGCGTTTCCGTTGGACCACACTCATTTTCGAAGAAGTACGGCCCGATGACGCCTCCAGGCCATAAACCGCACGAAAAAGTCACTCTTTGTGGATGCATGACAGTCACCATTAGACAGCTGTAAATTGAATGAAGCATTTCTTCGATCCTTGTTTTTTTTTAATATGCAACCGTGATCGTTTTGTCCTTTTCAACTTAACCGATGTGAAAAACACCACACGCATTCCAAAAAAGTGACGTCACGCCCTTGTTTGCTGACAAATCTAAATTGGACTACTTCGGCCTCGATTCAACAAAAGAGGTCCATTATTTCGACTGTTTTTTGGTCTCTGGTGTATTGCGGTAAGATATGAAGTGCATAGCATTGACCGGATGAGAAAGAAGAGCCGATTTTATAATTACACGTGTATTTTTGTTTTCACGTACATTTATAAACTATACACGTGTGCAGGTGTTGATAAATTTCAAATACACGTGTAAACGTGACACGAATGCTCGTGTTATTATATACAAACTTAAAATCGAGAGCTCTAGAAAGAACAGAAGTGGAGTTTTAAACTATAAAAAGTTTTTCTTATGTTTGAAATATACATTTTTAAAAGTTTGTGGAGGCCCTAACATTGTTTTTTTGTTGAAATAGCTAGGAAAACAACTTGCACCGGCAACACGTTTCATCTGTCCTAACGAAACAAACTGCTATCTTGTTTAGAGCTGTAGAATTTTTAAAGTTAATTGCGCTTAAAAAAATATATTTCTTCATCGTAAAATTTTTGTTTCTTCTGATAATAACTCTGAAAGTATTCCACAATAACAAAGCCGTCAAACGTGAGATGGCATGCAAAAATGCCCGCTCTTCCATTATAAGAAATGACAACACTTTAAAGTGTTATGTCTGATGTGTGCCGCAATACAATCCATTATTCTCGTATTTCGTAATGTGCAACATGTTTGTGTGTACGAGTATGTTCTTTTCCTTGAATTCCAGGCTTTGTGTTATCCTTTTGTTTAGTCATTTTCTTTATTTATGTTTTATTTCTTCTCTCAGCCTTCGTACTGGCCCCTTATGGAAAACCGCATCTTTAATACCCCGCAAAACAAAAGCAACAAAGAGCATGACATTGATGGTTGATGTTGGCTTTCAACGTTTAACCTGGTTCAGATGATGAGTGTTGGAGCTTGTTAAGGAACAAGGGGCAGTGAGAGGCTTGTTGGTTTAGTGCGTATATGTGCACATTTAAAAATCCTTTATGCAAATTTTGTATCCTTGTGCTTGAAAAAATACTTCAAAAGATGAGTTCAACTGTTGCTGTCTTATTGTTTCCACTTTTATTGTTGAAATGTTTGCATATTTAAATTGTGAGTGGGTGCGGCTTGAATAGAATATTTTGTTTGGTATAGGCTTGGCTTATGTTTTGTTCAGGGACATCTATATATTTATTTTTTTTCTTTTGACTTAATTGGCCTTAACCTAATTGCCTTTTCTTAAACACTTTTCTGGTAAAAGTGTGTTTTCAAATAAAAATAAAACTAACTTACTCGTAGAATAACTAAACACTAACAGCCATATTAATAAAAAACGCTTATTCCACCTATATTTCATGGTTTTACTAAACCATGGAATAGGAGTTAAGTCCTGACTTAAATATTTACATTAATAAAAACTAAATCTTCGAGGAATAGTTAAGTGACGTTTATCAAAAATCCTTTAAGAAAATCTACTACAACAAGTAAGCCATCTCTTATTTATATTCTGTGTCTGCCTAAATTGACTGTCATTTGCTTGTATCTTATTGTCGATCTTTTATATATACGGGAATCGTGCTTTCAAGCCGCTAATAAACTATGTACCTTATTTTTAAATTGAAGTCACAAACTGCCTAAAGGATGAAAAGATAAGGAAGCAAAATTAGAAACATGTTTGGATTTACATATATTTATATAATTTTAGTAAGCTGTCTTTACTTGAACATTATTGAAGTAATACCATCTCATATTCACTTATCATCAAACGCTTCCTCCTTCCTTTTTTTCCTCCTGGGTATGGTGTCAAAAACGCACCTATGACTAGTCGAAATCCACTTATGAACTTAAATCCTTTTGTAGTTCTCATTTTATTAAACAAAGCAAATGACTTGATAACTCGTGAAGACACGCACTTCGCACTTTTATTTAATTGTTTTGATAAAACAAAACAAGTTTGACAATTCTATTTCTTATTCCTTCGCTAAACTACCTACTTCGGGGGTTTAGCTTAATCATAGTTAGTAAACGTCACTTAGCAGACAATTTGTTTTATGAATGAAATTTCGCACTTAGTCGAGGACTTAACGATAAACCTCCACTAAACCATCTTTATTAATATGGGTGTAAGAACGGCTGCACTTCTGAAACCCGGTAAAACTTTACAGAAGTTTCCTAATTAATCGATTTCAACATCAGATTTTGTCTACCACGACAGGTTTTTTGGACATTCTAATATAAACTAGAAATGCTTTCTGTTGATTTTTTGATGCTGTTAAACTAACATCAGTCAGTGTCAATCAGCCTCCTTGACCTTTGGAAGTGAAGTAGATTATTAAAATTATAATGTCAAAATTGGCGCTAAATACGATCAAAGTATATAACGTTCCAAGGAAATTAAAAATATACAATGTGAATATTTCTGGGGTTTTCGGTATAATTTCTTTTGCGCCAATGATTTTAATGAGCTGCCTGGTGAAAAATTCAAATCAGCTTATCAAAGGGCACGGTAGTGCCCAGCCAAGTTCTGGCACTACACCCTTTTTTACAGGAACAAACTCAGGCGACTTTTGGCCCCTACCTATCTTCAGTACCAATGAAGTCAGAAACTTGAAATTCCGAATATTTGCTAAGCTAGTCAAGCAGAGGTGCCTCACCAAATTTCAATTTTCTAGCATAAGCGGTTCCTGATATATAAGGCCTCAAAAATCACAAAAACCGTAACTGACTGACTGACTGACTGACTGACTGACTGACTGACTGACAGATCATCAAAATTATGGAGCACTTCCCGACATCGTAGAATCTTGTAATTTTGCACAACGGTAGGTCTTGTCATACAAGCAGAGGAAAAAATCGAAAATTTGAAATTTTCAATTCAGGGGGCGTGGTATCCGCCCACTTTCTCCGAATTTTGGAGAACTTCCCGACATCGTATTATGGAGCACTTCCGACTGCTGTAAAACGATGAAATTTGGTGAACCGGTAGGGCTTATATTGCATATAAAGAACCAAAAATAAACACCGAGGTTTTCTTTTCAGGGGGCGTGGTATCCGCCCACTTCCTCAGAATTGATGTAAATTATATATGGCAAACTTCCGATTGCTGTAGAACAATGAAATTTTGTAGAGCGGTAGGGCTTAAATTGAATACTAAGAAAAAAATATAAAATTTGAGATTTTCTATTCAGGGGCGTGGTATCCGCCCACTTCCTCAGAACTGATGTAAATTATATATGGCAAACTTCCGATTGCAGTAGAACAATGAAATTTGGTAAAGTGGTAGGGCTTAAATTGCATACAAAGAAAAAAATATGCAATTTGAGGTTTTCCATTCAGGGGCGTGGTATCCACCCACTTCATCAGAACTGATATGTAAATTATATGGTACACTTCCGATTGCAGTAGAACAATGAAATTTGATAGAACGGTAGGGCTCAGATTCTATATAAAGGACCAAAAATAAAAATTGACGTTTTCCATTCAGGGGGCGTGGTATCCGCCCACTTTCCGAAAAAAAGTTTGATTTGTATAGAGCACTTCCGACTGCTGTGGATTGATAAGGTTTTGTGGAAGGGTATAGCTTATTGTACATTCAAAGCGAAAAATAGAAAATCTAAGATTTTTCATTCGAAGTGTATTTTTATTGTCATTTTGAAACTATACATGCATTTTGAAATTTCATAACTTTTCTTAGAACTAGAGTGCTCGATTTGGTACTCTATGTTATTTTAACATTAATGAAAAAAAGAAAACATTTGCATACCTGAAAATATTATGAGTTTACATAAAAAAAATCTTAACTGTGATGTGAACTATAATAAAACCACTAATTAGGCTGTTAATTGGTGGTCTACCTTCATTTAAAAAAAGGAGTTAAAATTGCAACAAAAACATCATCGCATCCTCAACAATTATTGCTTTTTTATGACTTTGAGCGGATGTAGATACTAGTATTTAACATTAAAGTAGGTATGTTAGTGTAAGGTATCTTGAAAGGACAAGAAGAAACAATTGAAGCGCAAATCGAAACAACCAATAACAAAAAGAAAATATACAAAAAAAAAAATAGGAAGCTATAAACTAATTGATTTTATAAGCTAGAGTCCACCCTCCTATTTTCTCGTATCTTTCGAGATTTTTACATGGCAAAACATTAAAATCTTTGCAAAAAGGAGTGAGATCAGACCAAATACATAAATGTTAAAAAAAGAGCCAAGTTCTTCTATACAAAAACCTTTGTGTAATAAGTCAGCCGTGAAAAGTACTGAGATCTAAAAGTGCGCCAAGTTCTTACTTCATGAAGGTTTAATACCGAATATTTAAAGTAGAATAATATTGAAACAGCTACAATGTAATAGAGAAATTTTATTATTTAATGATTACTGACTAAAATTTGATGGGTTCGCTTGTCAAGTTTTTAAAACCTTTCGAATTGGGCATAAAAAAAACTTGCCAAGGAAGCACATCAAATTTTATTCAGTAATCATTAAATAATAAAATTTTTCTATAACATTGTAGCTGTTTCAATACTATTCTACTTTAAATATTCGGTATTAAACCTTCATGAAGTAAGAACTTGGCGTACTTTTATATCTCAGTACTTTTCACGGCTGACTTGTTACACAAAGGTTTTTGTATAGAAGAACTTGGCTCTTTTTTTAACATTTATGTTTTTGGTCTGATCTCACTCCTTTTTGCAAAGATTTTAATATTTTGCCATGTCAAAATCTCGAAAGATACGGAAGGATAGAAGGGTGGACTCTGCCTACTAAAATCAACTTAGTTTATAGCTTCCTATTTCTTTTGGTATATTTTCTTTTTTAATACTGGTTGTTTTGATTTGCGCTTCAATTATTTCTTCTTGTCCTGGCAAGATACCTAACACTAACAAACCTACCTTAATTACAGCAATCGGAAGTGTTCATATAAATTAAACATTTTCTCAGAAAGTGGGCGGATACCACGCCCCTGAACGGAAAACCTCGATTTTTATTTTTCGTCTTTTATATGCAATTTGAGCCCTACCGTTCTACCAAATTTCATTGTTCTACTCCAATCGGAAGTGCGCCATATATAATTTATATCAGTTCTGAGGAAGTGGGCGGATACCACGCCCCTGAATGGAAAACCGCTCATTTTATATTTTTTTCTTTGTATGCAATTTAAGCTCTACCACTTTACCAAATTTCATCGTTTTATAGCAGTCGGAAGTGCTCCATTCAACCAACACCAATTCGGAGAAAGTGGGCGGATACCACGCCCCTGAATGGAAAACCTCGATTTTTATTTCTGGTCCTTTATATGCGATTTGAGCCCTACCTTTCCACCAAATTTCATTGTTCTACTCCAATCGGAAGTGCGCCATATATAATTTACATCAGTTCTGAGGAAGTGGGCGGATACCACGCCCCTGAATGGAAAACCGCTAATTTTATATTTTTTTCCTTGTATGCAATTTAAGCCCTACCAATTTACCAAATTTCATCGTTTTACAGCAGTCGGAAGTGCTCCATTCAACCAACACCAATTCAGATAAAGTGGGCGGATACCACGCCCCCTAAAAGGAAAACCTTGGTGTTTATTTTTGGTTCTTTATATGCAATATAAGCCCTACCGGTTCACAAAATTTCATCGTTTTACAGCAGTCGGAAGTGCTCCATTCAACCAACACCAATTGGGGGAAAGTGGGCGGATACCACGCCCCCTGAATTGAAAATTTCAAATTTTCGATTTTTTCCTCTGGTTGCATGACAAGACCTACCGTTGTGCAAAATTACAAGATTCTACGATGTCGGGAAGTGCTCCATAATTTTGATGATCTGTCAGTCAGTCAGTCAGTCAGTCAGTCAGTCAGTCAGTCAGTCAGTCAGTCAGTCAGTCAGTCAGTTACGGTTTTTGTGATTTTTGAGGCCTTATATCTCAGGAAACGCTTATGCCAGAAAATTGATATTTGGTGAGGCGCCTGTGCCTGACTAGCTTAGCATATATTCGGAGTTTTACGTTTCTGACTTCATTGGTACTAAATATAGGAAGGGGTCAAAAATCGCCTGAGTTTGTTCCTGTAAAAAAGGGTGTAGTGCCAGAACTTGGCTGGGCACTACCGTGCCCTTTGATAAATTTTACCTTCTGCTTCGACAAATTTATCTTTTTTATGAACATTTTTTGAAGGATGAAGGCGTTTGACTTTTTTATTATTTTTTTAATTATTTTTCTGTTGGATCTATTTAGTTGTCCTAATTAGGCGTGTTTAGTTAAAGTTTGCAGACGTTTTGTTAAAGCAGTTCTTTAGTTAGAAGAGTTCTTTAAAGTGTCTAAAATTAAGAAAAATTTAAAAGAGTGTTCTTTGTTTAAAAGAGAACTGTTTAAAATGTTGCGCCTTGGTCTTTAAAATGTTTCAAGAAGTAATGAGTAATTTTAACCCAGTATTTATTTTCGTTTGATAAATCAAACCCAAAATCACTTATTTCCCCGGTCTCCCTGCAATAAACAAAAGGCAAAGATTCATATTTAGTTCGATTGAGTTTTTGCAGGGCAAATGTGTACAAAATGATCAATTTAATATTCATTCATGCAATCCTTCATTCATGATAGGATTCCATAAATTCCAAATGAGATACTTTAAAAATTTGTAACTATCGATAAGCAAACAAGTAACAACTCCCAATGGATGTCGATAGGGCAAGAACATTTAACAAGTAATCGTCAACGTCATCGTCACGTCATACGTGGTCATACTCCCAAACGGACATTATTCATTTATACCGTGTATAATGTAGTTTAGAATTGGAGGAATTTTCTTGTATTCAATTTAATTTAACTAGTTGTCATTATAAGTCCTTGAATATTGTTGATGTATAAATGTATACAAAACCCCCTGCAGAATGGCCCATCATTTCAAAATGTTTGACCACTTCTTGGATGGAAACGATGAAGATTGAATGTTTGTGCTGCAGCTTTCTATGAAACTTATGTACATAAGTAAACCCTTCGACAAGTTTTGGACGTGCTGAGAGTGATTGCAGAGATTTATGTACCCTTCAGCTTAGCCGGAGGAGGCAGTAGTCCCTATCTCAACCCTTTTTGCAAAAAAATCAGCAATTCAAGATTGGATAGATTTGCTTGTGCATTTGGAGAGTCTCTTCTGAAAGGAACAATTCTTGAAGTGTCAATTTGATTGAATTGAAGTCTTGAAATGCAAAGCACCTCTTCTTTTAGTTTATCTTTCACACTTGAGAGGCATTCCTTACTTTAGCTTAGATTTCATATATAAATAGCTATATACATGGAAATGGTAACATAAAAATATATCTCTCGAGTGTTCTAATTTGCAAAAACAAAAGAATTTGATTTGTGAGTTGTGGTGCAACTTTAAATATTATTTTGAATACGATAATTGAAAATACTCGTATCAATCAGTATTTGGCTTTGGAATAACTAAAAGGGCAGCTAAGCTATAAACAGTAACCTAAGCAGGGTGAAAACATATTTAGCTGCGGTCAAAATAAAAGTAGTGAACCTTTTGACACAACAAAAACTAGAAACAAATTAATCTACTAATTTTAAAGAAATAAATAGTCATCTGATTTTCAAATTAATGTTTTTTAGGCTTTTTATTTCAGAAAAAAATCATTTCAGATTCAATAAATTAGTTGGTAATTTCAAATCTATCCAAGTCATATAGAAAAAGAGCAGTCAAAAAAAAAGTAGTAGCGCATTCAAAATCCACCTTTAAATATTATATTCCTGTGTGCGTGTTACCAGGAAAGGAACGGAGGGGACCTACAATTTTCTGCCGATTCCGAACGGCTAATGAGCAGCACTTTCCATGACAAGAGATACTCTTGGAGAATTTGTCAATTCTTTGCAAGAGGCAGTACACCCCAGAAAAAAACTTTCTTGCAGCGGCTGAGAATCGAATTCGAGACCTTCCTCATGACATTCCAACGCACTAACCATTATGCCAAGGGGTACTACTTAAATATTACAAAAGGGAAAGTTAATAGACAATAATTTCTACTATCAGTGATAGTCGAGTATTTGAACCTTAATAATAGTATTAAGTTGAATGTCCCTTGTCAGAAATAACAGCAGCCAGTGGCGTAGCGTAGGGGGGGGGCGGTGGGGCGGCAAAACGTCCCCGGTGATGCGGTTAGAGTAGAAATCATATGTTTCATGAAATATCGTTTGACAAGTCAACAAACAATGATGAAAATTTGAAATTTGCCACCCTATCTGTGGTTCGTCGTTGACCGCTCTCGGCTGATTTTCGTGAATTCGTAGACGGTGAGTAGGGCCGTAAGAGTGCATTCCGTATTGTCGCGCGACTCGCGAAACTAAAACAAAACGTTCCGAAACTCTCGCAAAACTGAAAGGGAGTGTTCCGAAACATATGATATGCACATGCGAGATATGATAAGATAACTAGGATTCGACGGAAACGTTATTCTAGTCTCAGCCAGCTCAATGTTTTTGCTCCCTCCCGCGTCAGAGAAAGTTGTTTCGATTGTGTTGTTTATAGTTAATACTGTTGAATCTTCTAAAACTAAACACTTAGTACTTCACTCAACCTTCGAACTAGTTTTTGAAAATAAAAAGAGTTAAAGGAAGCGGCGCGGAATACCGCAAGAAAAAGGCTAAGAAAGAAGCAGACGCGAAGACGCGAAATATTTCAGTTCTAGTTCTGGTTCAAAAGCCACGTTAACGTCTTCGGCGACATCCAGCAGCAGCGGAAGTGATTCCAATGTAAGTAAGATTCCTCAATCTACAATCGTGAGTGGCCTAGAATTGTCCTCCGGCCAATATTCATGGGAATGCATAACTTATTTTACAGGCAGAAGAAGAAGACGTGCAGACGAATACGAAGTCTACTCACAAGAAATACCTCAAGTATCTAGTCACAAGCCTGCAGAAGAAGTGAACCTCGTGAAGCTGTAAAGACGCTTAAAAATAAGTTTGTGGAAGTTCTTGAGGTACTGGAAAAATTGACGGATCGGTAGCCAGTCTTCTTCTGACAGTCATGCAGTCATTCAACTTCCTCACTTTTCTTGGCTTTTGAGCTGCAGAGCTACCTGAAGAAGATGACGCACAGATTTACCTGCAGCAACGTGGACTGAGTGTGGATAAGTGTGCTCAGAAACTCTGCGTTTTAAAAGCTCTCCTGGAGGAGAGCAGAGACCGTTTCGTCCAAGCCGCAATCGACTTTTCTAAGACTCTTTAGAGAAAATTCGGAATCGAACTCAAAACGAGAAGAATTCGCAGGAAAAAACGCATGCATGGCGATGAATCCGCAGATGCAGCTTTGTCCCACGAGCCTCATTCGTAAGGCCCGTAGAATCCGTTTATGAAACCGCTGATCCTATTTTACTTTCAATAAAAGATACTTTATTGCCTGTGAAATGATGTCCCGAAATTTAATTTTAATTTAGTATTGAATGGGGGCGGCAAAATGGGTCTCCCGCCCCGGACGCCGAGATGGCACGCTACGCCACTGACAGCAGCATAATGAAGTTGCATCGAATCAATAAGATTTTCACATCTTTCTACAGGTATGGACCTCCAAGACTGCTGTATAGCTTCCCAAAGGGCTGTCTTAGTTAGTTGGATTACAACAAGCAAAATACTTCTTGACATCGCACCAAAGATTTTGTACAGGGTTGAGGTCTGGGGATTGGGCAGGCCACTCCATGACATTAACCCTCTTTTCTTGGAACCACTGCCTGGCAAGTTTACTTGTATGCTTTGTGTCGTTGTCTTGTTAAAAGACCCATTTCAGTGGCCTTTCATCTTCAGCTTATGGGAACATAGCTTCTCCATGATTTTTACATAAAGATGCTGATTGATCCATAATGCCTTCAATCAGATATATGGGACCAACACCATAGGAGAAAAAACATGCCCAAACCATTATTCTGGATCCTCCATGTTGGAGGCGTGGATTATATTGTGTTTGGAGCCCTTCCTACATATTGACGAGATCCCTTTCCACCATATAACAGAATCTTTCGAGAAAAAAAAAACGATTGTCGAAAACCGTTTACTAACTTCATTTTGATTTGATTAGATTAATAGCCCGCAATGATAGAAGGACTCCGTAAGCAGCGATAAATGTTTGGGACATTAAGGTTAATGATCGTTCCGGGTATATTTTTATAGGTTAGTTACTGATAATAATGGAAGACTGGTTCTCGTTTGAAAATAGGGATTACTTTGGATTTTGATGAGTTAAGGAGAAGTGTATTTTCTAGAGAGCATACAACGATTACCAGTAAGTCCGTGCTTAATTTTCCGGCGGCATCTTGAACCTCATCGGCATATATATGATATTTACAAAGAGAGATAAAACTAAAGGAATGTTGTTAATAAACATGGAAAACATCAAAGGTCAAAGCAACTACCCTTTAGGAGCACCTTTACTGAGATTAACAAAAGGAGTGAGTTTACCATTGCTTCAGCGTGATTGGACATTTGGAAAGAATAAGTTTGTTTGTTGAGTTAGACATATTGAAAAAGATATTTAATAACTTGTTGCATAGCAAACCTTAGTTCTCTGAGACGACAACTAATGCCTCTGTAGTTGGTTCAGAGAAGTTTATCACATTTTTTTTTATAGATCCGGTCGATGGTGCTAAGGTTGCACACAGGCAAACTTTCCTCCGATCAAATTTTGTTTACGAGCTCCTTACCAGATCATTCCTAGCGAGTTGGGAAGGCTACGCCTGTCTGCCCTTTTCAATTTTAACCTGGTGATGGCTACCTAGATCACACTTAGGTCGGGTAGGTGAAACTCCAGATCATCAACAAAATTACTTTTCCACTATAGTGTTTCCTAATTTATCTTTACAGGTTTCAGGCAGGTGGTGAAACCTGTTTTCATTTTGACTTCTCTGTAGTTCCGCACCTGTTTTCTGCTAAGCATCTCTGCATCTCCTGGCCCTCACGCTGCTCATTATCTTTTTTCTGAGCAAGTGGCTTTCATTCCTTCTCTTGTCAACGTAGAGCTGACGGGAAACTCGTGTTTTCCTGTGCTGCGAAAACCTGTAAATCTCCGTTTTGGCTTTGTTTGCCTGAGCACATTCAGTGTCAAACCATGGGTTCTTCAGCGATGGCTGTGAGAGTCCCAGCTCATCGTCTGCAGTATTCCTGATAGATTGTTGGCATTACTGCCAGTGAGATTCTGGACTCATCTCATCAGTAGTAGGGTATCTCGCAAGATCTAGGTTTATGTGGTCGGCATAGACTATGGCGGTCTCTTCCGACTGCAGTCTTGCAACGTTGAATTTGCCCCTCATGGATGATGTTCAGCTAAAAGTTTTCATAGACATTCGCACGTGCAGATCAGCACCAGCCAGGTAGTGATCCGAGTCAATGTTAGCTGATCAGTACGTACGTACGCCTAGTACGCTAGAGGATTGTTTTCCGTCGATAGAAACATTTTGGATTTGGTTGCAGGTTCGATTATAGGGGAACCGCCTTTGTGGATATCAAGACGGGGTTATCTAGTGCTATTCAACAACATGTTTTTCCCCGCTACGAAGTCGATAAGCCTGGGGGGTCATTCCGTAATTTTCTAAACGATAATCGTCAAAACGATAATCGTCGACGATATCATCCATGATTTGCTTCACGTAACTCGACTACTATCGTCTCGTCTATCGATCGAGATTTGTATACATTTCAGGAACTCTCAAACTGTAGTCAATCTGTCAATTCAATAGAAAACAATAAAACAATACAAAATGTCAATTTACAGTGGAAACTCAATCACTCAACTACAGTCACCTACAAAATTCAAAATTAATGCAGGACGATACCTATTTAGCTATCGTCCAAACGCTATAGTTTTGACGATAGCGTTTTGACGATTATCGACTTACGTGCATCAAAAAAAGGCAACGCTACTGTTCAAACGATATAAACGATGGGGCCAGTAAGTTAGTTGTAAGTTATTGATAAATAGGCTAGTTTTTTGAATTTTTGTCTAGCATTAAGATAGTTATAAGATTGAAGTAAATAAAAATGAATTAAAAAAAAAAAACGATATCGTCTGACCATAATCGAGTTAGGGAATGACCCCCCTGAGTCCGTGCAGGCTATGTTTTTTTGTTGTCCTACTAACAATATCTTATTTACAAATTGTGGCGCCCCCAGGAATATTTTAATGTCATTCTTTGGGCATTGCTTATAGATTTTGCGAGGAGCTCTTTCTTCTTAGTGCCATCCTTCTTTTTCGTAGGGGCATGTGCCCTGATAACCTTGATGCAGATTGTCGTCACTCTCTCGCTGACATCACGAAAGTTTAAAACTTTTTGCCTAAGTTTTCCTCAGACAACAAATCCGCACCCAAACACACGCTTCTTTCCTTCGAGTAAGCACTTTCTATAATAGAAATCAAAGCCTTCTATCTTTTGGCATCAGCTTTGATTTTAGCAAGGACGTGTCTGGTTAAGTGTACGTACATTCCATCTATGTACATATGTTATTGACCGTTTTTCGTTTGCGGGAGGGGGTCATCAAAATTATCAGTCCGTTCATCCGTGGCTATTTTGCAATAGTGTTTTATTTAAAGGTCGACTTGTGAGGCCTGCGTAAGACTGAGATCTTTAGTGCCGATTCAAAGCAATATCTGTTCTATTGCTCCCACTTTCTGAGAAGATAGCTAAGGTTTCAGAGCTTTGGATCCGATGTATCCAACCTTCGTCGTTAGATAACTTTTTGGCTATCCAGCCGGTACCACTAGGATGTGACGATACTTTAAAAGTTTTCCAAAATGTATTGTCACTATAAAGACATATGTACACTGCCGCTCATCTGAATAGGTTCACTGTTTTTCGTAACTTACTGTAAGACTCTCTTCATATATATGGTAATGACACGTCTGTGTTATGTATGTAATGAAAGAGCATTATGTTGCCCTTAGTTTGGGAGACAAAATTTTCTCTTTAAGCTTACCGTTATTCTTACACGCTAGCTAAACTTAATTCATTAAGAAAAACTTACGTTTTTTTTGGCTCATCTGAATAGGTTCAAAAGCAAAAAAATTATTTTTAATTGATGTGCGCGGGTGATGTGTACTGAAAGTTAAGTTTTTTGGTAAATCGAATTGTTTTAAACCATTTAACAAGAAAAATGGGTCGCGGAAAATTTTTAAACGCGAGGAAAAGGCAAAATAAAATCATTTTCTGAATTAGGGCTAAGCCAAAGAAAAATCGTAACAAAAAAATGAAAAAAGCCAAAATTTAATGGGTAAGTATGTGCGGAACATCAAAAACTACAGGAAAAATATGAAAGTTGGAACTTAAAATGCCAAATCAATCACCAAAAGACCCGCAATCATAACAGCTGCTTCTAATTCGCATGATTTCGCGTCGAAAATTAGACTCAAAACTGGTGTTAAGTGTAGTTTGTCGACGGTGGAACGCGGTATTAAGAGTACTTAACATTTAAAAAGGAAAAAAATACCGAAAAAACACATTTGAACGAAAAACGAAAAGAAAATCGTCTCCAACTTTGCAAAAAATACATGTCGTAGAAATCGCACTGGAGGCAAGTTATATTTTCAGATGAAAAAAATTCAATTTAGAGGGCCCAGATGGCTACAACTATTACTTTCATGACCTTCGTAAAGAAGAGCATTATATAAACCGTCTGCATAGCTGTGAAGGCAGTGTCATGGTTTGGAAAGCAATTTCATATTATGGAACTTTTGAGCTGCAATTTCTTACTTCGCGAGTGAATGTCAATGTGTACAAAGGTGTGCTGGAAAAGGTCTTCCCACAAATCTCTGATCTTTTAGGACCAATACCATTGCCATTCCAGCATCATAATGCCCCTATCAATACAGCGAGGTCGGTAAAACAATGGATCGAGAAGCAAAATGTAGAGGTGTTGGTATGGCCTCCATACTCACCTGACCTTAACATAATTGAAAATGTTTGGGGACTTCTTTCCCGTAAGGTGTATGAGTCGCGAAGACAATATGAAGACAAGTTGTCCTTAATCGAGGGAATCAAGAAAGCGTGGGCAGAGATTTCGCTGCAATATCTAGAAAAACTGTATGACTCCATTCCAAATCCAATTTTTGAAACAATTTTAAAAAAGGTGGCAATACACATTATTAATATGAATCTTTATGTCCCTACCTATTTAATGTGCAAAATTAATCATTTAATTACAGTTATTTTTCTTGTTTTCTTCCTTTTTTTGCTTTTGAAAATGATACGATGAACTGAAACAGTAAATAATCAAAAAATTAAGTGCATAGTAGCTGACGTAAATTTGATTTTTAGAATAATTTTTGAGTTTATTCTACCCACTTGACAAAACGAACAAATTTAAAAATTAAATAAAGTATTTTTCTAATCTTACATAAGTATAATATCCAGCTACTATTGCACTTATCTTACCAATCAATCATTTAATTTTGGATTGCTCTTATTATTATAACCTGACTGATAGTTAAGATTAAAATAGTTCCCTTCTAATTTCTGGAATTACATAATGACAATAACGCTATTGTATTCCAATTCAATTAACAAAATTATGGTCCTGACATGAAGGTACACCATTGCATACGTATGTCCTGCTAATCATAAAGCCCGTCTGTTGGTCAAATGTGATTATCATCACATTTTTCGGATGAATTACCACATATATTTGAACTCGATTGCCTACTTACACTTGAGGGATGTTTTGTTGAGATTGTCAATTAAGTTAAGTTTAGTAATGAATAGAATGTTTTTTCCAGTGATTAATTATGAAATTGATATTTCTAATCTGATCGCAGGGTACCAAGCCTTATGAAAGATATCGAGTTTATTTATTTGTTTAAATAAGAATATTGAAGCAGAAAATTATGTTCTGGCAAGAATTTGGGAATTATTACATCTTGACAAGAAAATACGAAACATTTGTTTATCACTGGTTTATTGAAAAGCCGTTACGCAAATCATATGATTAAAATATTCTTTTTTTAGTAGAACAGTGGTCGATTTTAATGAAACCATTTTTGAAACATTCTCCTTGAATATTGAAAAGAAATTGTTAAAATTTCATCAAAATCGTCCCCACAGCTTTTGAGTCTATAAGTGTTGCACAAATTATTTAAAATAAAATGCACGACTGGGTCGCACGAACTTGCTTCTATATGTAATAGACTAGGAATTTTAAAAACGAATGTTATTAGAGAAAACTGTTCATAAGGATAAAATTAAGTTTTTTAATTCTTTTAGTAGTAAGAGACAAAAACAGAATGCTGTGCAAATATGAATTTATGCAAGAACAAAAATTATAAGTTGTTGTAGTGGTTCCTTAAAAAATTAGGCTTTTAAGTACAAAATTTTTAAAACATTTTTAAGAAAAAATTTTGGTACGCCAATCTTAAGTTTTTATTATTGTACGAATAAGAGTCTAATTTCCATGAAAAATACTAAGCCGTTCTTGGGATATCGAATTTTCCAAAAAAAAATTATTTTTTTTTCTAAAAATCGAAAAAATATTTTTTAAGTTTTGAAATGCTATGTTTTTTAAACTTTTTAGGAGCTTCTTCATAAAAAAATTTCATTAAAATCCGTTCTGCCGATAATGAGAAATTCAAAATTCGAAAAAATCGTTCTATGGTAGGTACAGTCAGTAATATCTAGATTTCAATTTTTTTTATTAAATTATCGATCGTAAAAATTAATCAAAAGCAAACAAATTTTAGCAAAATTCTCGGAACCGTTTTCGAGAAAAATTCAATTTTCAAAAACCATTTTTTTAAATTTGTGTGGAAGGTACAGTTAGTTTTAGATAAAACTAATCAAATCTCTGTAATCTTTAAGATTATATTAAGAAAATTTTATTTGTCAAGTTTGAAAAAAATCGATCTTGGGGCTTTCGAAATATTGATTTTCCAAAACAAAATTTTGATTTTTTTCTTAATCCAAAAAATTTAAAATTGAAAATTTGAATATGCAATAATATTCAAACTTTGGAGGAGCTTTAGCATAAAAAAAATGGTGTAAATCGGCTGAACCGTTTTCCAGAAAATCAAAAACAAAAAAAAATGGACCCAGGGGTGCTACCAAAAATAATAATTTTCAACCATTACATAGTTTTAACTAAATGAAATTTTTCAATTTTTTTTTAAAAAATTCTGTGGGACAGTTTTAGATAAGAAAAAATATTTATAAAATTTTGAAAAAAAAATTAAAACCCATATCTACCAAGTTTGAAGAAAATTAGCCTAGACGCTTAGGCTGTAGTCGAACGGACAGACAGACAGACAAAATTGCGAGACCCACTTTTTTGGTCTTCGCTATCATCGTAATGTCAACTTTGATCAAAATCTCGAGTTCGATTTTTTTACGAATGCATAACTTGCCTTATAGTACAGTTCTTGCTCTCTTCACAGACAGTTCTATACTTTCTCTCTCTATTGTTTTCAATCTTTCATTATGGAAATCCAATGTTCCGAATGTAACTTTTTAACTTCTAAAAGTGATTTGATTCTTTGCGGTGTCTGTCTTTCCGGTTTTCATTTTAAATGTACTAAAATTAGTGAAACCTTACGGGCTACGCTTGAATCAAATAAAAATATTTTTTGGAAGTGTGGTACCTGCACAAACATTTCTTTCTTAGGTTGCATACCTAAAATTAAGGAACTTTATCGATTTTTTGTTGAGAATAAATCCGAGTTCGATAATTTCGTGAAACCCCCACGCTTAACACGCTCTCAGTCCAAACCGACGGTTGTTGAACCTAACAATAACAATAAACAATTACAGCTGTTTACAGGAAAAAACATTCCTTCTTATACCCGATCTCTTTACTCGCCTATGCATAAAACTTCCTCCGCTTCATCTCCTGCGCTTAAAAGTGGTAATAACAAAACTCTTATAAAAAATAAAAAACCGACACCAACGTCTAAGCAAGGCACGAAGGTAACGGGTAAGCCACACTCTTCTTCACAGAGTGATGATTTTGCTAAAGCTGCTCTCAGTGCAAAAGCTTTGACCTCCAAAGGGTTTGTAACGACCGCTGCTGGTGTGCAGCCTACTACCTCATCCTCTATGTCTGCTGGTCTTGACAGAACTGAAATTGATATGGAGGTTAGCTTGATACCTAGCGCCAGAAAAACTGATTCTAGTCACACAATTGGAAATGGTGTTGTTGATGTCGATGATGATTTTCCTGCTATGAAAAAGGTTGTTGTTGTTGCTGATGGTGATGCTACTGAAAAAGAGGTTGTTGTTGTTGTTTCGGATGATGCTGATGCTGCTGCTGCTGCTGTGGGTGATGTTGGTGATGCTGCTCTCGTTGACGGTGATCGTGACGCTGCTGAGATGTATGCTGTTTTTAATAATAGTGTTGCCAATGTAGTTGCGGCTACTACGTTTAAAAAGAGTGCTGGTGATAGTGAATTGTCTGCCCCTAAATCAATATCTCTATCTGTTTCTGAGCTCTCATGCCATGATGATGTGAATCTTCATGATGTCTTAAATAATAACCCTCAAAATAACGCAATTATTCCTAAACCAACGGTTAAAAACAGTAACATTAAAAAATCTAAACTACATTATGGTACTGATGCTTTTTCACCCCTGAACGATGCTGCGGTAACTCGTTATAATTGGTTTCACCTGTCTAAATTCAGGGTTGATACAGAACCAAATCTTCTAATAGATCATATTGCTTCTAAAACTGAAATTCCCATCAAGGATATAAAATGTTTTAAGTTAGTGAAGACCGACTCTGACCTATCTAATTTGAAATATGTAAATTTTAAAATAAGTGTTCCATCTAACATGCTTTCTATTGCCATGGATCAACAGCTTTGGCCTAGATCTGTTCAAATTAAAAAATTCATTTCGCGGAAAAAAAACGAAGCGTCACCGGTGAATACCGAAAAAACGTAAATCCGGTTTCTCTAGTACCTCCTGTTTCCCATTCTGCGTTATCTTCTGAAATTAATAACTTTTTTATATATTACCAAAACATTGGTGGTCTACGAACAAAAATTAATAACCTTCGCCTCAATACAATATCATGCCAATACGAAATCCTAACATTTACTGAAACTTGGCTTACTAATAAATATCATAACTCTGAAATTTTTGATAATAATAACTATTCGGTCTTTCGCAAAGACAGATGTCTAGAAAAAACCAATCAAACAAGAGGTGGCGGTGTAATGATTGCCGTTAGATCATCATTCTCCTGCTACGAAATTAATCTTCCTTCGTCATCTGCAACTTTACCATCGAGCTTCGACATTGACCAAATCGCTGTGAGAGTTATAATCAACAATAGTTATGACTTAACTATATTCTTAAGTTATATACCACCAGGTAGTCCTCTTGAACTATATAAAATCCATATAAAAAATTGTAGTGATATTATTAAATTATTAGATAGTAATCAACATGTAATTATTCTGGGTGATTTCAACCTAGGTAATATAAACTGGGTATGGGATCCTGATGAATTATGTCTATTTGCATCTAATATTAGTAATGAATGTGAATATGAGGTATCTGATTCTTTTTCGGAACTAAATCTCACTCAAATAAATAATTTTAAAAATAGTTTAAATCGTATTCTTGATCTCATATTTATCGATAGTGAAACTGTTGCTGATGTCAAAGATTGTAACTATCCTATTTTTCAAAATAGTATTCACCACCTAGCCTTAAGTGTTAAACTTAGTTTCTATGACTATTTTAAGCCGGTAATGGGAAGATTAGTCAAATATGATTTCAAAAAATCTAATTTCGAAGGAATAATTAATCATTTAAATTCGGTTTCTTGGAACAATATCGTTCTTAATTATCAGCTCTCGGATGCTTATAATTTATTTCTGGGGACAATTAAAGAAGCGATTAATTTATTTGTACCTAAAGTCGTTGTTTTTAATAATTCTAAGCCACATTGGTGGAACAAACGTTTATCAAACTTAAATAATCAAAAGAATAAGTCGTATAAATTATATCGTAATTCTATAAATGATATTGCACTCCGGAGTAACTATTTACGACTTCAAAAAGAATTTGATTTTTTACACAAATTTTTGTACAAGGATTATCTGTATCGTACTGAATCTTGCTTAAAACAAAATAGTAAACATTTTTGGTCGTACATAAATAACAACAAATGCTCTAATGGGATACCAAATTGCATGCAGTATTTAGGAACTACATCTACTAACTTAAATACAATATGCAACCTCTTTGCTAACTTTTTTCAATCGGTTTACTCCCCTCAATGTGTTCCTCAAAATTATTCATCAGTTATAATTGACAATTCCATCAATATAGGCAGCTTAAACTTAAGCTGCAAAGATGTTGAGTCAGCCCTCAGGGATCTCAATGATGATAGTCAACCGGGACCTGATGGCATTCCTCCAATTGTATTGAAAAACTGTGCTGTTGCTCTTTCAGGGCCATTAACTTTATTGTTCAATGTTTCTCTTGAAAAGGGCCTTTTTCTTGACGATTGGAAAATTTCCTTTATTATTCCTATCCATAAATCTGGCTCCAAACAGGATGTTTCTAATTACCGTCCTATAAGTAAATTGTCTACGATTCCCAAGATTTTCGAGAAAATTGTTTATGAAAAACTAACGTTTATTCTTAAAGAAACAATTGCGCCATCTCAGCATGGATTTATAGCCGGAAGATCCACTACGACAAACCTTGCTATTTTTTGTAACCAAATCATTAGAAATCTCGAAAATGGTTTTCAAACTGATGTAGTCTTTACGGACTTTTCGAAGGCTTTCGATAGGGTAAACCATTTTATATTATTAAAAAAGATGGAATCTATCGGCTTCCATTCAAATATTTTAAAATGGTTTGCATCCTATCTTATAGGTAGAACACAGTTTGTCCGTGTTAATGATTTGTTTTCTGAAGTAATTCATGTAACCTCTGGTGTTCCTCAAGGTAGTCACTTGGGGCCCCTTCTATTCCTGCTATTAATCAATGACATTCCAACGTTTATCAAAAATGCTCTCTGCCTTATGTTTGCGGATGATATTAAAATTTTCCGTTGTATCTACTCGTTGGACGATTGTCTATTACTTCAAAGTGACCTTGAGCGCTTATCTGAATGGTGCATTGCCAACCAGCTTTTTTTAAATGTCTCCAAATGCCAATCTTTATCTTTCTCTCGTAGTCTTAGTCCAATTAGTTTTGAATACGAAATAAATAAAACAAAACTTACTAAGCTTAGAGAAAAGAAAGACCTTGGTGTAATATTCGACTCCAAACTAAACTTCAACTCCCACATTGATTTTGTGGTTGCAAAGGCAAATATTATGCTGGGGTTTGTGGTTCGTAACTCAAAAGAGTTTAAAGATCCATTTACCCTTCGGTCATTATTTTATGCTTATGTGAGATCTTCCCTAGAATACTGCTCAGTAATTTGGAATCCTTTTTATAAAACTCACTGTTTAAGGATTGAAAGAATTCAGAAAAAATTTTCGCGAATTGTAGTTCACCGACTAAATTGGAACATTCCAATACCTCCTTATGAAACCAGATGTAAACTGCTTGGACTAACACCACTTGATATTCGCCGTCGGTATTTTTCAGTGGTTTTCATACGTGATATTATTACTTCTCATATAAACTGCCCCTTACTTTTGTCCTTAGTTGATATATATGCTCCGTATAGGCAAACGCGATCTTGCATTCTTTTTCATGAATCTTATCATCGTGTAAACTATGGTTTCAATGAGCCTCTAACTCGATGCATTAGAGAATCTAATATCATTTGTAATCATGTTGACTTCTTTTCCTACCAAAGTCGAGAATCTTTTAAAAAATATTTATTATATTTATTACTTAACTCCGACACTGGTGGTTTAAGTTTTAGTCTT
The DNA here is from genome assembly GCA_963931855.1 of Philhelius festivus. Taxonomy (NCBI): domain Eukaryota; kingdom Metazoa; phylum Arthropoda; class Insecta; order Diptera; family Syrphidae; genus Philhelius; species Philhelius festivus. The sequence goes on along the minus strand of OZ007555.1, from coordinate 136,054,051 downwards.
AATTAGATATATTTATTTATGTATCACTTTATTTCTAAAGTTATAAACCTTATTTCTGTAGTCTGTAAGATTATATTTTATTTGTTAATAATATTATATTAATCTGCTTGATGAATAAATAAATAAATAAATAAAATAAATATAAGTCGCAAGTAAAAAATCAAAGACTTAAGTGTTTTATATTATGAAAAGGAATGATGGTTAGTGCCTTACATATCTGACATGTGGGAGGTCTGGGTTCGCTTCCAAGCCAGTTAGCCAGTGCCACTTAAATAAAATGCACGACTGGGTCGCACGAACTTGATCTTATGTAAAACACTATGAATTTCATAAATGAGTGTTATCAGAGAAAAACTGGCCATAAGCATAAAATTTATATTTTAAATGACTTAAACAACGCTTTTAGTGGTAAAAGCTAAAAACAGGATGCCATGTGATTCAAGCAAATAATAGTTTATGCAAGAACAAGTCAAAAATTATGAGCGCTTTTAGTGGTTTCTTATAAAAATAAGCTTTTATATACAAATTTTTTAAAACATTAAACAAAAGAAAAAAAAAAATTTTCAAAAATTTCGGAACCGTTTTCGAAAAAAAATACAACTTACGAAAACCATTTTTAACATTTGTATGGTGGGTACCGTTATTTTTAGGAAAAACAAACTTTCCCTCAAATCTTGTAGATTATATTAAGAAACTTTTATTTTATCAAGTTTGAAAAAAATCGAGAATGGGGTTTTCGAAATGTTGAGTTTTGAAAAACAAAAATTGATTTTTTTTTAATCCAAAAAATAAAAATATGAAAATTTGCATATGTAATAATCAGGGCAAGGATTTGTATGTTAAAACATATTATTTTTGGATAATCATAGAAGAAAACAAAGAAGCTAGTTTTTCGAATCAGTAAATTTCCTTAAAAATGGCATTTAATCGTTAGAGTATATTTTTGCATATTTTACTATAAATGCATATAAATGCATTTTTCGGTTTATTGGACATATTTTTAAAATAAATGCATATTTTAAGTGAATATTTCCGAAATATTCAAAAGACTTGAAAAATTAAATATTTGCTTTTACAAAATTACGTGCACATCTTAACTTCCATGGAAGTGCTAATTCCTATTCTATCTTATCAAAACAAATTACTCGGAATGAGAAATGGTAAACTTTAAAGAGTAGTTAAAGTTTTTATATTAAAAAAAAGGAATACTTAACCAGACATTGTTAAAAAAAGAGTTATTTAATTTTTATAAGTTCTAACCATAGATTTCTGATGGCAGATACATTTCTAAAATTAATTTAGTCGAAGGGTTTTTTTTTGAAAATTGAAAATGTTTTGAATAAAATCGAGGGAACTCAAAAATAATCTCAAACATATTGACTGAATAGTAAAGAACAAGAGAACCTGGAGAACTATTCAATTTGTGAAATTCTTTCATTTAATAATGCAAAAAAAATGGTTCCAGGGGCTACGGGCTACCAAAAATAACTATTTTTTGTAATTTTTGTTTTCAACATTACCTAGCTTTAACTAAATGAAATATTGATTTTTTTTTTTTAATTCTGTGGACAGGTTTTGAGAAAAAAAAATATTTATAAGACTTCTAAAGAAATTCGTATGGCAGGTACAGTTATTTTTGGTCTTAAAAAAAAAAGAAAAAACGTGTTGGGGGGAAAAATTACAAATGATATCTACCAAGCTTAAAGAAAATCGGCCAAGCCGCTTAGACTGTAGTCGAAAAGACAGACAGGCAGACAGAATTGCGAGACCCACTTTTTTCAAAAAGTGCGAAACTTTCGCACTCTGAATGTGAATTTCTTTTTGTAAAAGTTTTTTCTCCTTTTTTCTTTGAATGCAGCTGCATTCAAGAGAGTGTCTCCTGCAATTTGTTTAGGTACACTTTACATTGTTATGCTTTCTGCTATGATGTTTTTCTTGTATCAGTTTGTGTAATGGCATCTAAACCAAAAGTGCATCGATTTTCATCGATAAAGAGGAACTGAAAAAAGTTCCAGTAATGTGAATCCCTCTAAAATTCGAAATAGCCTTGTTTTAATTAGTTCACATTATCGAGAGACTACTGTAGTAGTCCTCTTGCGAGGAACAGAGAAATCATATTCAAGAGTACGTATCTCTTGTCATGAAAATTTAAAGTTATAGCTATTTTATCAATTTCCATGGCAAAATATACATTCGGAAAAATATTGAAATCGAGGCAAAAGAATTCGGTTTCGGAATTCTGAGTGTCTGTCCTTTTTCACTCTCATAAACACAAACGCAAGTTCAAGCGAACTAGTTGTGCATTTTTATTTTTAAACAATTTGCTTTAAATACGCTCTATAGAACTGGGCCACAAACTGTATGGTTATCAAGCTTAAAATAATGTTCAATTCAATCACTATATTTGACAAATGTAAAAAAAGTAAGAATTTTGTTCTTTAAATTTAAAGGTCAACATTTTTAAAAATCAAATTTTTAAAGTAAAAAAAACGTGTCTTAATTCCTTTACTGGACCAGTTCATAGATCTTAGAGAACTTAGGAGTCGCAAAAATTGGAAAAGGATTACACAACTTAAATTTAAATACGGTAAAAGTTCTACGTTCGCTTACATACTTTTGGAATTTTATTTTTCAGAACTAGCAAAATAATATATACTTGATCTTATTATGGAGGAGCAATTTTCTAAAAAAAAAAATAATATGGAAATAATACTAAATAAAATGCACGCGTAGGTTCCTATTTTTGGTTTTTAAGTTTTAAAATGCAATTTTTTTCAAACTTTTCGAAAGTTCATAAAAATCCGTTATGCCGGTAATGTGAAATTCGAAATTCGTAGGTGCAGTGAGTGGCCAGCCAAGTTCTGGCACTACACCCTTTTTACATCAGGAGCAAACTCAGGCGGTATTTGACCCCTCCCTATTTTCAGTACCAATGAAGTCAAAAACTTAAAATTCCGAATATTTGCTAAGCTAGCCCAGCACAGGCGCCTCACCAAATTTCAATTTTCTAGCATAAGCGGTTCCTGAGATATAAGGCCTCAAAAATCACAAGAACCGTAACTGACTGACTCCCTGACTGACAGATCATCAAAATTATGGAGAACTTCCCGACATCGCAGAATCTTGTTATTTTGCACAACGGTAGGTCTTGTCATGCAAGCAGAGGAAAAATTCTAAAATTTGAAGTTTCCTATTCAGGGGGCTTGGTATCCGCCCACTTCTTCAGAACTGATGTAAATTATACATGGCGCACTTCCGATTGTAGTAGAACAATGAAATTTGGTAGAACGGTAGTCTTCAAAGTGCATATTAAAGACCAAAAATAAAAATTAAGGTTTTCCATTCAGGAGGCGTGGTATCCGAACACATTATCTGAATTGGTGTTGGTTGAATGGAGCACTTCCGACTTCTGTAAGAGGATGAAATTTGCCAAAGTGGTAGGACTTAAATTGCATACAAAGAAAAAATATAAAATTTTAGGTATTCCATTCAGGGGCGTGGTAAATTATATGGCACATTCTTTCGATTGCAGTAGAACAATGAAATTTGGTAGAACGTTAGGGCTCAAATTGCATATAAAGGACCAAGAATAAAAATCGAGGTTTTCCATTCAGAGGGCGTTGTATCCGCCCACTTTTTCCGAATTGGTTTTGGTTGAATAGAGCACTTCCGACTGCTGTAAGAAATTTTCCAAAGTGGTAGGACTTAAATTGCATACGAAGAACAAAATATATAATTTGATGTTTTCCATTCAGGGGCGTGGTATCCGCCCACTTTCTGAGAAAATGTTCGATTTCATTTGCGATTGCTGTAATTAAGGTAAGTATGTTAGTGTTAGGTATCTTGCCAGGACAAGAAGAAACAATTAAAACGCAAATCAAAACAACCAATAACAAAAAGAAAATACACTAAAAGAAATAGAAAGCTATAAACTAAGTTGATTTCAGTAGTTAGAGTCCATCCTTCTATCTTTCCGTATCTTTCGAGATTTTGACATGGCAAAATATTAAAATCTTTGCAAAAATTAGTGAGATCAGACCAAAAACATAAATGTTAAAAAACAGCCAAGTTCTTCTATACAAAAACCTTTGTGTAACAAGTCAGCCGTGAAAAGTACTGAGATCTAAAAGTACGCCATGTTCTTACTTCATGAAGGTTTAATACCGAATATTTAAAGTAGAATAGTATTGAAACAGCTACAATGTAATAGAAAAATTTTATTATTTAATGATTACTGAATAAAATTTGATGTGCTTACTTGGCAAGTTTTTTGTATGCCCAATTCGAAAGGCTTTAAAAACTTGACCAGAAAACCCAATCCATCAAATTATAGTCAGTAATCATTAAATAATAAAATTTCCCTAACATTGAAGCTGTTTCAATATTATTCTACTTTAAATATCTGGTATTGGTCTGATATCTTTTTCCTCATTGCACCATTTTATCCTTATCCCACATTCCCCTATATCCAAGCTGAAAAGCTAAGCCACCTGACAGGTATATTAATAAAATTCATTTATTATCAAAGTATCCTTCAATGAAATATCACCCACTTTAATAATGATAGATTTGCCTTTATTGTGATGATGATGATCATCATCACCATCAACATCACAAGGATTCAAAAGTAAAGGTGAAAGTGAAATACCACAAGCTATTCTAAGATTCGGTCAAAATCACACCGACTAGCATCAAGGCATACATCCTAAAAGCCCCCCGAAGGCATACAACAAAACAATTTGTTCTTCCGAGCTTGTGGTTTGGTTCCGGTTGGCTATTCCTTCAGGCACTTCAAATAGATAAATATGTACATGTACACACCCTAATACAAACACCCACACACCGAGCACCAAACACCGAGACCGAACACCCATACCCATTCTCGCTAAAGCAATTTAACTAATTTATCAAGTTAATGAGGAAAGTTTTGTGTGGAAGTGTAATTCTTTGGCAAGACAAGGACCAGACGCAGGATCACCAACAACAACGCAGGCCAGCAATGACAAGCTACCAAGGCAAGTTCAACAAAAAGGATTCTTCCAAATTATACACAGAAAAGATAGATTTACGTTTTTTCTGTGGAAAACGGACCACAAGGCATATTAAATGAATACCGAAAGGAGATGGATTACCAGCAGTATTAACACTTAAATTACACTAATCTAGACATTTATGGTGCCCCTCAACAAGAGAACCATTTGAAGGCAATTCTGTGGTTCAGCTGGATTACCTTGATGCATTTTTTTTCCTACAAAGATAATGACTATGAAGCCGGAGATCTTATAAAGCAAGGTCAAAAGTTATTATACTCGCATTTAGTTATGGTACAACAGCTTATTTTTGTAATTTGTAATGGTGCGGCGGGCGTCATGAAAGGCTGCGTGCTGCCTTTAATCTAGACGATTGCCTTTGAGCATCTCTTTCTTGGATAAGCGAAAGACATAATTAAAATTGATAAACCATGAGAAAAATGTTTAATGTGAGGGGCCGTTTCTCTGTGTCTTTAATTCGGCTGTTTTGATTTTTTTTTTAATTTGGCAAAAGTTGGTGCTACACTGCGATAATTCGATGTGGATCTAGCCCCCGACCAACAGCTCTATCCGTATCTAGTTGTGTCCAGTTTCACATCCAAAGTTAGATGAGATCTCCTTCTACGTGCGCCATCCCTCTATATCGTCATATCATTTTTTACTTTCAACTTATAGGTGCTATCACAAATTATCATATATAAGTTTTATCAAGTGAAACTCTTATCTCCAGCAGTTTGTTCTGATCACTGAAATATCACAAACAGAACCTAATAAAGACAGAAATGATATAATTTAAAATAACGATAAGATGCAAGAAACGAACATGCGAGAAAACAACATGATCGGTCCTAAGTAAATAAAGCAATATAACAAACATCAACATACAAAAATAGCATACATTGTTCTAAGATTATTCATATCAACATTAGTCACGTACGCACTGCCACAGTGCAGTAACAACTTATTATAAAAAGACCTAAGATTTGAACTGAAAACTCAGAACTTAAGTGAACGTAAAAGTTACAAGTAGATAATTATTATTTTTTGAAATACAGAATGAGCCCTGCTCTGAAAGAACGTAAATCTTTTAAATCTTTTTTATTTTTCTTAAATTAAGTAACAAAATTTATATATACAGTACAAACTCGATTTACGCAACTAATAAAAATTAAGGCAGTTGCAATAACCGGGATGGCCGACGCCATCCAGTTGCGCACCCCAAGGCTTCGGGCGTCCTGGTCTACGCCATCTCTCTAGCGGAAGCATGGTCTAACACGCTGTCGTCTACCATAGAATGTACCACAAAGAACTTTCCAAGCAGGTTCCTCTTCACTCATGCGAGCTAGGTGCCCTGCCCACCGGAGTCTACCGAGCTTAATTTTTGTCACGATATCTGCTTCTAGGTAGATTGCGTACAGTTCATGATTGTACCGTCTCCGGAATCGTCCTTCCTCACATATGGGGCCAACAATTCTCCTTAAGACTTTTCTCTCGAACGCAGCTAAGAGGTCGGAGTGCCTTTTGCTAAGCACCCAAGTCTCGGATCCATATGTGAGTACTGGCAGGACCATGGTCCTGTACAGCAGCAGTTTTGAAGTTATGGTGAGATTTCTGGATTTGAAGAGCTTTGACAGACTATAGTAGGCTCTGTTGGATTTGAGAAGCCGCCCGCGTATTTCTTCTTCTATATTGTTATCGGCTGCTACTATTGACCCAAGGTATTGAAAGGATTGCACCACTTCAAATTCGTGCTCCGCTACCTTCATTGTTTGACCAACTGTTCATCTCGCATTCGACGCCACCATGTACTTAGTTTTACCTTCACTAATGTGCAGCCCCAAATTTTGTGCCGCCTGATCGATCTAGATGAAGGAATCGTGTACAGCTTGTTCGGTTCTTCCGATGATGTCAATGTCGTCTGCGTAAGCCAGTGACTGGCTGGACCTGTTGACGATGGTCCCTCTTGTTGCCGTGCCAGAGTCACGGATTGCTTTCTCCAACGCCAGGTTGAAGAGGAGGCAGGCCAAACCGTCCCCTTGTCGGAGTCCATTAAAGATGTTGATTGGTCTGGATAGCAATCCGGCTAATTTACTTGGCTTGTTACGTTGGTCATGGTCAACCTACATAGTCGTGTCAATTTATTTGGGATGCCGAATTCTCTCATGGCTTTGTAAAGTTCTATCATAGGCGGCCTTAAAGTCTATAAACAGATGGTATGTTGGGATGTTAAATTCTAGACATTTTTTCCATCGCCTGCCTAAGGGTAAAGATCTGATCAGTTGTTGATTTGCCTGGAATGAAACCACACTGATATTGTCCGATGACGGTTTTAGCGTATGGGGTTATCCGGTCTTGTAGGATAGAGGAGAATATCTTATAAGCGGTACTCAACAACGTGATACCTCTATAATTGCTGCACGTTGTGACATCTCCCTTCTTATGTATGGGGCATATTATGCCTTTTCGCCAGTCTTCTGGCATTTCTTCCTGCTCCCATAGGTGCACTATAATGTCATGAATTGCTTGACGTAAGGCTGGCCCGCCGTGATGAAATAATTCGGCTGGTATGCCATCGGCTCCCGGGGATTTGTTCTGATTAAGCCGGCCTATAGCCTTCTCAACCTCTTCTATGCTTGGTGGCGGCAACATAGGGTATTCTTCTTGAAGTAGTGGAGCCTCCACTTCTGCAGTGAGCTGACCATTTAGCAATTCATTGAAGTACACTTCCCATCGCTCCAGTATGCTTTCAGGATCGGTGATCAGATTTCCCTCTCCGTCCTTGCAGTATGTGCAGTGTGGTGTGTACTGCGTCATGTTTCGGACGGATTGGTAGAACTTCCGCGCCTGGTGCGGACCTCGCTCTCGGCTGTTTTCTATTTCACAGATTAGGTTCTTCTCCCAGGCTGATTTCTTTTGTCTGTGAAGCCGTTTTTCTGTTCTTCTGAGCTCTTTATATTCCTCTTCGCGTGCCCGCGTTCTATGAGATTGTTGCATTGCTCGGTACGCAACATTCTTACGTTCAGTCGCTAGCTTGCATTCATCATCAAACCAGTCGTTCCGATTTTTACGACTGCTGCCTAAGATGGAGTTGGCAGTACTAATGACAGTATTTTTAAGACGTGTCCACTTTTCATTTACGCCCAGCATACTGGCTCCAGGACTTACTCTCCCTAAGTCAGGTGTTTCTAGGGCGAGTCCTAACGCATTACCAAAGGTGTTACTGGTGTTTTCATTGCGCAGGGCAGCCGTGTTGATTCGAACCTGATCGGCGGATGCAATGCGTCTTCGCAAGGCAATCCGCCCTCGGAAAACCATACCAACAAGATAGTGATCCGAGTCGATATTGGCACCTCGGTACGTTCGTACCGTCATCAAATTCGAGTAGTGGCGACGGTCTATCAACACGTGGTCTATTTGGTTACGAGTGACTCCATCAGGTGATACCCAGGTGGCTTTGTAGATATCTTTACGCGGGAACCTGGTACTCGCAACGACCATGTTTTTCGATGCTGCCAATTCTAAGACTCGAAGTCCATTGTCATTAGTGTTCTCATGCAAACTATGGGTGCCTGCGTAATGCCTGAATACCGGCTCCCGACCTATTTTTGCGTTCAAATCCCCAAGGATGATTTTAACATCATACCTTGGACAGGCATTGAGGGCCCTCTCGACTTGTTCGTAGTAAGTCTCTTTTTCTTCGTCTGAGGACTCCTCCGTAGGTCCGTGAACGTTAATGAGGCTGATGTTCGTAAATTTGCCTCGCACGTGAAGGGTGCATAGCCTTTCGCTTATAGCGTTAAAGCCGATGATAGTAAACTTCATTTTTTCGCTGACTAGGAAGCCTACCCCGAGCACATGGTGTTTTTTATGACAGCTGTAGTATATGTCATATTCTTTCTTCTGTAAAACACCATTCCCTGTCCATCTGATTTCTTGAAGAGCTGTTATGTCAGCTTTATATTTTGACAGGGCATCGGCTAGATGCTGAGCAGCTCGAGCTCTATAGAGCGATCGTACGTTCCATAAGAAAATTCGTAAATCGTTTTTCAGTTTTCGTTGCGTTGGTTGTCGCCGTGTGATCAGTCCGTTTCCGAGGCTTGTTGTTGGTCTCGTAATTCATAAAGTTTTACGGGACAGGGAATTAACCTGTTGCCAACCTGAGGAACCAGCCTGATCATATTAGACAAACCTTTTTAAAAGGCTTGTTTCTAGCGGCCGCCGCGGAGAGGCTATGATCAGACTTCCACCAGTCCCGAATAGTTACGGCACGTGCATGTTTTCGTATGCTACATGTTATTCCCCCTAATAGGGGCAGAATAGCACAGCCACGAAAAAAATTGAAAATTTGTAAATTTTGCTGTGCGAAAAATGAGATACAATTCGTTGGATAAAATCGGACAGCGCACCGAATTCGTTAGAAGCCGAGTTACTATCCAAACTTGAGCTGCGATAAATAAAACATGTATATACGAATAACATGTGTATGTATAAAACATCATTTCTTACAAATATAGGCCATGGTGAGTGAAGAATAGCGCACTAAGATATAACCGAGCAGGCTGAATACCGCGTGACCAGAATTTTAACCCATTTGGGTTTCACTAAGTGCCAAAACTGCTAGCCTGTTTTTTAACAGTATGGACATGTACAGCACAGACAGTTTTCCTAAGCCCCAGAATGTTGAAGAATCATGAAGTTAAAACTAGGCTAGTAAGATTCGAAAAATTGCAACAGAATTTCAAAATTAAAAAGTGTTACCTTCACGTCTACCAGATCTTTTTCACTCGGGTCAAAGATGGAAATAGACCCCCTCTACAAGCACTAACATTTCGCATTTAATGCTTATTACTATGTTGATATATAGAAGATACATACACTGAATTCATACAAGCATTTTAAAATACTAAAAATTGGGCTACGACAAGCTGCAAAACGCATTTCACAATTTCCTTTTTAATATTTTTACTAAGTTAAACAAATGACCGGTACTTTCTATGGTATTTATTTTATGCATAATTTGAACTTTGGAGTTGAATAGTGTTAGTATTGGGGATTTCGAAAATATTTGGCCCTATGGGGCATCCTTTAAACTAGACAGGCAATACCCTGTCAAATGGGGGTAATTGATTTTCCTACGAAAACAATTTAATTCAAAAATTAAATGCTGAGCTCATTGAAAATGTCACTTCCAAAAATCAAACTACGACCTCTCAATACCAAGCAATGATAGTGATAGCCATAGCGTGCTGATGCTGATGCTTGAACTCTCTCTTCATCACCACCGTTTACCACTGGCACAGTCCATCAGGCAAGGCCATAATACTGAGGTGAATACTGCGGTACTGACCGCAGGCCTTTATGCCAATAAATTCCATCGTCAGATTTTGAAACACACCCAGCCCCTTCACTCCCCATAGGATGCAGGCATATTCATAACCATGTCCTGAGTGACAGCAGTAGCAGCAGAGGCGATTATAATTTTATGTCGGTGCCTAAAAAGTGCTGGTGCATAAAGTCAGTTCTGGTCATGATAGACGGAGTTGATATTTTATAAACTAACGACAAATGGGTGTAGCCTGTACATGTGCAGGCTATGATTACGATAAGGATATGGGTGGCAATATTATGTACATACATACTTTGTCTGATTATTGCTGAACTGGTGAGGGTTGGCCCATAAACAGTTGTTGTTTGATTGTTTTTCACTTTGCTTCCACAGTGCTGATATTTACGTATGGTTCGCATTTACAGAATTATAATTCAGTCTCAATGACCAAAATTAGGGTCACAATTTTTTTTGCATGCGTGATGTAGTCAGGTACCAAAATGGCATTACTTAAGGCATTATTTTAGAGGTCTCGAATTTCATCAGAATAGAGTCTTGAATGGTAAAGTTAAGAAAAAATTGGAAAATGAGAAATTTAAAGGTACGAATCATTATCCATGTCCAATTCTTAAAGCAACTGCAAATTGTAAATTCAAAATTGTCATAGCTCTGAATATATTATGAACTCCTTTAAACTTTTTTAGCAGCGGAACATAATTTTAATCGTGCGTTTTAAAAGTTTTGCTCCCAGTGTATCAGCATCAATTTTCGTACTATACTTTGAAAAATTGATATAAAGGGTGTAAGGTAATTCGTGTGCCATATTTTAGGATGTGATTCTTGGTTATATTCTAAGAAAAAAATTATTCTACAGTAAAGTCTGATTTTCAACTTTGACATCACTTTTTGACGATTTAAAAAAAGGCTAACTTTGGTGTACCCTGACGCATGTTAAGATCAATTTCTCTGTCAGTACTAATGCTAGGGACCTCATTTTAGACTTTTGTTTTTTTAGTAGAAATACTAACTTTAAAAACTACGTTTAAATTGAGCGGATATGTTCTTAGCGTGGCCAGATATTCAGTTCTAAATAGTGCTCAATTTTTCTTGCCCGAGCAAAGTTTTGACTTTGAGGTCAATTTTTTTCAAAAAATGCGTAATAAACATAAAGTTTTCTTATTTTTACCTGATGAACAAAACAATAATAAAAAAACTCATTAATAACTGCACCCAAAAACCCATATATTTTATGATACTTGGGAAAATCTAAGACACGTAAAATTAAAAAAAAAAAATGATTTTTTGCCCTGAGGTGTAAAGTGTTTGAATAAAACAATAATTTGTCTAGTTTTAAGTAATTTTTTATTAACTTCCCATAGGGAGTTTGTAATCGGTCCGATTTGTAAAATTGGAATTTTTGACATTTCTCGACGTTTCAAGGTCCCTAGAGGCTATATCACTCATTTTTAGAGATATGTATGTGTGTGTGTGTGTACGTACGTTCGTACGTTCGTACGTGCTTACGTTTGTACGTCCGTACGTTCTGGTACCATTTTTCGTCGTCGATATCTCAAGAACGAGTAAAGATATCGACTTCAAATAAGTTTTGTTTAATAGATAATGGGCCTTACCAACAATCAAATTAAGAGACGACTTTAATATTTGAGCGAAATGAAGCATTATTTAATGGACTCTATATAACTGACCATATATGCTGCATTTTATTTTTTTGGTTCCGTACAATAAATGGTTCATAATTTAGAGTTTACATAAATAGTAAGTTCATAACATGTATGGTTAACTTTATAGAGCTATTTAAATAATGATCCATTTCGCTCAAATATTAAAGTCGTCTCTTAATTTGATTGTTGGTACGGCCCAATAACTTCGAAAGAGGCTGAAAGGGCGTTTATTAAAATTCAGTGAGTAGTTTTTTCACTATAACGGTTTAAAAAAACAGTAAAAATTTTGGTTAGTTTCAAATATCTCACGAAAAAATAATGCTATTGATTTTAAATTAAATTAATTGTACTCATTATAAGGTCATACAGATTTGGTTTGAATTTGGAAAAACATGAACATACCGTTATTTTTTTAAATAAAAAAAACTGAAAAATTTCATAACCCAGAACGGAATACAATTTGAAACTCAAAATAATTTTATTTTACGAAAAATAATGTGTTTGACAACTGGTGAAAATTTAAAAAAAAAGTCAGTTTACAGTTTTTTTACAAAAAATAAAAAACTATAAAATTCTATTGAAAATTGGTAAAAATTGTTTTTCGACTCAAATTTCTCGAGAACTAGTATTGATATTGACTTCTAATTTAGTTTATTTTGTACATAGTATAATTTTGTACAATTGGTTAAATGTTGACAAATATTGAATTAATAGTTTTTTTTAAATAAAAAAACTATTAAAAATTCTAGTGAAAACTAGTTAAAATTGTATTTCAAGTCGAATTTCTTGGGAATGAACACCGATAGTGCCTTCTAAGGTTTGTTCTTTTATACATCGATACCTTCCCGTAAGAATTTATACTAAGCGACATTTCTAAAATTGTCCAGGAAACGAAAAAAACGAAGAAAGTTCTAGTTGAATCATAATGTGCTAAGATACAATTTTGGTTATTTGAAAAAAAATAATTATAAAGTTTTCAAGACCACAAATGGGAAGTTATCAGTATGGGTCGCACCCAGCCTCTTTTTTAGTAATTGATTTTAGTACGAAAAAAACTTAATTAAACTTTATCCCCCGCATTTCTAATCAGTCCTCTGAAATATTTAAATAGTCGATAAAATCAATAACTAGGATATCGATCGAATTTCCAGCGTAAGAAGTTTGAAGAACCAAGTGTCCTTAAAATAAAATTTCATGGATTGTCCGTTCAGTTTATCAGTCCTTTGGTCCTCAAAATAATTAGCAAACAAGGAAAATATAAAAATAAATTTAAAAAATCAAAAGTCGGCGAGAAGGTACAAAAAAGAAAATATGCAGCACGTCAATATTTTTAAGTGTAGAACATGTTTTGGATTAAAATATTTAATTTAATTTTTTTTCTTATGCTTGGGGCTCAAGATCTCTAAAACTCTCAGGAGAAACAAACTTAATTATTACGAGTATGTATTAACCATGAATTTGTATGCTTATGAAGACTAAGTAAATTTAATTTCTATATTTCAATGTATACCTACATAAGTCATATTTAAGAGAAAATAAAAAAAAAAAAGAGGCTGGGTGCGACCCACACTGATAACTTCCCATTTGTGGTCTTGAAAACTTGTAATAACTAAGAAGGTTGGTAGGTACATATTATATACTGAATTATAGATTTCCGTGTTTTTTAATATTATATTATAGAAATTTTACTTTATTATTTCGGTTCCAAACATTTTAATTGAAAAAAAAATTAAAAACGAAATATTCAAATATAAAAGATATGGTTTGGTTATTGATGGAAGTGTACTTACAAAATATATCCGCTCTAAAACTAGATTTAAATCAAATATAAACAATTTGTTAGAAATTGTATTATGTATAAAATTAAATAAATGCAAAGTCAATATCATTGCTCGTTCTCAAGATATTCTAGTCGAAAAACAAATATTACCACTTTTTAGTAGATTTTTTTTATATTTTTGTTAAAACTGTCAATTCGATACTTGTCAAAATTTAACCATATGTTAATAATTGTATTATATCGATACCTTCCCGTAAGAATGTACTAAGCGAAACTTTTTCCGAAAATGACTTTTTGATGAGGAAATATAATATATGTTAAGGGCCACGTTTTGGCCTGGGTTTCGCCAACGAACTTTCTTCGTTTTTTTCGTTTCCTGAAAAATTTTAGAAATGTCGCTTAGTATACATTCTTACGGGAAGGTATCGATGTATAAAACAACATACTGTCGGAGTTTATTCCCAAGAAATTCGACTTGAAATACAATTTTAACTAGTTTTCACTAGAATTTTTAATAGTTTTTTTATTTAAAAAAAAAAACTATTAATTCAATATTTGTCAAAATTTTACCAATTGTACAAAATTATACTATGTATAAAATAAACTAAATTAGAAGTCAATATCACTACTAGTTCTCGAGAAACTTGAGTCGAAAAACAATTTTTACCAATTTTCAATAGAATTTTATATAGTTTTTTATTTTTTGTAAAAAAACTGTAAACTGATTTTTTTTGAAATTTTCACCAGTTGTCAAACACATTATTTTTCATAAAATAAAATTATTTTGAGTTTCAAATTGTTTTCCGTTCTTAGAATATCTGGGTTATGAAATTTTTTTTTTCAGTTTTTTTTATTTAAAAAAATAACGGTATGTTCATTTTTTTCCAAATTCATACCAAATCTGTATGACCTTATAATGAGTACATTAAATTTTATTTGAAATCAATAGCATTATTTTTTCGTGAGATATTTGAAACTAACCAAAATTTTTACTTTTTTTTTAAACCGTTATAGTGAAAAAACTACTGACTGAATTTTAATAAACGCCCTTTCAGCCTCTTTCGAAGTTATTATCTATTAAACAAAATTTATTTGAAGTCGATATCTTTACTCGTTCTTGAGATATCGACGACGAAAAATGGTACGAGAACGTACGGACGTACGAACGTACGCACGTACGAACGTACGAACGTACGTACACACACACACACAGACATCTCTCTAAAAATGATTGAAATAGCCTCTAGGGACCTTGAAACGTCGAGAAATGTCAAAAATTCCAATTTGACAAATCGGACCGATTACAATAACTCCCTATGGGAAGTTAATAAAGATTTTCTTCAGTCCCCTGAACATGCTTTTTTGAAAAATGTCCTTAAAATCGTCATTTTTTATTTTTTAGAGTAGCCGCTTTCAACGACGCAAAGAGACGTTCTAATGATCAACTAGAACAACTTTTACGACTTTTGGCTTCCAAAACTGTCGTGCCGAAATTTTTAACATTTCGATACCTTTCGAAAGAATGTATTAAGCGATATTTTTAAAATTGTTCGTTCGTGGCAGTTCTTCATTTGTATATCAATTTCCTTATGGTTCCAGATGGCAGTCCATGATATTCATGTTAAAGAATTGAGCAGCGTAGTCCTGCTTTTCGCCAGACACAATTCAAAAACTTTAAGACAGTTACAAGAAAAGTTGGTGAAAAGTTTTTTTTAATTCCAAAATGTTGTTTCGTTAGATCTAACCCAAGTCTTCTGGCTTAGTAACTCCATTTTAAGTCATGTGTAAATTACTTAAAAACATCGTTCTCCGATCGATGATTGAACAAGGCATTTCAGTTCGTTTTATTCATATTATTTCATTCTTTGACCTCTTATAAGTGACCTAATCGAAGTCGATAGCAAAACTAAATTAATTATCTACAATTTTGTCAATTATTGGGCATTAAGTCTGGCTTATAACTATTAACGACCAAGTGTATAATTTTGTAGGTCCAGCTTTTTATAGATTGACATGATTATAGGTGTTATCTTTGTATATTAAAGGTGCAAGCTCAGTCTTATGAGACTGAAATTTGATCAGATAGTGTTGTAATAAATAATATAAAGTGTTCCATTCAGCTCTAATGTTATCACAGAGCAACTCTATTATGTTGGACTGATTGCACTATCCGTATAACAGTTAGAAAGCTTATTTCAAATGTCATTTGTTCTTATGTCATAATAAACTTTCCTTTTTCTACTGATCAAGGTATTTGGACGTCTTTTTATTTACAGGGTAATTAATCTGTGAACTCTTTATTAATCCTAACTTTATTTCATCAGATGATATATAGGAAATAGAAAAGCAGTTTATTGAATATTAAAGCCGTTTTCAAAATTAATATTCTTTTTATTAAGAAATATATAGGAGAGGTCTAGGCAATAGGATCTAGGATTAAAGACAGACAGATTTTCATTTGATAAAAATGTCTGTTATTTATAGCGTGCTTTTTGAACAACCCCTAGATCCTGACATTATCTTGGATCAATTTTCATAAAAGAATATATGAAATGGATTATCAATTAAGTTAAGTTCTGGAATTTTCTCTGAGTCCTTAAATGTCCTTAGGTATTTTTGACTACCTGATATCGTCAGTGTCTTTCAAATGGAATTACTTGCAAAAGGGAAACTGTTTAAAAAAAACAAGATCCACATACGGCCATTTTTACAGCCATGCAGGTGGTTATTAAAACAATAGTTCGGCATTCTGTTAATTGGTCAAGAAATACCGGGAACTTTAACGTAAATGTCACTCTTAATTGGGTTCCGGGACACAATGTAACAGAGGGAAGTGAACGTTCTGACGAAATGGCCACCCATAATAAGCCCCACCTATAATAAGCCCCAAGCAAACAAGCTTATGGCATCAAAACGGCATAATCCAGTGCTAGCTGGGTCACTAAGCACATAGGTTAAACCAATTCTTCTTCTTCCTTTTCTTCGGCGCTGTTATGATCTCGATGTCGAGGGGATCATAACTCTCCCACGTATCTGCTTCACACTAGTGATCCGCCTGTGGGGTTCGCCGGGTTAAACCAATTATTTATTATAATTTAAGCTTTAGTCTTGTAATTTAATTTATGTATGTGTTAGGTTTATATAAATAACAATATCGAGTTTGACTTTTTTACGAATCCAAAACAAAAATTCCTAATCGCAAAAGAGAATGTCAAAATGCGCCTATAATTTTTGTATATCTATATATATATATTATATAAATTTGCCTACTTACATATCAATGACCATGTTGTATGGTTGCACAGAGGCAGAAGAGTGTATGGGAATAGTAGTTTTCTCTCCCCAAAAATAACAAAATGTGCAATTCAACCGCATTCATCACATGTGGAAATGTGGAAAATTCGCTGGAAAAACCCTTTGGTTGCGGCATTTGAAATTTATAGATTGAAATTTGATTATTTTATCGAAATTGATTGAAACCATAAAGTAAATTGCTCGAGTCAAAATAATATTTCGATGTCTGTAAAATAAATTAAATCAAACATTTATATATTGTTGCCATATTAAATCATATGCCTAACTATTAAATTCTTAGAAAAAAAACGTTCAATAGATCTACTCATAATATTTGTGTGAGGTCTAACTGCGCTTTTATTGATTTTAAAGTTTACTGTTGGAAATATTTAATTGGATGATCCTATATTGTAAGAGATGATTCAATTAAGCAACGTTTGAATATTTAATGAATTCAGAAAGAAACAAATTCCAAAATAAGTCGCATGTCTAACTTTTGATTTTCGTCTCTTAACCATGAAAAGTAAGTATATTCAAACTTAAAGAAAATAATCAAGAAAATGTGAACAGCTTAAGAGATAATTGGGACTTTAAAGGAAAACAAATAAATCATATGAATTATCAGTTGTAATGACCGCCTGCTAAGTTTTGAGCCGAAAAACAATTGCGTTCTGAACCCGAACACGGGGATCTCGATGGTACGGTCTTCGTCTGATGCTTCCAGATTCGGCAATCATATTAACCAGCCTCATAATGATCCATCTACTTAAGGGAGTGATGCCAAACTTTGGATGAAAATGGCCGACTGTAATTTGATCAATATACCCCTGTACTATCCAAATCCTCATCTCATTATCCTAAACATTTATTTCAGTTAATCTAAACAGTAACCTACACAATATTAAAAAAATTATATGCCGGTTACTCACACAGAAAATAAATAGCACGACAGGATCGCACGTACCCGCTCGTATGTAAAAGTACATTATAAAATTAAATTGTTAATAAATAAATATAAAACATGGATTTCATAAGGTAAAAATGTTCAAATGTATAAAATTGCGGTCTGATTTCTAGAAAAGTGTGAATTCAAGCAAATAAAGTTAAAAAATCGTTCTATTATTAAAATCATTTTCTATATTAGAAATTTCCTTAAAAATGTTCAAGAAAAAAATTTAGGATGCCATTTTTAAGTATTTATTAACATTTATTTTGTGAACAATTTCAAAAAATATTAGTACACACGTTTTGAAGATATTGGTTTTCAAAAAAAAATTTTTTGAATTTTTTTTTCAAAAACCCAAAACATATTTTTTTCGAATATTGTTATGTATGTACTTACAAAATTATTTTATATTCAAATTCCTGGTATATAAATGTTTGTCCAAATTGTTACAGCCTCCGGATTTCGAAGTCAAAAATTAAAAAAAAAAAACAACGTTTTTATGACAGGTAACGTTACTATCATTTTTCCTAAATTTTTTTTGACCAAAATGTGGTCCATGCCCATAATAGCGCATTTATTTTTTTTTATAAAAATAATTTTTTTAGGAAAATTCTATATGGGCAAATCTCAGAAACTTTTGACTTTCGTGTAACTTTGAAATTAAGTTACTTCATAGTCATATTTTTTAACTCTATCTCTGATAATTTTTTCGAAAATATAGTATTACAGTATAAAAAAAGTTATTTTCCACATTAAGAATTTTTTTTTACCTATAGAACAAGTAAAAGGCAAAAAGTATAAGAAAAATACAAAATTTTATATGTTACTATTAAAGTATTTAAAAAGTTTAATGTTCTTACGATTGAAGCATCTGATTTTAGTTTGTTAAACTCAAATGGGGTACATAAGAGACTTTGAAAATCAAAATTTTTTATGAAAAAATTATGTGCTTTGCTTAGATTTATGACAGTGTTTGTCAGAAGTTTCGGTACTACAATTCCGAAAAAATCATTAAAATCTGGTACGTCTCTTATCATTTACACAGCATGCTTTGCACCGATTTCTAAATTACATATTCATTTTCTATAGACAAAAATGAATAAATTAAGCTTTTGTAGAGGTGTGTGCTAAAATCGCAACCTGGTTAAAATTAGCTTATACTGAATTAAAAGAGTGCGAAACTTTTTTTTTTTTCAAGACATTTTCAGTTAGCACTCTAATAAAAAGCAATATTTCCCGTTCTTAACTATTGTTCCTTCTTCTAAATCATACTAAGAAGTGTACGTTTCCTCGCTGACGCTACATATTTTATGGATCTTTAAAATTCAGTAGTTAATTACAAAGAAAAATCATTGATATTTTTTATACATTGCTTTTTAAGCAGAGAAAAATTTTATTGATAAAAATTTTGAGGAAAATTACGTGTTATTTTTAATTAAAAGCTTCACTATAAAATGTACATATTTAGAAAAGTGAACAAACTTTTACTTAAATATAAATCATAAGTTAAATTTTTATCATTTTGTTATAAAAAATTAAAAATTTCTATATTAATTTGAAATTTCGCGCTCACATATTTTCTGTAGTTCAAATATTAACGAATGCAAGCTAGGGCAGTGAGAAAAGTGAAAGAAAATGATCCTTATCAATAAGAGTCTTATAAACATAGGTATAAACAACTTACGTCGAACGTTATTGTGGTATCAGTAGTCTTTGTGAATTGTGACTCCGCCACGTAAAGTCGTTTCGTGTTACTGTTTCGATAGTTCAACGTCGCACTATGGGACCAAATGATGAAATCCATCTCAAAAATGGTTTTGGTGAATTTCGTAATTTGAAAAATCTAATGATGGGATTATATACTAGAAATAGGGTTCTTCCTAACAGTAAATTTTTTGTATCTTACTTTTGTTCTAGGTACCTAAAATTACCATTAAAAATGACATTTCGATATTTTTATTTTTTAGAATTATTGGAAGTGAGAGTTTGAAGTCAATTATTTCGTATTTTTCTGGACAGAAAGCCCAAGCCCTCTTCTTTACAAAACAGTTAATATTTTTTAATTAAGTTCACCAGTAAATTAATAAAAAAATGAGTAAGGTGCAGTATATTTAAAATTTTTTTTTTTCAATTGAATTTTTGTCTGTTAGCTCCGGCTGCCTCCGTTTAGTTAATGGCTGTTTAGTATTCTAAAAATATTCTAAATTTGGAAGAAAAAATAAAAACTTTCGCATTTTCATGCATTTTTATTTAAAAAGAAAAAACGTATGATGAGGAAGAAAAATAAGTTTTTAGAATAAAAATTCGTATTCTTATAACTTTATTTTATTGTTAAGTGATGAAAAAAATTAAAATTTGGCAAAGATGTGGAACCTTTATTGATGCACATAAATGTGAATTCCAAAAAGTTTTAGACCATTATTTTATTACTTTTAGCTCAAAATTAAAAAAAAAATGTTATTTTTTATCAAAAGTTAAAAAATATAACTGTTTAAACATGTGCAACACATTTTCATAAACATCATATAAGTGACTATGTTTCTACAAAATTTATAAGTTTTTATCATTTATTTCCAATATTATTAAAATTCTAAATTTTATTTTTAGAATAAAATATTATTTGTTTTCCAATTTTAAACTTCCTTACTCATATTTATATTAAAAAAAAATCATAATTAAATAAAAATAAATGCAAAGCATTTGAGGGTGGGAGGGGTGTGTGGTTTATGGTTGCATATAATACAAATGTAGATACATAGTTATAAATAACACAAGCATTGTTTGACGAGGCTTAAGAACCTTTAGACAGTAATAAGGTGTAGTTTTGAATTCCTTTTTTTTGTCTTAAGGGCGAAAAACTTTCATATATCAAAAAGGGGCGTGGCAGTACACGGATTTTACTAAAAATAAATAACACTTTTTATAAACTCACTTCTTCATATAAAACTTAATTTAAAAAATGCCTGCTCTTAATGAACTTTAAGCTGAAAATAAAAAAGGGGAGTGAAAGTAGGCGGGAAAGTGGGCAGAAAAAATATACATGCGATGTCTTAAGTTTAAAAAACCTCAAAAACAAATTTTCGGCTTTCTGTTCACTAAAAATAAGAAAATAACAAAAATCTGAAAAACATGGGCGTGGTAGTGGGCGGATTTTACAAAAACCTACTTTCAAATGTTTTCACCGGTAAAAGAAGAAAACAAATTTCATCCAAATTGTTGCAATAATTCTTGCTCCAACAAATTTTTCCCATATAAATGAAACAAAATCTACAAATTTGTTATTTTATTTTATTAAAAAAAAAATGAAATAATTTATTTCTATCTGAAACGTTTTAATATTTGAAATTCTTTATACAAGTATAAGTGTGCAAAATTTCAAAAAAAAATATTGAGAAACGAAAAAGTTATGGATTTTTGAGATGATTTGCACCATTTGGTCCCATAGTGTGTCGCCGGAAAATGAGTGAGAATTTTTTAAGCATCCGTTAATAAAAGAGGAACACCATCAATTATATTTTCTGATGTAACAATGGTGCTATAAACTTAATTTTAAAGGTGTGCTTAGTTATTTTCTCTTTACGCGTTTTCAAAAGTCTAAAGTCAAAAGTTTCTGAGATTTGCCCATATCTCAAAAACGGCTGAATATTTTTTTGGAATTTTAATCTTTATTGGTAAAATAATAAAAACTTTATGTTGGCGTACCAAAACGTTTTATTGAAAATGTTTTAAAAAATTTATAAATAAGAGATTAGTTTTTTGTTTTTGCATAAGATAATATTTGCTTGAATCACATGGCATCCTGTTTTAAGATCCAACTACTAAAAGAGTTATTTAAGTCGTTCAAAAAATGAATGTAAGGCTTATGAATAGTTTTTCTCCAATAATATTCATTTTTGAAATTCTTAGTCATTTACATAAGAACAAGTTCGCTCGACCCAGTAGTGCATTTTATTTTTATCGAATTATGGAAACATATTGCCCAAAATACCTCTTTTTAAATGTAGAACCACATTCTCTACAAATTTTGTAATTACACGCAACACAATTGGCATTATATATATACTGTAATTGGTCAATGGTAGAACTTCCTACAAATGGTAAAATAAAACCGATGCCTTCATTCTCTACGGGGAAGTACTTAAAACTCTCTTTTCAAGATTCAATGGAACGCACTATACGAAGAGTAGGCAAATGTTTATCGGATTAAAATAACTAAGTCTGTCAGTTCTTAGCAGTTATGGGCATGAAATAAAGGAAGCGAACAATTTCTTCAACGGTTTTGTGTAAAGGAAAAACTAAAGAAAACGTCCAAAAATGTATAGTAATATATCTCCTCGTTTGATAGGGGATATACAGACCATATATATGTCCCCTATTCTAGTTGTGTTTACAAAGTTTGAAGCCACCCAAGCAAGTATTAGCAAGAAAGTTGCAATAGATACGAACTATTTTTCAATTAATCTTCCACATATAGATCCGCCTGAATCACTTCGGTCTGTTGTGGTGGCATGGACCTGCGAATCCAGATAATCCCATGGCCATAAGAAATAGTCTAGGGGGGTCTAATCGCATGACTTTGGTGGCCAATTTACATCACCACTGCGAGAAGTAACCCTGCCCTAAAATCATTCATGCAGAATGTCAATCCTGGTGTCCGCTGTGTGGCACGTAGCGCCGTGCTGCTGGTACCACAAGGTCCATATAGTTCATCTTGGCTATAATCGTTCTGTAGCGCTCGCCACTGATGTCGACCGCCTCACCAATGTCGTCGTTTTCGAAAAAGTACGACTTATGACGACACGCCGCCGATGCCGTATCGGCCCAAAATTTTCACCGTACTATAATTTTTTGAGGATGCATTGTAACCTGGAGAACCTCATGTAAGTTGGTGTCGTCCAATTACATACAGCAAATTTGCTTGTCAGTCATGCAAACATGCGCCTTGTCTCTAAAGATACTTTTATCAGCAAAAATTGGGGTCCTCTTCCAAACACTCCCCACCTATTCAGCGAACAAACGTCGATTTTTAGGGTAAACTTGAACTTCTAGGTTAGTTAGATCTTGTACGGGTGAAGGCTCAAGTCGAAGTTTTAGTTGAAGTCTTACGAAAGGCCGACGTACGATTGTTGGCTGATTTATAACCGAACCGGCCGTCTCAAATTTGGTCACGAAACGTTGAAGAGTTGACTATTAAAGGTCACCACGTCAAAGCTGGATGATTTTACTACGGCGGAATTCTTTAGAAGGAACAATGCAACTGACTACTTCATTTGAGCAGTGTTAATAAAAAAGAAGCGATTTCACAATGCATGACGGAAGACGTTATGACGGTGTTTAAGAGAAACAAAAGTTTTATAAGATGGAAATGAGTAATGAAAAAATAGCTCTCATATAATAGTTACATATATTAAAGTCTAAGGCGAATGTCTGTAGGTATATGGATTATCAAAGGAAACAAAAATTCTTTCGTCCTTTAATAAACCTAAATATTTCGCAGCGATTTTGGTCCATAAGAAACATTCAGTATTCACTATTAGTAACATGCATACCGACATGGAAAACTTTTAAGTTTCCGTGATGCAAGTGGCATTCATGATTTGGGTGGTATATTCAATAAAGATCATTCGTGAAGACAAGAAAGAGTGTAGGCAACAAAACAGAGTCTTGGGGCACACTGGCTTTTTTTTAATCTGAATATCAGACTTAAAACCTCCCAGAACAATTCGAATTAAAACGACTGAAATTAAATTTTAAATCAACTCAAGTAGAGAATTATGTATTCCAAATACATACACACATTTTCGATAAAACAACTTCATGCCAAACTTCATCAGATGCTTTTGAAATATCTGAAATGCAATTGCCTTTGTTTCCTCAAACTCATGTTAAGATTGGTTCAAATTTTCTGTGAGATATACCTTCAGACCGAAAGACGTACTGTTTGGACGCACTTTAGTATATTCCATAGTATGACTGCATTAATTATATCCTTTAATTAACATTTTAAGCAAACACCCAGACAAAGACCAAGAATGGCAATATACTTCTAAAATATTTGTGTTATCAACCTCACCAGACCGCCCTAAATATTCGCATCACGGCCATCTATTTCATACATACGAGTACCTTTATACTTATACAAAAAAACAAAAAAAAAAAAAAACAACAACCATGGCTATACCAAGTTTTTATTATTTTGGGATTTGTTTTCAATTTGTGTTACCCTACAAAAAAATGCGGCTGTGGCAACATTTCGTTTTCTTTTATAAAAATTCAAACTTTTTCTATGGCTGGCCTCACAAATTCTTTTTTTTTTTCCATTCAATATCTCTCTAATAAACCCTGGCGCTCGGTGCACAGCATATCCTGTGGCACCGCAGTAGTTTATATTTTTTTTAAAGCAAATACACTTTCTGGTATACGAGTAAAATGAAGAAAAATAGACATGGTTAAAAAAATGCGACTGACCGCTATTGAATTTGAGTCTGATTCCGATTACAAGCCTTTTGGTGAAACGAAAGTCATGATCGAGGCTCGTTGTTCTGTTTAATTATTGAAAGTTTTCCCAGAAAAAAAAAGAAGAAAATCAGCAACCACGGAAAATGTTTTCTTTCCTTTTTTTTTTGTTTATGTTGCAACCATTCAAGATAGGATGAAATAGACGAAATAAAATAAAAGCCTCATCTGTGTTTCTTTTAATTACCAAATGGTTTTTGTAATTTTTTTTTCTTTTTACTTTCGTGCGGAAGTTGTGCCCGGCTGTAAACAAAAAGGAAAACCTCTAGATTCTTGATATCCTCCACTCTCTTTAACATTAATTTGCAATTGCTCAAGCGGAAGTAAGTTAAAGAGGTAGGATAAGATAAGGAACGTGTAGAAGGGAAATTTATTTATTCATAGAATGGACAGGCAAGAACAACCTCGTAAATACCCATTTTTATATTGAAAATTATTATTATGTATAATATTAACAGATATTCAAAATTCAATTTCATTTCTAATGTTTTAACAATAATGCTTACAGTTCGAAGATAACAAGCATCTTTTGAATTATGAAGGCCTTGTATATTAGAAAAGAAGATTATGTAAGGATTCATCTGCGTTCGTGTAGTTGCAGGGGCTCTTAGAGAGCTCCCCAGGCCTGGAAAGTCTTCCTGCTATTGTTCTGAGGAGGTGTTCTTAAACGCTGACAAAACCATTGCAAGCTCTTCCATCCTTCATTTTCTAGTGGTGGATGGGAAACAGCATTTGCAAAGCTTGTTCCTAAAAATGAGAAAATGGCGAATCATCTTCCCCCTTAAGCTTACGTCCATTCTTTTCAAGGTCATGGAAACGATGATTAACTATCAGCTCAGGGATATATTGAAAAACGAAAACTTTTCAAAAGCATTTCATAGAGTTAAGCATCATGCTCTCTAAGCATAAATGCGTGGATTTCGTATCGATGAATCTCTTTTCTCTTTCTTTCTCGTTTCTTTTCTTTTTCTCATTTGGATTACAAATTTCCTTTTAGACCGGTCAATACAATTCTTTTTGGATGGTTTCAAATCTAATCTTAATATACAAACAAAGTCGGGTTTGTTCGAACACATATAACTCGAGAATGGCTGGACCGATTTTCATGATTTCCTGAATAGCAGAATAACTATTGAAAACATTGGAAAATTGGCGAAAAAATAAAATAAAGAAAAAAACATTTTTTTCATACAAAACCATCATGGGTTTCGTAAATGTCAAGCATAAAGGAAACGATTTCGTGGTCGACAATAGTTGGATCGTTCCATATTCATGACTTCTTTTGAAAACATTTAAATACATTTGTAAATATGTCCCAAAAGGCAGCGATATGGCCGTTTTTTGCATTCAAACATCCAATACAGACGATGAAATTACGCGCTATCAAGTTTGTAGATATGTGAACTGCAATGCGGCAATTTGGCGTATATTATCATTCCTTATTCACGAGAGTCATTCCACTGTTTTACATTTTTGGAGGTGCATCTAAAAAACGGTCAAAGAGTATATTTCACGTTGTTAGAGGGATGCCGTACGACTCATTCAGCGTTGACATTGCCATTAAATCTTCAAACTACTGAATAACCGACATGTAACATTGCAAAACCGCTCTGTCTGCAATGGCAAAGGTCTTAGAAGGATCAAAAATAATCATCTGGGACGAATGGACAATGGCGCAAAAACGCGCATTGGAAGCTCTTGATCGAACCTTAAAAGACCTGCGCAATGACTCGAGAATTTTTTGTGGTGCAATGATTTTACTATCTGGCAATTTTCGAAAAAAAACACTGCCAATCATTCCAAGATCGACTGCTCCCGATGAAATAAACGCTTGTCTCAAATCATCAAATCTGTGGTGCTATGCGAAGAAACTTCAACTCGCAGCTAAGAATAAAGATGTGAATGACAAATTTCTTATCACAATTTTTTAGACTTTGGAAAGAACTACATATCTGATGCACTCTTATGCACTATTGCTCCCACTATAGACCATGCAAGACGTTCATATTTGTAAATAACTACTAAGGGCCTATCTAATTATGCTCATTATTTTTTGCTATCAATCACACCCAAAAATGCTGTGAGCTCTTAGTCTATTCTGTCTACAACTTGAAAAAAATTAAATTGTTTAGCTGTGGACAGTACTCTTAGCTTCTTATATTAGTTTCTGTATAGATTCACATATTTGTGTTTCCAATGTGGATCACGAATGGCAACGTATGATAAGCTCATTCAATTCTGATCTGTTCCCTGTCGTTGTAGCAAGACCCACTCCCTATAGTGTTATCCATGAACGGCACTTACGTATTATAGACCACATACTCGGGGATGAGCACATACTCGACGTCGCTTAAAGCTTGAGTAAAGTTCTCGTATTTGGCCAGAAGCTTCAATAACCCAATAATTGAATCTATTGGATACAATCCAAAAAGTCAAACATTCAAGCTTTAAAAATGATAAAAAAGTTAAAAAATGGTTTTCGAAAATCGTATTTTTCTCGAAAACGGTTCCGAGAATTTTGCTAAAATTTTTTTTCTTTTGATTAATTTGTACGATCTATAATTTAATAAAAAAAAATTGAAATCTAGATATTACTGACTGTACCTACCATACAACGATTTTTTAGAATTTTGAATTTTTCATTAGCGGCATAACGGATTTTAATGAAATTTTTTATAAAGAAGCTCCTAAAAAGTTTAAAAAACATTGCATATCAAAACTAAAAAAAAAAATAATTTTTCAATTTTTGGAAAAAAAAGTCATTTCTTTTTTTTGAAAATTCGATATCTCAAGAACGGCTAAATATTTTTCTTGGAAATTTAACTCTCATTCGTACAATAACAAAAAATTACGGTTGGTGTACCAATTTTTTTTTTAAATGTTTTAAAAATTTTGTGCATAAGAGCTTATTTTTTTAAGGAACCACTACAATGACTTATAATTTTTGTTCTTGCATAAATTCATATTTGCATAGCATTCTGTCTTTATCTTTTATGTAGGGTCGGTTGGGGTAAATGTGGACAGTTTTTGTATTTTTAGAGAAATATAAATATATGTATGTATATATAAAAAAATATAAATATATATATAAAAACACAAACACGATTTTGGACAGTGTTTACATTTACCCCTTCCTTGTTTACATTTCCCCCAAAATTTTAAAAATTCTGGGGTAACAACAACTCCAGTTCCCTAAGTGCTAGGAGATCGCCTATGGGGTTAAAGTAAGCAGATATAAATCTCATTTGAATTATTCACTTGAAAAGTTGGTTACCGCAATGTTTACATTTACTCCATAAAATGAATATTACCCAGCAAAAAAGAATTGAAAAAGGACCTTAATATTTTTTTTAAATAAAAACAAAAGTATTTTTACTAAAAATAATTATATTTAATTGTATGCTTTCAAAGCTTTTTGTTAGGAACAAGATACAGGTACCTAGGTATGCAGTTATTAAAAGAAAATAATGTTTTCATTCTTCAATTTTCTTTTACATTGATGGTTTTCTTAAATTTGTAGTAAGTACGTGCTTTTAACATATTAAGAGTTGGATTTGGTAGAATTCCAAGTATATCTCCCAAAAGAACTGTCCTTTTTTCAGTCGGCATCAATGCAAAAGTTGTTTTTGTGGTGTCCATACTTTTCAATAGCACCACTTGAATTTCAATGTTTTCTCCAACGGACTCTATAACACAAAAATTTCTGAAGGTAACTAATAGTCTGTTACTTCCTTTTAATTGTATCAGGAGAAACTGGCCTTCATTAAGTGTTTTGGAACCAACAGGTTCTTTGAATTTTAGTAAAGAAAACGTTTTGATTTTGTTAAAACAATTTTAAATATTTTTTATTTTTAAATTTTACAACATTTATTTAATAAATATACAAAAGCGACGCGTTTCGGAAGTTTACTCCATCATCGGGCTTTTTTACAAGTTTATTCGTTAAGCGTCTTGTTGTGTTGCTTGCTGCGTTGTCATTAAGTTTTGTTGTGGTTATATTTGTCCTTTTTTTGCATTATAATTAATTGCAGTGTCGAATAATGTGTTTGCTTTTATTGTCAGCTTATCGTTCATTATCTTGTCTTCTTCTGTTTTACAAGCTTTGTAGATTTCATACTCTTCCAATGCATCGAGCTTTGTTCCTTTCTTGCAGAAGTGCATTGGTTCTAAGTTCTTGTCAAAGTTTGTATAATTGTGGTTCTTGTCTATTAAGTGTAAAGCGTATGTGGATTTTGTGTTTTGTTTTGGTTTGTGTTCGGAGAATCTTTCATAAAAAGTTCTCCCTGTCTGTCCTATGTAGAATTTGTCGCAGTCGTCGCAATTTATTTTATAGACGCCAGAGCCATTTTTTGTGTCTTTTATTGTTTTTGGTTTTAATATTTTTTGTTCTAATTGCTCATGGTCATCGTCGTCATCAAACTCCTCATTCCATGGGCTATCCTCATCATATTCGATGATTTTTTCATTTTCTGACTCCTCAGAACTCGAGCTCTCAAATTTTGCAGATGTTCTGGTTTTTTTAAAGTTATCTCCGAGTCCCAAGTACCAGTCCTCACCTGGGGTATCGTCCTTGAATGGAGGTTTTATTCCTCTGTTTTTTACATGTTCTCCAACAAGTTCCTTAAGCTCATGTTTGTCAAGGGTAATCCCATGTTCGCACGAGTATAATTATACATTTAACTATTTCATCTTCAGTCGTTTTTAGAAGGGAGGGTGCTCGCCCTGACCCAATTGCATCTAATGATGATTTTCGGCCATTAATTCTTTGAAAGATGACCGATTTCGGGATTTTGTATTTTTCCTCGGCTGCGCGGTATGTAATTTTTTTATTCAACACATCTCGTACAGCGTTTTGATGATCGTTTACACTATAATTTACTTGTGTTTTCTTCTTTGTATATGTTCGGGGCATTTTAAACACTAGAAATAGAGTCAAGCGAAAAAACGATACAGGAAGAGCGACGTTTACATTTACCCCATATGCTTAAATTACTGGGGTAAATGTAAACATGCAAAAAAACGTACAAGGAATGACAAGAGCTTGGTGTTTTCACAAGAACTACTTCAATGCACTTTAATTTACATATTTAACAAGAAAATAATACTTACGTTTTCAATATGCTCAACTTTTTTTTCAAAATCACAAACACACAAACTTGAATTTCACTTTTCAGAGACAGCTTTTTTCCACGACTAAAATTCTCAACGAAATCCGAACAATCACTGAAAGACATAAAATGCACCGGTGTCGCGAATTCCATATTTTGGTTATTTTTCGTCTGGGTTGCTACAATTTGTTTTAAAACGTGAAAATAACGACCGTTTCCATTTACCCCATGTTTACATTTACCCCAACTGACCCTACTACTAAAAGAATTTAAAAAATTCATTTTATCCATATGAACAGTTTTCTTTAATAACATTCGTTTTTAAAATTCTTAGTCTATTACATAGGAGCAAGTTCGTGCGACCCAGTCGTGCATTTTATTTCTTCTGTTCTGCATTTGGAAAAAAATCGAACTCGAGATTTTGATCAAAGTTGACATTACGATGATACTCGTAGCGAAGACGAATAAAATGGGTCCGACAATTCCGTCTTTATGTCTGTATGTCCGTATGTCTGTATGTCTGTACCTCGAACTACAGCCTAAACCACTGGACCTATTTCTTTCAATCTCGGTAGTTTAGGGTCTTCGGTGATTCCCTAGAGGAGAAATTGAAAGTTTTTGCTTACCTCCAAAACTAATGGTACCCCCCCCTACACCCGTAATACAAAATCTTATTTATCTCGAAAACAGCTCTAACGATTTTCATAAAAAAATTAAGTGTGTTATTATGTACATGGACTATATTTTGGTAAAAAAAAAAATTAGGGGGGGAATTGTTATTACGGGTACCTGTCATAGAACCGTTTTTTTAATTTTCGACTTTCTCATTAAGGGCTCTAAGGATTATTATTTTAATCAAAAATTTTCGGCAGGAGTCCCCATAAGTTTAAAATAATATTGTATATAAAAATATTCAAAAAAATTTTTGTTGGGTTTTCTTGAAAATTTTTTTTTTTTTGAAAATTCAATATCTTCAGAACCTATCAACGATTATTTTTTCAAATTATTTCCTAAAATCAATATTATTAAATACTTAAAATTCGTATCCCACATTTTTTTTTTTGAAAAATTTTAAAGAAATTTCTTATATAAAAAATGTACAGTCAAAATCGGTTATAACAACCTTCAAGGGACTGACGAATTTAGTCGATATAAGCGATAGATCGCTGTAACCGATATCAATCAAGTAAATTAAATTCTTTTCAAGAAGAGACCCTTTTTTATAATTTATAATTCTTATTTGTTGATGAGGTACGTTGCTGTTCGTTTCAGATTCATTTTCCAACACTTGATACTTTATGCAAACGGAACAAAATAAAACTTCTACGACCATTCGTCACGCAGACAAATTCGCACCAAGTAATTTTGTCACCTAAATAATAACGTAAAACAAAAAGAATAACATATCAACAAACGGTAAACTTGAACATACACAGGTATATGTATATCCGAAATAAAAATATGCAGTCGCATCAACAGCTGCGTCGGTTTTAGTCATTATAACCTATATTTTAATTAAAAAAGATGTTGGTATACCCATGGTTATACCTATTTGAACTTATGTTTAAGCAAGATGTTATAGTGATTGAAAATCTTAGGTGGAACAATAAGGCTAATGGCCTGACGATAAAACAGAACAAAGGGCACAGTAGTGCCCGGCCAAGTTCTGGCACTACACCATTTTTACAGCAACAAACTCAGGCGATTTTTACCCCTCCTTATCTTCAGTACCAACGAAGTCAGAATCATAAAATTCCGAATATTTGCTAAGCTAATCAGGCACAGGCGGCGCCTTGCCAAATTTAAATTTTCTAGCATAAGCGGTTCTTGAGATATAAGGCCTCAAAAATCACAAAAGCCGTAACTGACTTACTCACTCACTGACTGAATCACTGACAGATCATCAAAATTATGGAGCACTTCCCAACATCGTAGAACCTTGTAATTTTGCACAACGGTAGGTCTTGTCATGCAAGCAGAGAAAAAAATCGAAAATTTGAGGTCTTCAATTCAGGGGGCGTGGTATCCACGCACTTCCTCATAACTGATGTAAATTATATGGCACACTTCCGATTGCAGTAGAACAATTAAATTTGGTAGAACCTTAGGGCTCAAATTGCGTATAAAAGACCAACAATAAAAATTGAGGTTTTCCATTCAGGGGGCATGGTATCCGCCCCCTTTCTGAGAAAATGTATAATTTATATAGAGCACTTCCGATTGCTGTAGAACGATGAAATTTGGTAGAGCGTTTAGCTTAATGTACATTCAAGCGAAAAATAGAAAATTTAAGATTTTTAATTCGAAGTGTCTTTTTATTGTCATTTTGAAACTATACATGCATCTTAAAAATTTATGGCTTTTCTTAGAACTAGAGTGCTCGATTTGGTACTCTATGTTATGCTAACATAAATGAAAAAAGAAAACATTCGCATACCTGGAAAAATTTTGAGTTTACATTAAAAAAACTCCTAACTGTGATGTGAACTATAATCAAACCACTAATTAGGCTATTAATTGGTGGGCTACCTTCATTTAATATTATTCTATATTTATTCTATATTATTTCAATATTATTCTACTTTAAATATTCGGTATTAAACCTTCATAAAGTAAGATCTTGGCGTACTGTTAGATCTCAGTACTTTTCACGGCTGACTTGTTGCACAAAGGTTTTTGTATAGAAGAACTTGCCTCTTTTTTTAACATCTATGTTTTTTGTCTGATATGACTCTCATGAGAGGCCTCTATAGGAATTAAACATGCTCATAACTGCAATTTTCAAATAGCTACTTAGAATGATGATCAACCGTTCCACGCATGTCATACCCCATAGAAAATAAAATAGTCAT
Organism: Philhelius festivus; assembly: GCA_963931855.1. Lineage (NCBI taxonomy): Eukaryota > Metazoa > Arthropoda > Insecta > Diptera > Syrphidae > Philhelius > Philhelius festivus. Next base: position 136,021,517 of record OZ007555.1, on the reverse strand, counting down.
TTAATACAGCATAGAGATTTTATTTGGTTTGTTATTCTATTCATTGTGGAACCACACTAAATGCCGAATTAAAATCTGTCACATTATCATAATAACTTTCACCAACTAAGAGATATAAGCCAAATTTAAGCTCCAAAACATTAAAATCAAGAAAGCCATTAGTCAAATTAGCAGTCATACAACGGGATATTTAAACCAATGGATAATCAAAACCCACTGCACACAGGAATAATCAAACAAAGCTAATCCGAAACGGTAGAAAAGCGGGTAACATAGGCTTTGTGAAATATTCTGAAATCCTGTTTCCAAAATTATTGGAATTTAAGTCTCTATGAGCAGGCAATGCTACGAACATAATATGTACATATAATTCAAATATATTTGTGAGGTTTGAATGTCCTTGGGATCCTTTCTCATTCACTGATACTTCAAGTATCATTTAAACGCATATAGAACGTGGCACATTTCTAGAGTTGACAAGGTTTTAATGTACGTAAATGGTTCTCTGTTAAAATTTGTATTCTAGTCAGTAAAATTAGCATATTTTAATTTGTCAAGGAAAAAATAGAATCTATTCTTTGAATTCGGTTGGTATTTTCTCGGAAGTTTTTTTTTTGTATTTCATTGACAATAAGGAGCACTGTTGTTCTACGCCCCCAGTTGTTTTAGGTTAGGCTAATTTGTTGCTGTTATCCTTTGTAATTTATACCAATGACATTGACATAAGATCTGACTTTTGTTCAGTAAATAAGAAAAGAAAAATACTCAAATTATGTTAATTGTTAAGATAATTGGAGCAGAAGCAGATAACTTCTTAAAAACCCGAATAGCATGAATAAAATATTTTGCTTTATAATGGAGACAAGAGTGACTTGAATGTGAACTAACACCCATCATTTTGAAAATGTGGAAGGTATGGAGGCTATAGAATGTTCATATAATTCGGGCTCCCCAATCGCGAATTGCTTCACGTATTTATCATTGTAAGATAATTACATATATCGTTTGAGATGGCATTTGTTAAAAAAAAAGCTAAGATGCCAAATACATTTTCTAATTTTGAATATTTGATTTTATTTTAAACGGAATTTAAATAATAAAGAAATACATCAACATTTCAAATGACCTAGAGTGCTTATTATTAAAATAAACGCCTGTTAAATCAAGAACTCTCTTCAAAACATTTGTAAATGATGAAAAATAAAGAATGCATGCACTTGTCAAATATTGGTAATCGAACAGACAAAACTTTTGCTGCGCTCATACACATGATGCACGCCATTGTGCTAGTGCCTTCGAAATACTATGGTTGTAGTTTCATTCATTTATGATTATTAGTTATTTTTTACTCTTTTTCGGACTAAAGTTAAAAATTAAAAAAAAAAAAAAAATTGCTAACATCTGTTTATCCCCAATAATAATAATAAAGTATAAAGGTAATAAAGACACTTTTCTAATAGGACAGCCTCCAAATAAATTTGCTTCTGTGAGTCTTCTTATCGATGAGGTGGCGAATTTGAAGGTTTACCTCTGGCTTAATTTTGGCAATATTTGAGGAAAAAACGTTGCTGATATCATATTAGGTTACTGTTCAATATTGTTTGGTGTCAATAAGTGTACCTGTTTAGTAAGCAATATAATGAGCAATATTGACAAAATAGCTTTAGATAGATAGATAGATAGATGATTTTTATTAAATTAATATACATATAAACTTAAATTTTAACAAAAATCTTAATAGCATGGCTTGGGCCGTCTGCCAGAATGACAACATAAAAAAAAAATAAATAAAATAGAATACATAATAGCTTTTTATAAAGTAGATCATAAGCTTACTTGAATTATCACAGTTGTAATACTTTGTTAATCAATATTTGTTGAACAAAAAAAAAAAAAAAATAACTTTGAAAAAAAAAAGGATTCACAAGTCTTCGTTCATTATTCTTTTTCTATACTTTAAGGCAATTTTGCAGTACTCAAAAAGTTTGACGACATCCATCTCATTTAATTCGCACAAAACTTGCTCTTCTGTTAAGATGTTGCTTCCAAAAACAGATCTTCTTGTTTCGCTCAGTATAGGGCACTTTCCGATAAAGTGAATGACATCTTCCCTTTCTCTTAAGTTACAAAGACTACATTCCAAAGGTAGGTCCGGTCTATGTGGAATAAAATTTAGATTGAGCATTTCACTTCTTAACTTGACCATCATGGAAATCAGTTGAATACTATTTGTATCACAGAAGTAATTATTTCCTGGGATATTATGAAAAAGTCTGCTATAAGTTGACCTAAGCAATGACTCGGCCGCTTCCGCTTCATACTCTGCTCTGCACTGTTCATCAATCTTAGAGATAATTTCATAGAGAATATTTCTACTAACAGCTTCATCTGTACTATTCAAATTTAGTCTCACGTTACATCCTTCCGCCAACCTCAACCACTCTCCATACCAACTACTACGGTCTTGAATACATTTAAGTACTACTCTCTTTACCAAACGGAATTCAGGCATCCTAAGAACTTTAAGCAAATAGTCGGCTTGAATCTTAAGAGATTTTATAAACAGCGGCGAGATTCCTGTTTCAAGCATGACAACGTAATTTGGCGTGCTTACTGGAAGCTGAAATACTCTCTTAACGTAGTAAATAAGGAGTTTTGCAACAGAGTCGAACTTTTTACATCCCCAAGCCTGGGCACAAAATAGCTTTATGAATCATATCAAAATTAATAGTAAGACTGAGGCAGAAACAAGGCTTTAATGCATTTGTTTGCTTAGGAAGAGGTGTTATTTTTTTACACACAGGTATGTATAAAAATCGCTGTGTGTATGTGTTTATGTTTTCAATGGACTCTAAAACAGCTCGACCAATTTTGATGAAATTTTCAAATAATCCTTAAATTAACTCGTAACCAGACTTCAGAGGATCACCTGAAGTCTGGTTACGAACGGATCAAAAGAAATTTTTGGTTCATGTTTTTCATATAGTATTCGGAAGTGGAACTTGAACGGCAGCGTATGATAAGCTCATTAAATTCTGATCTTGACAGCATTGTCCATTGGGGAATCAGAAGCCGCGTAGAATTTAATGCTTCAAAAACCCAATGCTGTTTTCTCTCGTTAAAGCGAAATCCGCCCCTTATGCCGCTATCACTGAGCGCCACTTGCATTGAAGAAACTGAACAACAGTCTGTCCTCGGTATGTGCATCACAGACCACCTTGTGTGGAATGATCACATATTCGACGTCGCCAAAAACGCTGCTGAGTGTTTAGATTTCCTTCGACGATGTAAGAAATTTTCTAACCCTTCTGAACTGGCTGTAATCTATGTATAAGGTTTATATTCGTCCAAGGCTCGAGTAAAATTTCCATATTTGGGCAGGTGCTCCAATAACCCACTTGAATCTCTCGGATAGAATTCAAAAAAGAGCTTTAAAAATGATAGGTGGTAGAAATATAACGGAAACATTTGTATCTCTCGAGCACGGCTGCAATGTTTCATGACTATGATTATTTTTATAAACACTGTTCTATTGAAATAGCCAGCTGCATTCCTTCCCTTAAACAATTTAACCGTAATACTCGTGCTTTAAGGAATGCTCATCAGCTTACCAATGAGTCAAACTTCCGAAGTAATGTGGAATACAGAGATTCTTTCCTTAGCCGCACTTCACGAATGTGGAATGTTCTACCCAGCTCTATTTTTCATTTCCATTTTAATATTCAAGAATTTAAAACTAATGTGCATCGGTATCTCCTTTTAAAACCTTCCTTGTTTTCCTGACGCTCATACTGTAAAAATCATTTTAAGGGTAGTAATAAGTCCTTGAGAGCGCGCTAGCTAAAAATTATAAGAATCGATGCAGAATGGCAAAAATAAATCCTACAACATCTCCATATTTTAGTCTGGCTAAACCAAAAAAATAGTCATTGAGGTTATGTGCGTATCAACAACAAGGTCCTTATTTAACTTGCAACGCCGTAGCTAGAGTTGAATTCAAGGTAGGGCATCGGTGATAACATGTAGGGCGGAAGTAAAAATTTTACTTGATATGAAATATGATCTGATCTGGTAAAAGTGGTACTCAATTGTCGGGAGGGGGTGATAGATAAGTTTCATTCATTTATATAATGGTTTATATTATTATTTCTCTTAACATCATATATTCAGTATACCTACATAGATAACAATACAAAGTTCTATGAATTCTACGAAGGACTTCATCCAGGTCAACTGACTTGGTTCTTTTATTTTCAAAGGCCAGAAATACCATGCCTGCCATTCTTTCGTGACTCATTAGGTGCGTTTTATTATCTTCAGATCTACATAATATGGATCCGGATCTGGATTAAGTTTTAACACGCATTACAAAAACAACTCTATCTGGATCTATTTGAAAGATCCAAAAATTAGTAGATGGCTTTTTATGGTAAGGTAGTGTAAGCTACAGTGTAAAGAAAAAAGACAAGAAACATTTGAAAATCAAGAAACATAAGCAAAAGAGAGATGAGCATACAACACTACTGCCACTATTATCTGTATCGTTTTATTTTCAAGGGTTAATCTATATGGATCATTGGCGATAATAAAACGCGGCCATTGATAGCCTCTGAGGCTTATTGATTGCAGTCAAAGTTGAAAACGTAGATTCGCACACAGCAGTGCTACATCCTATAGTCGCCTCAGATGCAAAAATTTCATATGTATCTTTGAACTGGTACAAAACATCAATTGTGTTTTCCTTTATATTCTTGAGATGACTTAAAAAAGCTTTTACAACAGCAGCCTCTTATCTTGATGGAATTGTAATACCTAAAAAATCAGTTTTAACCCATTGCATTTTTCCACCAAGAATTACTTAGACCCGTTTGCTTAATCGAAAATTAAAATTTTATAAGTTCAATCTTCATTAAAAACATGCGATTTGATTTTTTGCTTTGTCTCTTTTGGGTATGAGTCGTATTTTCGGAATCACCGCTTGTCATAGACTTTGCTTCTTCCAAAATTTGATGATACATTTCTGATCTAAGTTTCCTTATTTTATTTTGGGTGAGTTTAATGATTGTTATGGCGTCTTTCAATCCTGCGCTTTGGGATTGTAAAGCTGCCTCCGCAGGCTGGATAATATTTTTTTTTGCCACAGTCAAGGCGATTCAGAATTCCAAATTGTGCATCACTTTTTTAATGTCCACACTCTTGGTGACGTCATCACCCTTAAATCTGTCATTTCTAATTTAATCCAAAGTCATCAAAATCAATGAATAATTATCGTGTACAACTTTTGTTACGGCCAAGTGTCCTGACCAATTCTGTTCTAGGAGCCGGGAAATTCTTTTTCCACCATACAAGGCAGCTATTTTTCCATTCTAAAAAAAGTCATGTAACATGATTCATTGATCAAAAAATACACGAATGAAAGTAATTTCCGAGATAACCCTAATGACTACAAAATGCAAGCGATAGTGGACGTTAGGGGTTTTTTTGGACCAATTATTTTCTATTTTGGTCGCAACTCCCAAAACTTTCCCACTCATTACACTTGCGCCATCATAGTATTGGCTTAGCATACAAGAGGGGTCAATGTTATTTAACGTTAATTCCGTAAAATTGGCTGCATCAAGATTTTCAGTAGCAGTAACTGTCAGCAACGACTCATTGACAATTCCATCTTTAACGTAGCGTATTGCTATTGCAATATTTTCGCGGTTATTTTTCTTCCATTTATTAACCAATTGAGGTCCGATTCATTAATATCTTTAACAATGGAACTTCGTACTGGTTTAATCATTGCTAGAATTATTTTATTTTGAACGGTATGTTGCAATTTGTATATATGAGTAAGAGACTCTTTCAAATTTGGATTTTTCATGCAAGTGTATTCAAACAAATTCTGAAATAATCCTTGTTCTTTTTCTTCCTCCGAAATATAATTTCCACGCAAGGATAATTCGTTGACAAATTGTATAACCTCAATAATAGACCTAACGTAGTACCTATGTCTCTCTAAAGCTTTTGGATGTATCAACGTTTCAACACTGCCAGTTGTAGAGACTCTATTTAATTTGTCCTGCCACATCGTCATAGCTTGGATATGGGAAATGGATTTTTCTTGTTTTGGAAAAGCAGTTTTTGAATCAGTGGCATTAAGATACGATAGTTGATTTTTTAAGGTAGGGCATTGGAGGTTTTAAGGTAGGGCATTGCCCCCTAATGCCCTCACCTAGCTACGGTCATGAACGCCGCGCTGCCGCCGCGCCGCACAGTGCGTCGATTGTATGCAGGTAGTGGAAAAAAATATATTTTTCAAAATCAAGATAACTGTGATCAAAAATTGGTTGCTAAATGTAATAAATAGGGGATTTTACTAAATTTGAGGAATTTTCACGCCCCCAACCACGCCCATTTTTGGTAATAAATTGGTTACATGAAAATTTCTAGTACGATAGTGATTTTAATTATTAATATTCTGGTGGGTGAAGAAATTATGAGTTAAAATAGCGCAAATTTCGCCCACTGACACGCCCACTTTTGCTATAAAATTGATTTTTTTTTAAATTTTTCGTATGATATTGAAAAAATGTACAAAATTAATTTGTTTGATAAGAAAAATTTATTTGAACAAAAATCCACCCACTGCCACGCCTACAATTGTAAAATGATTAGTTAGAAGCCAAACATTTAAAAAATTTGATGATTATTCGATATACAAAAGTTGTAATATTTTAAAGGTTAGTAGGAAAATATACATTTTTTCAAAGCACAATGACCACAGAATATATAGCATAAAAGATCTTGCAAAATATAATGGATGCTTTTATTGTTGACAAAAATAATTGTTCAAAAAAAGTAATAACAAAAAGAAAAACCGAAAAATAAAAAATTACGAAAAAAGATCACTATCCGAGTCTTCGAGTGTATAAGCGATGGAAGTGACAACGTTTATTTATTTCTGAGCAAGTTGTTGATGCGTGTCTTGCTAAGATTTTCTGATCTTCAGTTTCTAAATTTGATTGCATATTTAATTTTATATCCATAAACTGCAATACACCAGGTACTGGGGCTGTTGAGTTGAAAAACCAAACATCAAAATGCTCTCTGTTTGAACACATTCTGTAAAAAAATGCTCGTAAACAAACACTTGTTGCAAGAAAAAGTGCAAGTTGTTTCAAAAAAAACTTACTTTTTTTAAAAGATATGATTGTTTTCTTTCTTTAAATAAAAACACTTTTTTCCCATATGGCACCACACAAACTATATGACTTATCAAAGTCAGTGCTTAACACGAAAAAAGAAGCTTTGAATTGGACTCTCAAAAAAAAATTTAAATTTACATGTAAAAAAAAAATATGCAGTTAGAATAACTATATTTTCTCTCCTGATTGTGAGGATAGCGAAAAAAATATCGTATGTTCTTTTCTTTTCTTCAGTAAACGCTCTTTCAACCGGTAAGTACAAATCCTACAAATCACTATTTGTTATTTTGCTGATCTTCTGACGATCTCTGACAACAGAAAATTGAACTTTATCATAAATAAACTGTCGATTCATTCATTTAGACTTATTACCTTGAATTTGGCATACTTGCTTCACATTTTTGGCACATTTTTTTTTTTATTTTTTTCCACTAGTCGCCGCACTGTGCGCCGGTGCCCAGACAGAGACATGGTCCGAGAACATCACTTCAATGATAATCTCATTAAGTCGATTGGTTGATGATAAAAAAATGCCTGTCACAGAGTCATTTTAACGGCATAGGAAGATTTTTTTGTCCTCGATGGAACAAGCTCGAGAATTCTAATCAGTTTGATATTGTCGTCGTCGGTTCAAATGCGAAATTGGATTGGACTTGCAGTGGCACCATTGGTACTCGTAATTGTATCACTCCTATTCGACGGCACAATTTGAACCAATGGCAAATAAGAAATCGCTCGAAGTGCAATGGCACATTAGAAATCGTACGAAAAAAGTGCAACCCAATCGAAAAAATCACGCTTCGACGATCATGCTTATGCATTTACTGGTTGCTGGGCGAACCTTCTACGCAAACATTCTCAAAATAACTTTTGGAGATATTGTTCGCGACGAACTTCTGTCAAATGCAACTAAAAATTCAAGCCGTTGTTGTCGACAGTTAATTTATTCCCGGTAGTGGCGTAGCTAGGATATTTGCCGCTCGGGGCAAAGCAATATTTTTCCGCCCCTTCGATCTAACGCTAATCAAACATCAAACCAAACTTTTTAGGGTCTGAATTATTTGTTGGTTGTTAATGTCGCACAGTGCACGGCTCGTACTGTGTAATTGATTCTGTTAGATATATGACTAGTGATGCAATATCTTTTTTGCATAGTAATTTATTCCTGTGGTTAGCCGAACTCAACCTAACCAATGCCAATGGCTCACCGACAGGGTTCTTTCTTTAATTTCAGATCGGGATTTCAATAAAAGAGTTTGTAATCGTGTTAGCTAAGAAATTCGTCTTTTAAAGAAAAAATATTTTGCTAGGATCCTTGATGCGAAGCAGTAAACAAAACTATTATAGTCTAATCTACCTAAATAAAGCTGGTCACTCACACAAAAACAATGATTAATCAAACCATCTAGATGAAATCGATACAAAATTTGTAAAAAACTTCATTTCCCCTTCTTTATCAAATTATATTCTTCCAGAACCAACAGTAACAGATCAACCACCTTCAGATTGCTTTTCTTTCGTTAACGTTAAGACAGATGAGGTTTACTTTGTGATTTTTAGCATTAAAACTAATGCTTCAGGAGTTGACCAAATTCACCCTAAGTTCGTGAAAATGGATTGCAACTATGTATTTAGTTCTACCAATAACAGACCATTATTAATACAACAATTATGTCTTCAACGTTTCCAATTTTGTGGAAAAGGGTGAAAGAAATTTCCATATTTAAAAATGACAACTCTAATCTACATTACATTCGTTCAATAAGTATTTTGCCGTTACTTTCCAAAGTTGCTAAGAAATTAATGCTTAAGCAGATTAATCTGTTTTTACCAAATCATAAACTTCTTCATGAACATAAGTCGGGTTCCCGGTGAAGCCATAATTGTACGACCGCCTTCCTCAAACAAATTAATTCATTGCAAAAAAATCTAAAAATCTAATCTTATATACGGCCTTCGGTGTTCAAGCGGTTTTACAACTGCTACCACAGGAAAATTCCTTGCCAGTTCTCTTTTGGTACCATTTTGTACATACATCGTTTCGAAGTTTTCGGAAGTCTTGATTCTGTGAATTTCAACAAACTTTCAATAGCCGTCAATTCCATCATACGATACATTTTTAACTTACGAAGTTTTGACGATGTTTCACAGTACGAACCTTCCTGTTCGGATGTGATCTATTTACTGCTTTTATTGGTGAAAATAATTGTATACCCTCCAAGCTACATACATTTATGAGAACCTTTAATTTTTCCTGGTCTCGACGAACTTTTAGATAATATTCTACTGCCACGAATAAATTTTCTGACCAATAGACGACTGTTCTTTCGCCATACCATCAGACTCTTCAATTCTCTGCCACATCAGATTAAAGCAACCATTTAACATCAGACCCTTTAATGCAGTCAAACGCGACTTTCTAATAATCTCGATTAAAAAACTGTTTTCTTCTCTTTTTCTCAAATAATCAAGATCTTTACTTTATATTATATCTAAAGGGTGGGCCAAATTCAAGTTTCAAAAATGCAATAAAATGAACAAAATTAATGTTTTTCTATATATTATGGCTTTATTAGCAAGAGCAAACATTTCTATTAATTAAAAAACATACGAGGGCGGGTCAATAAGTCCGTGACTTTTTGAATTTCTGACCTCTTTACTGAAACAGCAACACTGCTCCTGTCAACAAGCATCTGTCAGTTGACTCCTGTCAAAATTTAAACTTGCTGCGTCAGTTAGCTTGTGTTTGACAGCTATTTTTATCAGACAACTCACTAATTTCAGGAGAAAATGGAAAAAAGTGAATTTCGTGTGCTTATTAAGCATTATTTCTTGCGAAAAAAAACCATTACCGAGACCAAGGCTAAGCTTGATAAATACTATGGGGACTCTGCACCATCGATTTCAAAAGTGGTTTACTGAATTTCGTTGTGGCCGTACAAGCACTGAAGATGCCGAACGTCCTGGACGCCCAGTTGAGGTCTCTACACCCGAAACAATCGAAAAAATTCACGATATGGTGTTGGCCGACCGAAGATTGAAAGTGCGAGAGATTGTGGAAGCCGTAGGGATCTCGCATGGCTCAGTGGTTTCAATTTTGAATGATCACTTGGGCATGAGAAAGCTTTCCGCAAGATGGGTGCCGCGTTTGCTCACAGTCGACCACAAACGCAATCGTGTAACAACTTCACAGGAAGGTTTGGCGTTGTTTAATCGCAATATGGAGGAGTTTTTGCGCCGTTTTGTAACCGTGGGCGAAACATGGATCCATCACAACACACCAGAGACCAAACAATAGTCAAAACAGTGGGTTTCTAACTGTGAATCGGCGCCAAAGAAGGCCAAGGTGGGTTTGTCAGCCAATAAAGTTATGACGACTGTTTTTTGGGATGCACGCGGGATAATCCACATTGACTACCTTCAAAAGGGAAGAACTTATTGGACCGATTCAATGACGATTTGAAAAAAAACCGACCTCATTTGGCCAAGAAAAAAGTTCTTTTCCACCAAGACAATGCAAGGGTGCACACATGTGCAGTTGCCATGGCAAAAATCCATGAATTGGGCTATGAATTGCTCCCTCATCCACCCTATTCTCCAGATTTGGCTCCGAGCGACTACTTCTTGTTCCCAAACCTGAAGAAATGGCTTGGTGGAAAAAGATTTGACTCCAATGATGAAGTCATCTCGCAAACAAAGGCCTATTTTGAGGACCTTATAACGTATTGTTAAATAATTTCGCAACGAAAAATATTATGATTTAATAATAATTTATTAAAAATCAAAATCTTAAATATAGAATACAAAATTTTACTTTTCATCAAATGAAATGGCTGAGTGATGCCTTGTGCGCTTGAACTAGCAAAAGTCGACTGATGAATTCTAAAAATGGTCTGATGCTTTCTACAGTTCTTTTTCTTTATATTTTTCTTTAAGCTAAGCGGATTATAACTTAATCTGCGTCTCTGATGATCATGATTTTATAATCCCTTTTTACATGAGAATGATTGTGCGCGAGTAAATAAGTCATAAATGTAATGCTGGTTCACGATCAAGAATGAGTGTGAACAGTCTGTATTGCAAGTAAGGTTTAGAATTTTTTTATTTTATAATGTGAACCACTACAACCTCGACAAATCATTTTTTTTGGAAGGGATAAAAAAATTGGAGAAGCTTTGGACAAAGTGTATAGAGCTCAAGGGAGACTACGTTGAAAAATAAAATTATTTTTTTATAAAAAAATCTGTTTTATTCCAAAAGTCACGGACTTATTGACCCGCCCTCGTATCTTCGTTCAAATGGCTGCCTTTCTGCCATTCTGAGCTTCTAAGCGAATCAACCGAGATCTTTGTACAGAATTCTCCTCAATCTAGTGCCTGAAATGTTTAGCTGTTGAGATCGATGGTGAGTTGATGTTCTTGAATTGAGTATTGAGTCTCACACTCTCGCTACAGCAACAACATTCTCGTCTGTGCGCACCGTACGACGACGGCGCGACGGGGACATGAGTGTTGTCCACTAGCATACCTGTCTCACAAACTTTTTGCACAAACAGCATGGATGCACGGTGGGTGCATCATTTCGACCAAAACTTCTTTTCAAAAAACACACAGTTTGTGCTACACAGCACTCACTTTGGAAATACGTTTTCAATATTTCCCAACGTTGTTCAGGCGTCAAGCGACTTATTTCGTTCCGAGGAGGTATGATACTGCCCTTATGTCAACAGTTCGAGCGGGAAACAGCTGTCAATGTCAAAATAACCTATGATTTAAAAAGAAACCACTAGATGGCCCACCCTGTATAAAAGCAAGTTTGTGCCAACCAGTCGTACAATTTTTATTCAGTGTGGTATTCTTCATTTTTTTATGATAATGAACTTCCAGAAAATCCTAGATTAAATACCCTTGAGGATAAGGGGTCAAAATCATCTGATAAGCAATTTCCTGTACTAATCTACTAATAAATTGGTGGATACTGTGGTTATAATTTTGGATAACCAAAATACCTTCTGGAATCAACATTGTTTTAAAATGAATGGCTGTGAAGCACACACAAATATGCTAAAATATTGTTTTGCGAAAACTAATTTGAGAACAAACTTCTTACTTAGCGGTATACTTACCTAAAAACATAAATGTTGTTTGTATACGTTTAAGAACACAAATATCAACATGATACTTTCAAATGCAGATTAGACTGGGTGTATCGTTGTGCTTGCGACTTAGCAGAGGTAAGGATCCTAAATCCGGCAATCGTAACAAAATATCTTGCATTGTTATCCTAATTTTGTATCTTGTTTTTAAATCAGCACAAATAAATGTAGATACCCATTCTGAAGAAATTCCATGCCCGCGTCCACCACATCAGCATCGTAACATCTTCTGGGATGGATGTTGCCATTGCTATCGTATACTACTGCTGGTTGCATCCTGATTACTCAATGTAAACGCAATTAAACTTTAAGTAAAATCCTTAAGCTTAAGTTACATTTGGGACGAGCACAGTAAGGACCTTGATATAAGAAAGCAAAAACAAAAGCGAAATCATGGAGTTAAAACTCGAGGAAATCATTTCTATTGCAATTTGCATAGGATTACAGCTGCAGTGCACTTGCACTAATACGGACGTTTATCCTATGGATACGTATCTCTATGTAGGTATATCTATATCTGAAGCTGTATTGTTGTGTTGTGTTCCGTTATTATTATAGTGTGCAATTTAGTTTCCGTTCGGTGTGCAGAAATTAGGGATGAAGAAAAAGTTCTAAAGTGTCTGCTTGTAAACACAAAAAAAAATCAAGACGAAGAAGAAAACTTGTGCACTTGTCCAGTACTGGACGGAGAAAAAGCAGGGATATTTTTTGCTTGAAACGTTTTCTCGATCATCAGCTAGCGAGTGTCCTGTGAAGAAGCTATAACAACAATTCCAAACTATACTACAACTGCTGCTGTCCATCTGGCTCACTTGGTGGCAAACAAGCAATTCAACGGCAAACAGAACGGCTCTTTTGCCAACAACAATGGCACAAATGCACTTGAGTTTTATTTCTGCATTTCATTTAGGTGTCCGTGTATTTGAACATAACAGCAAAGACAAAAGAAAAATTGTATTAAGGAAACAAGTTCGACTTTAACGTAACTTGAAGAATTAAAATGATGGAAGTTCGTTTTTTTTAATTTTAAATTTCCACCTCCTGACTTTGTAAGTTCTACGTCCTCTGTTAGGACGATTCTTAAGATATGAAGATGGTTATGTCTGAATAACTGAATATGATGTCTAAAAATTGCATAAAGTCTATTCTTGGAAGAAGGTAAACTTTTAGTTAAACAACTGACTGGAATTGGCCTATTTTATTAAAAAAAATAAAGATGTTCCTGCATTGATCAGATATCAAAATATAAGAAGAATTTTCGGAGATGACTGTCCAAAAAGATCCTCCCCGATGGGTTTTACCTTGTCGTGGTGGGGAGACTTAGTCTACCGGAATTATGTTTTAAACATTGAATCAAAACTCAAAAAAAATAGTAAGTGTTTTTGGAAATTTATAAATGATAAGAAACGATCCACTGGTATTCCAAATTCTGTCCACTACCAAGGCGAAAGATCTAGTGATCCTTTAAAGATCTGTAACCTTTTCGCTAGTTTTTTTCGCTCGGTATATAAACCTTCAGGTGTGGGAAATATGTTTAACATAGATTGTTCACTCAACTTGATAAGCATTGGTGATTTACAGTTGAGCATTATCGAAGTCGAAATAGAGTTACACGATTTAAATGATGATAAGCAACCAGGATTTGATGGTTTTGCATCTATAGTTCTTAAAAAGTGTGCAAGCGCATTGGCTATTCCACTGGTTATAATTTTTAATCGTTCTCTCTCTTAGTAGTCAATTCTGGTGTACCCCAAGGAAGTCATTTAGAACCACTTCTATTTTTAATATTTATAAATGAAATTCCTAAACTGTTCAATTATTGTGAGTATCTAATGTATGCTGATGACCTTGAACTATACCTCTGTATAAGGAATACTCTTGATTGCATAAATCTTCAGGAAGACCTATCTTGCTTATCAGGTTGGCGTAGTGATAACGATTTCAATCTTATTGTATCTAAGTGTCAAAGCATGTCATTTTGTAGAAAAGCCTACCCCATCCTTTTTTCATATAACATTAGTGGAACTCCATTAGAAAGAGTTATTGAAAAAAAGGATCTCGGAATAATTTTCGACATAAAATTGACTTTCTCCAGTCACATTGACCATGTCGTCGCTAAAGCTAGCTCTATGCTTGGTTTTGTATATCGTGACTCAAAAGATTTTACGGATCCTTTTACCCTCAGATCACTTTATTTCTGCTTTGTTCGATCAGTTTTGGAATACTGTTGTATCGTATGGAACCCTTTTTATGCTGTTCATTCTATTCGTATTGGATCCAAAAACGCTTTACTAGAATGTCGATGAGAACTTTGGGTTGGAATATTGATATACCTTCATATAAGTCGAGATGTTTGTTATTAGGGATCCAATCTTTAGAAACTAGAAGATCATATTTTGAGATAATGTTTGTTATAGACATCATTAACTATAAAATTAATTGCCCTTTTTTGCTTGTATTGGAATGTTTTTATGCACCTATGCGTGAACTCAGTTTCTTTTTCAGCCACCTTTTCATAGGGTTAATGATGGTAACAATGAGCCTATAACACGTTGTTTAAGGCAGGCGAACTCAGTTTGTAACTTTCTTGATTTTAATATGTACTTAAGTAGAGATTGCTTTAAGAAAAAATTATTATCTTTTTTACATATTGGTTAGTACTTAAGTACATATTCAAAAATTGTTATTATGTATATTGTATATATTGTAGTCTGTAAGAGATATAATTGCTCTGTTTGACGAAATAAATAAATAATAAATACATAAATTTCTCCGGCAATACAGCCTAGGTGGGGATTTAGACAACTAAGAAAACCCTTAGGATTATCGTTCCTAGTTCGTTGTACGGCGAAAAAGACTAATCATAAATATTGGTGCAGATTGTGGTTGGCTTCGGTCAGCTATGGTCTGCATCACGGAGTTTCTACTCCATAAGTTTGCTTAATTTTTTAAGCGCATGTTATATTATTGGAGATATATTTAAAATAACTTCATAATATTGATTTATGTAATTTAAATTAATTTATTAATTTATATAGAAAAATAACCCAAATTGGGTACCTCGGGAATAATAAGATTTAATGAATTTATCCCCGCTTATTAGAGCCCCCAGGGTGTAAAAACCTTGGACTCATTATAAATTGGGTAAAGAGAGCACGAGGTGGCTGTGGTTATACCAACCAAATCACGCGGTTGGCTATTGTTACCAACAATATTTAGATGGAAAAACACGGACCAAGGGTGGTACTGCCTACACAGTGCAAATTTGGAACAATATGGAGATGCTTGCTTGTACTCTGAGACAAGACCGTACCTACGAAACATTGATCGGTTGTCGAGTTGGTTTGTCAAGGAATCAAGAACTAGCACCTGCTGGAAAGGAGTGGCTACCTATCTTCGAAAGATAACAAGCAACTGCGACTTGTCCTGGGAGCTCTGTTCAATAGCTGATAATAATTGAACCCGCAGTGCTTGGTAGGCCGAGATAAAGTCTTATCTGACAGGTGCTCACTATAAAACCTACTTTAGTTCTGTCCAAAAAGATGGAACCTGGACATTTTTTATATATTACTGTATTAAATGTCACCTAAATGCTGAACCAAAAGGCACTACCCCCTTTTTATAATAACAAATACTGGCGATTTTCGACCCCAACTGTAAGTTTAGTAACAATACAGTCAGAAACAGTATGCAAATGTAAAGTATTTGCTGAGCTCATCAAATTTCAGCTCCTTGGCAACAGTGGTCCCTGAGATATAGTTCATCAAAAATCGTTAAGTCCGTTACTGACGGATTCACTTACTGACATATAATCAAAATTTGGAGCTAATTCCGAAACAGTAAAACCTTGTAATTTCGCACAATGGTAGGTCTAGCTGTGAAAACAAAGGAAAAAGTCGAATTTTCCATTCAAGGGGCGGCGCGGTGCGGCGTGGCGGCGGCGTCCCATCCGCTCATTTTCTCGTCATTCTTACCAATTGTATGAAGCCCTTCTGGTTGTTGTCGAACAATGAATATTGGTGGAACGGTGGGGCTTGAAGTAAAAATTTGGAGCTCCAGGAAGTTCCGGTTTTTAGTGCATTTGTTCGAAAACAGATGTTGCTGCAAATCGACTTTAATATTTGTTGATTGTTCGATAAGTCGTCAGCAGGCTTGATTGTTCCACTTGCCATTGCGCAATATGACGGGTGTCCTTTTCGTTTATACTCTGTCCAACAAAAATATACAGTGTGGGCAAGATAGAACGTTTGCCTCGCATTCTGGTTACAATGGATTGCATAAATCTGTCCTTCATTAAAGCTCTCACAGAGTTGTCGTAGTGTTGATTTTAAATGGACCCTTTTTTTAAAGCTCTAAAATCAAAAGCACCTCAACAGAAACCCAAGGAAAAAAAACGGAACAAGTTAGCAAATGAACAAGGGTAACTCTGAATTAGTGGTGAACGCATTCGAATGATATAATCGATTATAATCGATTCATACAACATCTCGAGATATCTCGATTCTTCACACAAATCATTCAAATACTTTCTCACATCTACTTACTCTAAGCGAAACGAGGACTCGACACTCGAGTGCCTATTCGAGAGCGAGGAGCGAATATTGAACGAAAGCACAGAAAAGAAAACACAAAATCGAGAACTCGAGAAGTTGGTTATTTGTGTATCTCGTGTGTTTATTCAACGACTTTGGGTTTATATTTAAATTAATTTTCGCACTCGATGCATCATTGACAGCCTTATTTACTAACTCGTTTTAGCGACGGAGTAAAGTTACTTCGACTTTACAACGGCTCTAAAGCTGAAAATCTTATTTATAATAAAAATGCACGAGGAATAGCGGTTGAATAAGCTAAAACTGGTTCATAGGAGGTTTAAGGCCGTTTTAGTATCTAAATGTCATTATGAGATGACTGTTCAAACATGAACATACCCAATCTATAGATAACCCAATGTGTATGTGAAATAAAGATAAGACAGATCATCCTAAGCATACACTGACGGTTATCTATAGATAAATAACATTTAAGTAAACAACATAGACATTAAGAATAGAAAGATAAGACAAGAAAATTGTATATATATAGAATTAACATAGTGAAATAAAATTAGTATTCAATCGACTTACAACCGAGTTTACTCAACATTTGGTCCTTCGAGCAATATTAAAAATTTTCCCCCACCAGTGGTAAGAGATTTTTAATAAACGAACAAGTGTCAATTTAGCGTTATCAGAGCTACAAATACTGATAAAGTCAATTTAGCGTTATCAGAGCTACACTGAAAATAAATTCCTAGGTAATATTGACAAAAACGTTTTGTTGACCTTTAACAAAACAATTTTATCATTTTGATAAAATTTTTGTCAATACGAAAGAATGATTTTGTTGATTTCACAAAATTTTTATAATCCAGCATGATTTTTTGTCAGTTTAACAAAATATGCACTACAAATAATATTGTCAGTTTAACAAACCAAGTTTTGTTAATATAACAAAATAAAACAGAGATTTTTGTCACATCGACAAACTTTTTTGTGATGTTAACAAAATGTTTGTTGTATCTACAAAAAATCTGGTTTGTAAATGTTTGTCAATATCACAAAGTTTTTATTAATTTTTTTTTCAATTTAACAAAAAACGAAAACATTTTTGTTAAAATGACAAATATTTTGTTTTGGGGTTGAATTATTTTGTAATATTGATAAAATAATATTATCAGATAGATAAAACTATTTTGTAAGGAAACCAAAAAATTTCTTTTGTGTATGATATAGTTCACACTTGGTTTTTGTTAAAAAATCGATGTAAGATTAACTGAACTTAACAAAAATTGCGTATTGTCCATACGCCCTCACAGATCGTTGCATGTGAGATCGTAGGGACGAAACGCAAATTTTTGTTGACTTAAATCCCAAAAAAAAAACTATTTTGACAAAATTAATTTTTTTTTTGTGGATTCAACAAAAGAAATTTGTAAAATTGACAAAATATTTTGTTGAATTGACAAAATATTTTGTTAATTTAACAAAATATAACAAGAAATTTTTGTTAATTTAACAAAATATTTTGTTAATGTAACAAAACAATTTTGTTAATTTAACAAAACAATTTTGTCAATTTAACAAAACAATTTTGTTAATTTAACCAAAAAATTTTGTTAATCCTATAATAATAAAAAAAACAATAACACTAACAAAAAAATTGTTAATACAACAAAAGAATTGTTAATATGACAAATTAATTTTGTAAATTCTACGAAATTTTGTCATATTGACAAAATATTTTTGTTATTTCAACAAATTTATTTGTTAGCATAACAAAATAATTTTGTGGATACAACATAATATTTTTTGTTACCTCAACAAAATTCTATAATTTTTGTCAATTTGACAAAACTTTTTGTTGGACGTATATTGACAAAATTTTTGTTAAATCAACCTAGATTTTTATCATATATACCTAGATTTTATTTTCAGTGTACAAATAATGATAAAGTGAAAATTAGCGTTGTCAGAGCTAAAATACTGACAAGTGAAAAAAAACATACATATACAGTGAAAAAGCGTTGTCAGAGCTTAAATACTGACAAGTGAAAAAAAAAAAACATAAACATAATCCAAACAAAAAAAAAAACAAAAACAAATTCAAAATGTCATCAGATCATCTAAAAATAATTGAAAAACAGGTTGAAATCTTAAAAAACCTTGAAAAATTATTAAAAGAAGGAGAAGGTGTAACAACGCGGAGCAAAAATCAAGAAATTATTGTCTATGCTGAAAAGAATCTTCAAGCATTCAAGGAAAATGACAAGCTACTTCATAAGCTTGGTGTTATTGATGTTCCCTATTTTAAGGAACAATGGATGAAAGGAGCAGAGAACTACTTTCAGAAAATTCAAAATTTGCTGAAAAACAAAGATCTGGACAGTGTAGAACAAGGCATAAGCGAAGCAGCGTTATCCAGCAAATTAGCAGAATTAAAAACTGTTAATCAGCAGCTAGCCACTGGACTAGACTTGCAGCAAAAACAAATGAATGAGATGATGATGAAAACAATAGCAAATCACGAAACTCATATAGAGTTAACGAAAATACCTACAATAATGGAGAGCTTAAAAAAAACAATAGACGAGGCGAAATTAGAGGCCATTTCCCATCCTCATAATAAAAACATATGGATTGGAAAAGTGAAACGATGGAATGAACGATTGCAGGTTGAGCTGTCTAAGATGAATCCAATACAAGAAGAGGCATTCAGAGAAGACAATTATATAATCGAGTTGGAAGAAGATGTGACATTACTTCTTGACAAGTTGGAAGGAAAACATGAGGGCATACAATCTGATCCAGGTGCAAATGTATCAACAAGAACTCCAAAAATTGAACTACCTAGATTCGATGGAAAAATTGAAGAATGGAAGATATTCTCCGACCTGTTCACAGATTTGGTTCACAATAACAATGATGTGCCAGATTCTGTGAAATTAAATCACTTGCGATCATGTATAGCCGGCGAAGCTCGAACTTCAATTGCTAGCCTCATACAAGGATCTTCGGCAAATTACAAAGAAGCATGGAAGACTCTCATCAGAAGATACGAAAATAAAAGAATCAATTTCTCCACACAATTAAATTACTTGCTGGACATGCCAATGATGAACGCTACATCACCTTCCAATGTTAAAAAACTTCACGATGCAGCAAACGAATGTATTTACATAATCAAAACGACAATAGGCAAAGAAAACAATGAAAACGATGAAATATTTGCTCACCTACTCCTTCGAAAATTTGACAAGGAGGGCTTACAATTATATGAGCAACACATAAAAAAACCAAGCCAAATACAAAAACTGGAGGATGTTATGGACTTTCTTGAGCAATTATTTCAAACCCTTGAGTCTCAACAACAAACAATGACTCGAAGCAAAGAATACAAAAAACAAGGTGGAAACTTCCAATCAGACAGAAGGGAGTGGAATTGTGAATTCTGTAAGCAGAGTGGTCATCGAATTTATCACTGTGAGCAATTCTTAAACACCGAGATACCCAATCGATTAACATACATACGCAATAAGCAAATATGCAGTATATGTCTTAAGCACAGTGCAGAAACCAAATGCTTCTCTCAAACAAAATGTAAGAAGTGTAATAAATCGCATAACACTCTACTACACAACGACAACTACCAAACGAAGAAAAGGGTCGAGGGAAACCAAAACAAAAAATGGAGTCCTTCAGACAACAACAATAAAAAGGAAAAATCATTATCTTCCCTTATGGTAAAGAAGATAAGCAGTCCAATGGTAATATTAGCTACAGCACAAATATCAGCCAAATCGTCAAATGGTGAAACATGTCTGTTACGGGCATTGATTGATCAGGGCTCTCAAATATCAATGATATCTGAGGAAGCAGCGCAGATCCTCTCCTTGCCAAGGAAAAGAATAAGTACAGAATTAACTGGACTCTCAGATGCAGCAGTGGGTACATCAAAATCAAGAGTGTGTTTAGAGATAAGACCAAGATTTATGAGCAACAACAAAATGCAAGCAGAGTTTTTGGTACTACCCACCCTCATAAAACCACTACCTGACGAATCATTTGAATTTAATAAAAATGAGTGGGAAAACTATATTCTGGCAGATCCAAACTTAAATACAAAAGATCGTATTGACATTATCATCGGTAGTGACTTGTATCCAAAGTTAATTGAAGAAGGAGTTAGGAAGCACAATGGCATCGTGGGACAAAATACTATTTTTGGGTGGATAGTTTCCGGCTCACTACACAAGAAACGACAATGTGGCAAAGTCATGTCAGCAGTTACGTCATCGATGGAGAAATTCTGGACGATAGAAGAAATAGAAAAAGATATTGAAATATCAGAAAACGACATCTGCATGCAAGTATTTGCAGAAACAACAACAAGAGATACGAATGGCAAATATGTAGTTATGTTGCCATTAAGAACAGATATAGAGCTTGGAGAATCTAGAAAACAAGCATTAGCTAGATTCTTACAGCTTGAGAAAAAAATGAGTAACAAAATAAAAACCGACTACATACAGTTTATGCGAGAATATGAAAACCTGGGCCACATGGTCAAGGTAGACAAACAACACGAAAATATGGGCAAATACTATTTACCGCACCATGCAGTTGTGAAAGATACAAGCTTAACAACAAAAACAAGAGTTGTATTCGATGCCTCAGCGAAGACTTCCAACGGATACAGCCTCAATGACGCAATGATGATTGGGCCAAGACTACAAAACAATATCTTTGACATCATCATCAAATGGAGGCAATGGAAATATGTAGTTACGGCAGACATCGAAAAAATGTACAGACAGATCAACATAGCTGAAGAACATCAAGAATATCATCGAATATTTTGGAGAGAACAACCAAGAGACAATATAAGAGAATATAAACTGACAACAGTTACGTATGGAACAGCAGCAGCCCCATTCTTAGCAATCCGAACATTGCAAGAAGTCGCAAACCAATGCAAGGAAAAAGACATCAGAATAAAAGAAATCATAAGGGAAGAATTTTACGTTGACGACTTAATGACAGGCGCCAACAACGAAGACGAATGCAGATACATAATAAGAGCAGTAAGTGAAAAACTTTCAAATGCTGGCTTTCAATTACGGAAATGGTCTTCAAACAATCAAAATTTGCTGACTGGCATAATTTCGAATAATGAGCATAAAAAAATTGATGTCAAAGAAGGCGACACCATGAAAACATTGGGACTTCACTGGGATCCAGATCAAGACGAGTTCCGATTTGTGATAGATTCATCTAATATAAGCATTTCAAAAACCAAAAGAGGTGTGTTATCAAAAATTGCAAAAATATTCGATCCTATTGGATGGCTTGCTCCAGTCACGATAAGAGCGAAAATATTCATACAAAAATTATGGCAATCAAACTATGACTGGGATGATGAACTTGATGAAATCATGAAGGCAGAATGGATGACCTTTCAACAAAATTTACAAGAAATCAAATCAGTTAAAATCCCACGATGGATAGCTAATGACGAAGCAGGTCCAATAGAAATACATGGATTTGCGGATGCCTCAGAAAAAGCATATGCAGCTGTCATATACGTTAAAACAAATATGACAATTAAAATATTAACAGCCAAAACCAAGGTGGCACCCATCAAAAATAAAAAAACTCTTCCCAAATTAGAGTTATGTGCAGCTCAACTACTTGCAAGGTTACTCAACAAGATACAAAAATATTTCTCAAATGATACAAAATACTATGGGTGGAGTGATTCCACTATTACTTTGTGGTGGATAAAAAACAACAAGAGCAAAGAAAAGTTTATACGAAGCAGAGTAGCTGACATCAAGAGTCTAATGGATAATATGGAATGGCTCCATATAAATTCGAAAGACAACCCAGCCGATGTTGCATCACGTGGCATATGCCCTTCGAAAATTGCTGGTCACGAACTATGGTGGACAGGTCCGCAATGGCTGAAACAATCAAAACACCATTGGCCGCAACAGCAACACCTGGCACCATCAACAGATTTAAGAATGATGTCAACATTACAATGCAAGAAACATTTTGTATCGAATTTAATCGAACGATTATCAAACATCAACAAAATTGAGAAAAGTGTTGCATTCGTGCTTCGGTTTATTCGGTGGCTTCGACACAAACAAATAACGTCAGGATCAATAACTGTATCCGAACTGTCGCAGGCGAGAATTTTGATCATCAAACAACAGCAAAAAATTCAATTTTGCACTGAAATACAAAAAATTGAAAACAAAAAAGACATTCCTTTGAACAGCAAAATAATTCAAATGAAACCTTATCAAGATGATGAAGGAATCTTAAGAGTGGGTGGAAGGCTTAAGTATGCAAACTTGCCTTTGAACCAGAAACACCCAATAATACTGGACAAATGTAAACTATCCAGTTTGATCGTTAAAGAAGCACATGCAGCTACACTACATGGTGGAAATTCGGTGATGGAAGCCTATATTAAAAGAAGATACTACATAATTGGTATCAAAAAACTAATAAGAAGATATTGTCGTAGTTGTCCGATTTGTATTCGATACAACAGTAGCAGTGCGAACCAAATAATGGGAGATCTACCAAAGCAAAGAACAACAATTTCTCCACCATTTCAACATGTTGGGGTCGACTATGCTGGACCAATATTAATGCGAACATCAAGGGGTCGAGGACAGAAAGCGTACAAGGGTTACATTGCAGTTTTTGTTTGCATGGCTACTAAAGCCATTCATTTAGAACCAGTGAGTGATCTTACAACAGAAGCATTCAGAGCAGCACTAAGAAGATTTTTTGCAAGACGTGGCAAAAGTGCTCACATATATTCAGATAATGGGTCTAATTTCATTGGAGCGAATCGATGTTTAGATCAGGAATTCAAGAACGCCATCAAAAACAACGCATCACTCGCTTCAAGGTTAGCTGAAGACAAGGTGGAATGGCACTTCATCCCACCCGCAAGTCCCCACTTTGGAGGGCTTTGGGAAGCAGCCGTAAAATCAATAAAACACCATTTGAAGCGAATAATGGGAGAATCTAAATTAACATTTGAAGAAATGACAACATTGCTATGTCAGATAGAAGCAATATTAAACTCACGTCCGTTGTGTGCGATGGGTAATGACATAGACAGCATTGATGTGTTATCACCTGGACATTTTTTGGTGGGACGTCCTTTATTGGATTCTCCTGAATCAGGAGAACTTGAAAAAATTGGGTCCTTAGATCGCTGGAAACTGGTGCAAAAATTAAAACGAGACTTTTGGCAAAAATGGAAGGACGAATATTTGGTGTCTCTTCAAAAACGTACCAAGTGGAAATCTGAAAAGAAGAACCTGGAGGAAGGTGCAATCGTTATTATAAAAAACGAAAATACCCCACCGTCGAGGTGGCTTATGGGACGCGTTGTTGAAGTCCACAAAGGGTCAGACGGCAATGTACGAGTAGTTACACTCAAAACAAAAGATGGGCTCTACAAAAGACCAATCCATAAACTATGTCCCCTCGAAATCTCCGAAGAAGAAGCCGAAATTAACAACCCAAAGCAAACATGCCAGCTCAGCCGAATAAAGAACCATAATTCATCTAACAAGACACAAATCAATGGAATCAAGTGGTGGATGTTTATGATGTTGATATTAATTGCATGTGGACGAACAAGGAGTTCAGCAACTAATATGACCACAACACCTGAGATAACAATTAAGAACTTAGACGAAAACGTAGGAATTTACCTAGACCCAATCGGAAAAATGGATGTCGTGGCATCGAAGTGGAGACTTGTAGTTTACTACGATTTAGATGCATATATTGAAGAAACCGATGCGATTTCAAGTTATATAACAAGACTAGAAGACAAATGTTCCAAAATGTTTTACTTCAGCGAACAGTGCAGTTTAATAACAGCAGACTTAAAGAGAAGATATGAAGTACTGGAAGAAAACAATAAATTGTTAATCACAAACAACAGACAAAAAAGAGCTCCACTTGAATTTGTCGGTTCACTTTACCACATATTATTTGGTATCATGGACAATGATGATAGAGAAACACTGGAACAAAACATGAAAAATCTTTTGGAAAACCAATATGAATTGGATGGTTTAAACAAGAAGCAAACATCACTGGTAAATGCTACAATAAATGTTTTAAAAAAAACGACAGAAGAAGTAAACGATCAATTTATAAAAATAAATGGTCAAATCAATGAAATGCGCAATATGACTAATCAACCTCACAACGCGTATAAGGCAGGAATGATGTTTCATTTAACAGCAATGCAACTTGATTCAATGTTGAAAGAATGCAACGATGTGCAAATGGCAGTTATAAACATCCTCATTGATGTCAATAACCACCGCATGAATCCGTTTTTAATAAAACCGTCTCAGCTACAAGAGGAGGTACACAAGATAGAAAAGATCATCTCAGGGAAGTTTCGTTTACCTGGAGACGGTACAAAAAATGAACTAAAGGAAATATTTCGTCAAATGAGGGCAAGGGGTTTCATACTTGGCCGGCGTTTAGTAATAGACGCGGAAATTCCACTACTTCACTCTGAAGCATCGGATGTTTTTCGAATAATTGACGTGCCAATACGCCAGGGAGATATTATTGTGACACCAAAAATACACACCGAAATACTTGTATTCAACTTCCAATTAGACGCATACAATCTAATGAGTCAGGCACAACTAAATCTCTGTGTAAAAAACGAGGAAACCCACTATATTTGCCATGGTAATTGGCCATGGAAAACTGCAGTAGATGGATCATGTGAGATATCGCCAATAAAGAAGTCGAAAACATCAACATGTCATTTTGAGCAAGTAAGTCAGCAAGACAAATGGATTCAGTTGACTAAACCAAATACATGGCTATTTAAGCAATTCACCACAACAGCCATTCATTTAAGCTGTGGAAAGTCGCAGCATAAATGGGTTGAATTGCCACCACAAGGGCTTCTTACGTTAGGACCCCAATGCACTGTACGATACAACGGAGGGTTTTTAACATCATCGCAACAAGTCACTTCTGAGACCATCAACCATTTCGAGGAACAAATGATTTGGACGAAGGGGCTGGACGAAGTTAAAGAAGAAAGTATCAAACCTATACAAGCAACTATAATAAACAACAAGAATGAGCTAATGAAGATTCAAAGGGACCTAGAACAGTTCAAGAAAGAAAACATTCACCTTAAGGGCTTGGACTTTCACCACATAAGCGGTCACAGCGGATTAATGTTAAGTAGCATCTTGCTTGTTATTTTAGTAATTTATATAATACGGGGCATAATATTCAGAAAAAGAATTTTAGCACTTTCTGTTGGCCCGCAGAATGTTCAAACATGAACATACCCAATCTATAGATAACCCAATGTGTATGTGAAATAAAGATAAGACAGATCATCCTAAGCATACACTGACGGTTATCTATAGATAAATAACATTTAAGTAAACAACATAGACATTAAGAATAGAAAGATAAGACAAGAAAATTGTATATATATAGAATTAACATAGTGAAATAAAATTAGTATTCAATCGACTTACAACCGAGTTTACTCAACAATGACATCTTGTGAAATTTACAAAAAGGAGTATAAGCAATTTTTTTTTCGTTTCTTACTAACATTTTGCATAAATTATTTATATTTTCCAAACGCTCTAATAGTTGTACGGTATTGGGAACGCAATGTGGTTTGGTTGGTACATTCATTTATTGGATTTGAATTTTATACAATCCAATTTTAAATGTATCCGATTTCCAATATGAATACAATGATAATAAAATGAATAATAATGGAAATCAGCTGGGGTTTGCTGGGGTTTTTGTTTGTGTATAATAACCAGAGTTTTAGATTTGTGACTTTTTTCCCAGTATATTTGACATAAGAAAGGCATAGCTAATACGGCTAAGAAAATATATATTAAATAAGGATTTGTTTGACGTGGCGTAAACTCGAAGTAAGTGCTTCAGCTCGGTTTAACTATTCCGAGGTTGAACCCAGTATTAGTGAAAAATAATAAATAAGGCTGTGAGGGTTTTATCTGGAATTGTAAAGGAAAGACGAGAAGCAAGAACCATTATGTTATGATTTTTTTTGGTTTTGCTTTTCTTAGCTTGAAATAGAGTGTTTGTTTCCTACTTTTTTTTTACTAGCATATTGTTTCGAAGGTCATTCGAATGATCATTCGATTCTTTAAATCATTCGAATACTAATATCTCGATTCTTTAAATCATTCGATTATGCCCAACACTACTCTGAATGCACATCAATATTTAATGGGGGTTAAAATTGAATATCACCAACAGCCATAGGCCACAGGAATTCAGTGCACACCACTGGTACCACTTTACTTCAATTGAAGTAGATCTACTTCTTTTTTTTTTTCAAAATATTTCAAAATCTACTTCCTACTTCGCACCATCAGCAAAATACTGAAATCTACTTCATTAAAAATCTCTGTTTCAACCTACTGCAATTTTACGAAATAACCCCAAATCTACTTCTTTTTCTCTGTGTAACCCCAGAATTACCATAAAAATAAAGAAACAACACAATACCTAAAAACACACAAATGAATGATGTTAAAAGCACAGAAACTCACCACACTTATTTGTACACGGATATTATGAAAATTTCCCTTGCATGTGTGTTTTTATTTTAAAATTAATTTATATTTAATTAAATGTATTTTTGTAGGAAATTTCCTTAAAATTAAAAGAAATGCATTGACAATTATAAGTATTTAATAATATTCAAATAAGGAACACATTTTTGTATCTAATATTATTTGAAATTCAAAGAAGCTCAGATATAAAAATTTTGATCGATATCGGTAGAGTCGGAAATGAGAAATTTGAAAATAAAAAAAAAGGTTCTACAGGTACCGTTAATAACATTTTTTTTACTAAAATGTAGACCGCAATGTTGGTATTATCTACACATTATTTTTTTAAGAAAATCATTAGAGCCGTTTTCGGAATAAATATGTTATTTCATAATGGATGTTGGGAAGAAAACGAGCTAAGAACGTACAGTTACAGACCTACAGACATACAGACAGACGGAATCACTACTTTTTTGTGTTGTTATGTCAACTGAGAAAATTAGAGTTCAATTTTTTTTAAAAGCAATTAAAAAGTCATTTAAAAATCTACTTCGATTTTTCTCAATTTACTTCACTTTTTTCTTCAAATCTACTTCGACTTTTTTTCCGAAAGTGGTAACGCTGGTGCACACTCAGATTTGCGGTCAATAGGACGTCGGGTCTGCGTCAGATGCAATCGAAAATTTACGGGCGCACAAACACTTTTTTATGGAGGAGTTCTTTTAATTTAGTATGGTGCAAAAATATAGCACGCTACTGATTTTGAAAAAGCTCTCCCATAAGACGTGTACTGCATATTTTTGTTGGATGAAGTATAGTCATTTCAATTAAATCGGACTGGATTCTGTGACGGTTCGTTATTCAGTACAGACATGTTTTATCAGCTCCGCATAAATAATTTTTCTACAAAGTTAATTTTTTTTGTGAAAACAATTTAGCGATGGAGGATAGCGATCGCTCACCTCTATTGGTACCAAAGGTGCCCCCGGATAAACAATCATTTTATGAAAAAATAAAACTCCCGTCCCATTTACTTAGTGAAAACGACAAAAAAAAGAATAGTAGATGCAGTTACCAGTGACTTGAACGTAGACGACGCTGACCCGACCAACACCGGCAGCGAGAAAGAGATGGATATAGACCATCGGTCCACATCCATTGGCGTCAACGCCACAAATAACAGTAATGGCAGACAGAGTCTGCCACTATATAACTGTGTCAGAATTGGGCACGAGCAGAATGTATCAACGGTTGCTGGACAAACTAACTCCTAACCAGGCACTGAAAATGTTCTTGATCATCTACTCTCTGATAATAGGAGCCAGTTCTCGGGAATAATAGCCCGAAAAAGACGTCAAAATATCCCGGTCGTGGTATCAAAACAAAAAGTTGCAAGAGAAACGGTTAATACTCATAACCGCTTTCATCCTTTGGCTGAGGAAGATGATGAAGTCACCTCATCTAAGAACACTACTACAGCAAGTCCAAGTCCAAGTGGTATTACAAATAACAGCAACCCTGGAACCTTCAAGAACATCAATGGAAGTAGCGGCAATTCCACCAACGTAAACGAGAAATCACCTCATGAGTCCTGGTGCCCACCCATCTTTACAAAAGGGGTCTCAGCAAAAACTATTGTTTTTTATGAGTAAGTTCAATTATGATCTAAATAATGTTAAATTTATTGCTAATGGTTTTGGCAAATTAAAAATATTTGTAAAGGATTGCATAGCCTCTTCATCAAAAAATTTAAAGATTGTGGCATAGATGTAGTTTTTTTGATTTTCTTTTCCGTCCGTCCGTTTTAAATAAAAACCCTTTTCATTTAATTATATAAGAAATAATTCCATTTTTAATTAAATAAGATTAATAATTAAACAATAAAAATTATAAGTAGAAAAAATTAACTGATTAACTTGACTTTGACTTTTATTAACTTTACACTTTACGCTTTTCAACTTAGCTTCTTGGCGATTACTTTTCGATTGATTATTTACTCAACTATATTTGCTTACATAGGTTTTACAAAAGCTTTTATGAACTGTTCATTATTATATAATTGATTGCATGATTTTTAAGCATACACTTTTTGGCTTTACTTTATAATGTTAAGCAAATATACTATTCCACATAGATGCCTACTCCTTCACCTCGAAACAACTAAAAATATACATACTATTCTCAAGGGCATTTCTAGTAATTTTTCGCCCGCTGAAATTCAGAATGAAATTTTATCTTTGGACCCTTCACTGAAAAAAGTTTTTTACATAGATTTTATGATCGGCGATCATCAACTGAAAATCATCAAATCTATGCGCAAAATCATAAATTTGATGGAAGAATCATCAGTTTTATTTTTGCAATTGATGTCAAAATCATAAAATTGATGATTTCACAATCATCAAAATTCTCTCCATATAGTTGTTGTTGTAAGCAAAGTTTGATGCCACCGTACATCAGCGTATGAAAAAATCATCAACGCTACATCAGTGCTTTTTGCATCAACTGTATGAAAAAAGTCTTAACTTTTATGCAACCTCTTTCATAAAAATATTTTACTTAAGAATTGTTGTTGGAAAATCCACTTGATGATTATAGTCATAAAACGTATGAAATATTAAGACAATATGAAATCCGAACTTCATGATAATGATGAAACGTTTCATACGTTGTATGAAAAAATCATATTATGTGTGAAAGGGGATCATCAAAATATTCACCTGAATATTTTTAGGGGAAATTTGAAATTTGATGATCTAAATCATAAAAAATATGTAAAAGTGTTCACGAAGTTTGATGAAGGATTACTTCAAATGCATGCAATTTTACATAGCTTTTAGGTCAACTATAATTTTGAAATTATAGGTTTAAAATAGAAGTAGAAAAGGTTATGTAATCTAACATTTGATTTATGAAACTTTTCATACGAATTTCAATTTGAAGATTGATGTCACGTTACATCAAATGCATGAAATTTTACAATTCTTTTATGCAAAAATGTCTTTATTGAAATTGTGGGTTTAAAAAAATCATGAAGGTTATGTAATATAACATTTGATTTATGAAACTTTTCATACGAATTTCAATGTGAAGATTGATGTCACGTTACATCAAATGCATGAAATTTTACAATTCTTTTATGCAAAAAATTGTCTTTATTGAAATTGTGGGTTTAAAAAAAATCAAGAAGGTTATGTAATCTAACATTTGATTTATGAAACTTTTCATACGAATTTCAATTTGAAGATTGATGTCACGTTACATCAAATGCATGAAATTTTACAATTCTTTTATGCAAAAAATTGTCTTTATTGAAATTGTGGGTTTAAAAAAAATCAAGAAGGTTATGTAATCTAACATTTGATTTATGAAACTTTTCATACGAATTTCAATTTGAAGATTGATGTCACGTTACATCAAATGCATGAAATTTTACAATTCTTTTATGCAAAAAATTGTCTTTATTGAAATTGTGGGTTTAAAAAAAATCAAGAAGGTTATGTAATCTAACATTTGATTTATGAAACTTTTCATACGAATTTCAATTTGAAGATTGATGTCACGTTACATCAAATGCATGAAATTTTACAATTCTTTTATGCAAAAATGTCTTTATTGAAATTGTGGGTTTAAAAAAAATCAAGAAGGTTATGTAATCTAACATTTGATTTATGAAACTTTTCATACGAATTTCAAAGTGAAGATTGATGTCACGTTACATCAAATGCATGAAATTTTACAATTCTTTTATGCAAAAAATTGTCTTTATTGAAATTGTGGGTTTAAAAAAAATCAAGAAGGTTATGTAATCTAACATTTGATTTATGAAACTTTTCATACGAATTTCAATTTGAAGATTGATGTCACGTTACATCAAATGCATGAAATTTTACAATTCTTTTATGCAAAAAATTGTCTTTATTGAAATTGTGGGTTTAAAAAAAATCAAGAAGGTTATGTAATCTAACATTTGATTTATGAAACTTTTCATACGAATTTCAATGTGAAGATTGATGTCACGTTACATCAAATGCATGAAATTTTACAATTCTTTTATGCAAAAAATTGTCTTTATTGAAATTGTGGGTTTAAAAAAAATCAAGAAGGTTATGTAATCTAACATTTGATTTATGAAACTTTTCATACGAATTTCAATGTGAAGATTGATGTCACGTTACATCAAATGCATGAAATTTTACAATTCTTTTATGCAAAAAATTGTCTTTATTGAAATTGTGGGTTTAAAAAAAATCAAGAAGGTTATGTAATCTAACATTTGATTTATGAAACTTTTCATACGAATTTCAATGTGACGATTGATGTCACGTTACATCAAATGCATGAAATTTTACAATTCTTTTATGCAAACAATTGTTTTTATTGAAATTGTTGGTTAAAAATACAAGTCCAAAGGTGATGACGACTTACAACGTGATTTATGACACTTTTCATACGAATTTTAATGTGAAAACTATCAAAAACGTTTGAAATTGTTGCAAAAATAGTAAAAACTTTTAAAAAAGTGTGATATTTTCATTGATTATAATATGTTCTGCAAGAAAATCCTTAAAATAACTTAATTTAATGACTTATTTACTCTTATCATCATAAAATTTTCAAGATTTTCTTTCAAAAACTTGTTAAAAAATGTTGCAATTTACCATACGTAATTATTTTTGGGTTTTCAATAAACATCCTGAAAAATAAAAGTGTCATTAATATATGCCTGAATTTTTTTTTGTCATTTACGACATCCCAGTGTAAGTGCAGGGTTAATCTACGTAGCCCAATTTCATTGGATACCGCCAAAACCAACGCTGTCTGGATTCAACTCAATTTGTGTTGCCAACCCACCATTTGAAGATTAGAATCATAAAATGTATGCAATTTTACATACAGAATATGTTTGATGTTTCCATTTGATGACAAACTTTCTTCAAAATGATGTTTTTCATATTTTGTATGCAATATAACAATATTCTGTATGTAAAATGCCATAACATTTATGAAAAATTTCATCAAACGCAAAATCGAAACAGTAATTTTTTGTTTGCAAGTAAAATCTTACAAACTAAGGCTGAAAACACACCGGATCAAAAAAAAGTTAATGATTCAATAGTCAAAATAACATTTTTTATTTGAACACACACCAAGCGAAACAGAATAAAACAAAACACAACAAAACGTTATGTGCTTTTGTTTCGTTTGGTGTGCGTTGAAATGAAACAAAATACGAACTATCGTAAAAGCTTAACTCCGGCTGAAAGATTATAACTCTACGGCAAGTAATTACAAATAACAATTTTGTGTTTACAAAATAGACATTATGGAGTTATTTATAAGAAAAGAGATAAGCTTTTAATCTTGCCAATCTCCAGATGTCATAGTAGGAAGTAGCAATCCACAGCTTATCAATAGTAAGTTTATTGGCATGTTCCTTATCTTTATAAATATAGATAGCGCTTCTTGCCTCAATTAAAAAAATGAACATATACTTTCATATTAATTTAAAATTTGCGCACAGAGTAAACGTAGAAGCAAACGGAAATAAAATTTTGTTTTGCAAAAAACAACAGGTCAGCTATCGGCAACGAAACATATTTTTCTGTTTGCTTTGGTTTTTATGTTTCGTTTCATTCGGTGTGTTCTCTTGATTTACAAAACAAAAAAACACGTTTTGCTTTATCCGGTGTGTTTTCAGCCTAACTAAGTTTCAATATATCTATTAAAAGATTGTACCTACGAAACTTTTGTGAAAATCTCAGGATTTTCATCGATTGTTTGTTTTTCTGCAAGTTTGAGTAGCGCTTGCATGTATATATAAAAGTATTTACTTTTATCAACATTTATTCTCAAGATTTCAACTAAAAAAGTTGTACAAACCAAAATGAAAATCAAGCATTCTTTAATGATGTTTTATGCCATTCAAGTTCAAACTTGAATAACACTACTTTTGTGAATTTCTTTCATTAATCAAAACAAATTTACAAGATTCTTATCGAAAAAACTTTTATAAACCGCGCAATTGTATTGAATGTTTCTGTTTTCTAAGAAAATAACTTCTTTTATTAGTAATTTTCTTCTATCAAAACAAATTTCCAAAATTTCTTTTGCAAAACTTGTAAAAAACCTGTGCGAAAATCTTGCGAATTGTACAAATTGTTTTTCGTTTTGTAAAAAAATCCTGAAAATAACTTAATTTAATGAGTTATTCAGTTTAACATTATAAATTTTCAAGGTTTTGATTGCAAGACATGTTAAAAAATTAAAGTCATATTAATGCAACTCACATTTAATAATTGTTTTCAATAAAAAGCCTGAAAAAAAAAATGTCATAAATATATCTTTGGCAATTTTTTCTCATGTCTGAAAAATTTACGAAATCCCAGTGTAAGTGCAGGGTTAATCCACGTATCCCAATTTGATTGGATACCGCCAAAACCAACGCTGTCTGGATTCAACTCAATTTTTGTTGCCAACCCACCATTTGAAGATTAGAATCATAAAATGTATGCAATTTTACATACA
This sequence comes from Philhelius festivus, assembly GCA_963931855.1. Lineage (NCBI taxonomy): Eukaryota > Metazoa > Arthropoda > Insecta > Diptera > Syrphidae > Philhelius > Philhelius festivus. The sequence continues at coordinate 135,987,472 of OZ007555.1, read as the reverse complement.
GAATATGTTTGATGTTTCCATTTGATGACAAACTTTCTTCAAAATGATGTTTTTCATATTTTGTATGCAATATAACAATATTCTGTATGTAAAATGCCATAACATTTATGAAAAATTTCATCAAACGCAAAATCGAAACAGTAATTTTTTGTTTGCAAGTAAAATCTTACAAACTAAGGCTGAAAACACACCGGATCAAAAAAAAGTTAATGATTCAATAGTCAAAATAACATTTTTTATTTGAACACACACCAAGCGAAACAGAATAAAACAAAACACAACAAAACGTTATGTGCTTTTGTTTCGTTTGGTGTGCGTTGAAATGAAACAAAATACGAACTATCGTAAAAGCTTAACTCCGGCTGAAAGATTATAACTCTACGGCAAGTAATTACAAATAACAATTTTGTGTTTACAAAATAGACATTATGGAGTTATTTATAAGAAAAGAGATAAGCTTTTAATCTTGCCAATCTCCAGATGTCATAGTAGGAAGTAGCAATCCACAGCTTATCAATAGTAAGTTTATTGGCATGTTCCTTATCTTTATAAATATAGATAGCGCTTCTTGCCTCAATTAAAAAAATGAACATATACTTTCATATTAATTTAAAATTTGCGCACAGAGTAAACGTAGAAGCAAACGGAAATAAAATTTTGTTTTGCAAAAAACAACAGGTCAGCTATCGGCAACGAAACATATTTTTCTGTTTGCTTTGGTTTTTATGTTTCGTTTCATTCGGTGTGTTCTCTTGATTTACAAAACAAAAAAACACGTTTTGCTTTATCCGGTGTGTTTTCAGCCTAACTAAGTTTCAATATATCTATTAAAAGATTGTACCTACGAAACTTTTGTGAAAATCTCAGGATTTTCATCGATTGTTTGTTTTTCTGCAAGTTTGAGTAGCGCTTGCATGTATATATAAAAGTATTTACTTTTATCAACATTTATTCTCAAGATTTCAACTAAAAAAGTTGTACAAACCAAAATGAAAATCAAGCATTCTTTAATGATGTTTTATGCCATTCAAGTTCAAACTTGAATAACACTACTTTTGTGAATTTCTTTCATTAATCAAAACAAATTTACAAGATTCTTATCGAAAAAACTTTTATAAACCGCGCAATTGTATTGAATGTTTCTGTTTTCTAAGAAAATAACTTCTTTTATTAGTAATTTTCTTCTATCAAAACAAATTTCCAAAATTTCTTTTGCAAAACTTGTAAAAAACCTGTGCGAAAATCTTGCGAATTGTACAAATTGTTTTTCGTTTTGTAAAAAAATCCTGAAAATAACTTAATTTAATGAGTTATTCAGTTTAACATTATAAATTTTCAAGGTTTTGATTGCAAGACATGTTAAAAAATTAAAGTCATATTCATGCAACTCACATTTAATAATTATTTTCAATAAAAAGCCTGAAAATAAAAATGTCATAAATATATCTTTGGCAATTTTTTTTCATGTCTGAAAAATTTACGAAATCCCAGTGTAAGTGCAGGGTTAATCCACGTATCCCAATTTGATTGGATACCGCCAAAACTAACGCTGTCTGGATTCAACTCAATTTGTGTTGCCAACCCACCATTTGAAGATTAGAATCATAAAATGTATGCAATTTTACATACAGAATATGTTTGATGTTTCCATTTGATGACAAACTTTCTTCAAAATGATGTTTTTCATATTTTGTATGCAATATAACAATATTCTGTATGTAAAATGCCATAACATTTATGAAAAATTTCATCAAACGCAAAATCGAAACAGTAATTTTTTGTTTGCAAGTAAAATCTTACAAACTAAGGCTGAAAACACACCGGATCAAAAAAAAGTTAATGATTCAATAGTCAAAATAACATTTTTTATTTGAACACACACCAAGCGAAACAGAATAAAACAAAACACAACAAAACGTTATGTGCTTTTGTTTCGTTTGGTGTGCGTTGAAATGAAACAAAATACGAACTATCGTAAAAGCTTAACTCCGGCTGAAAGATTATAACTCTACGGCAAGTAATTACAAATAACAATTTTGTGTTTACAAAATAGACATTATGGAGTTATTTATAAGAAAAGAGATAAGCTTTTAATCTTGCCAATCTCCAGATGTCATAGTAGGAAGTAGCAATCCACAGCTTATCAATAGTAAGTTTATTGGCATGTTCCTTATCTTTATAAATATAGATAGCGCTTCTTGCCTCAATTAAAAAAATGAACATATACTTTCATATTAATTTAAAATTTGCGCACAGAGTAAACGTAGAAGCAAACGGAAATAAAATTTTGTTTTGCAAAAAACAACAGGTCAGCTATCGGCAACGAAACATATTTTTCTGTTTGCTTTGGTTTTTATGTTTCGTTTCATTCGGTGTGTTCTCTTGATTTACAAAACAAAAAAACACGTTTTGCTTTATCCGGTGTGTTTTCAGCCTAACTAAGTTTCAATATATCTATTAAAAGATTGTACCTACGAAACTTTTGTGAAAATCTCAGGATTTTCATCGATTGTTTGTTTTTCTGCAAGTTTGAGTAGCGCTTGCATGTATATATAAAAGTATTTACTTTTATCAACATTTATTCTCAAGATTTCAACTAAAAAAGTTGTACAAACCAAAATGAAAATCAAGCATTCTTTAATGATGTTTTATGCCATTCAAGTTCAAACTTGAATAACACTACTTTTGTGAATTTCTTTCATTAATCAAAACAAATTTACAAGATTCTTATCGAAAAAACTTTTATAAACCGCGCAATTGTATTGAATGTTTCTGTTTTCTAAGAAAATAACTTCTTTTATTAGTAATTTTCTTCTATGAAAACAAATTTCCAAAATTTCTTTTGCAAAACTTGTAAAAAACCTGTGCGAAAATCTTGCGAATTGTACAAATTGTTTTTCGTTTTGTAAAAAAATCCTGAAAATAACTTAATTTAATGAGTTATTCAGTTTAACATTATAAATTTTCAAGGTTTTGATTGCAAGACATGTTAAAAAATTAAAGTCATATTAATGCAACTCACATTTAATAATTGTTTTCAATAAAAAGCCTGAAAAAAAAAATGTCATAAATATATCTTTGGCAATTTTTTCTCATGTCTGAAAAATTTACGAAATCCCAGTGTAAGTGCAGGGTTAATCCACGTATCCCAATTTGATTGGATACCGCCAAAACCAACGCTGTCTGGATTCAACTCAATTTTTGTTGCCAACCCACCATTTGAAGATTAGAATCATAAAATGTATGCAATTTTACATACAGAATATGTTTGATGTTTCCATTTGATGACAAACTTTCTTCAAAATGATGTTTTTCATATTTTGTATGCAATCTAACAATATTCTGTATGTAAAATGCCATAACATTTATGAAAAATTTCATCAAACGCAAAATCAAAACAATAAACTGTGCAACTTGATATACACAAGAGTCAAGACATTTGTATGTCTGAACATGACCATCGGCAGGAAGCTAGTCGACCGAACATCAATGAATGCTTACATGTCACATTCGTTCAGTTCAAACCAATTTCAACTTGAGTAAGTATGGTGTCGCTTCGGCGTCGTTCTGTGTCTGTGGCCATTTGTAAAAGATTGTCTGTTGCTGCTGCTGCGCGTTTGTCTCGTTTGTCCGTCGCCATAATTTTATTAAAATTAAAATAAAAAAGTCGTCGTGGTTGTCTAATAGTGTGAAATAAAGAAAACCAAACATAAAAAAGGAAGAATTAACATTTAAAAAGGTAAGTTCTCAAAACTCTATTTGTACTTACGTATGTACTTACATATATATACGATAATATAATTCTTTCAAGGAAGGAATTTTGTGGGTAGTCTGTACCTACAAAATTCTTTTTTTTGCAATTAGTTTTTTATAAAAATAAGCAATTTAACCAGTATATTGGATCAGTATTGCTTATTTCTTACAAGTCTTAAATTTTAATCCCATTTAAACAAAAAAAAAAATTAGAGTTAAGCACGTGGTATCAAAAAAATATAATTGCACAAAAATATTTTGTACGTGTTGAAAACAATTTTTATATTTTACAAATAATAATTTTATCTTTTTTTCTTTTCATGTATTCTTAAAATTTCAATCAAAACGTTAACTGGAGGTACTCAGATCACAAGCAGATACCTAACCTGTTGATCATTTTTTACAGGAGCACCTACATATATTTTCGAAAAATCTTCAAATCAAGCTGTTCAAAATTCATCTTATTTCTGTTTAAGGAGCACCTATATAAATTGTCATCAGATTGAGGGTGAGTGTATTTAACAAAAATAAATTTAATTTCTTTAGAATATGATAAGTTTTTATTTTTATTATAAAGAATGCTCGTTGCATTTATATGTACCTACATAAGTAGGAACGTAAAAAAACATTTTGAAAACAATATACTTTATAAAACTAAGCATTACCAATATTGCGTTGATTGGTTTTGCTAGTTTTACGAAATAACGAAAAAAAAAATACTTTGCTAGTCAGTCAAAAACATTTTTCTTATCAGATTATTGAGTAGATAGATCTTATAATTTCAGAAATAATCCATGTCAATCGAGTTTTTAGCGAAGCTACAAGGAAGTTCAAACATACTTTTCTACTTTTATATACAACATAAATACTTTCGTCAATACAAATAGTTTTAAAACACATTCATTTTTGTTTAAGTAAGTTAGTAATTTTTCCAATTTTTTTTTGTTCTTAAATTTCGTGACCTGGAGGTACTCAGACCACAAGCAGAGGCTTAACCGGTTGATCATTTTGTTACAGGAGGGCCAATATGTTCTAAAAATCTTAAAACCCAGTTGTTCAACATTCATCTCTTTTTCTGTTTAGAGGGCATCTATACAAATTGTCATTGAATTGAGGATGAGCGTATTTACCATAACTTTTAATTTCTTTAAAATATGATAAGTTTTTATTTTTATTATAAAAATGCTCGTTGCATTTATATGTACCTACCTACATAAGTAGGAACGTAAAAAAACATTTTCAAAACAATAATTTATAAAACTAAGCATTACCAATATTGCGTTGATTGGTTTTGCTAGTATTACGAAATAATGGAAAAAAAAACTTTTCTAGTCAGCCAAAAATTTTTTCTTATCAGATTATTTAGTAGATAGGTCTTATAATTTCAGCAATATTCCAAGCATACCCATTTTCTAGCGAGTTACAAGGAAGTTCAATACATACCTACCTCTTTCCTTATCAACATATGTATATATTTTTTAAAACGAACTTTTGGTTTTTATCATATTTTAAAAACTTTTTTATTTATTTTGTTATGGTTGTAAAGTAGTAACTTTTTCATTTTTGTATTCGTTGTCAACTTAAAAAAAAGCGGTTTGCAGTCACATCTTGAATTTAAAATTGCTTTCAGAATATAGTTTTTCTTTAAAAAGCTCCTTTTGATATATATATATACATAATATTGATCTTTACAAATTCTTAAATTAAGTCCTTATCGTTTTTGATACTTTAAAATAATAAAAACCACTAGTTAAGTTCGACAGTTATCTAAGACATCGGTATCGGGGGAGGGAGGGGGAAGTGTATTTATCATACATTTTGATTGTTCTAAGAGGTGAATGGTTTTTATTATAAAAATGCTCGTTGAATTTTACCTGCATAAGTAGAAACGTAAAAAAATACATATCTTAAAAACAATTTTTAACAAAACTAATTAAAAATCTGTTTTTCTTTTCATGTATTCTTAAAATTTCAATCAAAACGTTAACTGGAGGTACTCAGATCACAAGCAGATACCTAACCTGTTGATCATTTTTTACAGGAGCACCTACATATATTTTCAAAAAATCTACAAATCAAGCTGTTCAAAATTCATCTTATTTCTGTTTAAGGAGCACCTACATATATAAGTTGTCGTCAGATTGAGGGTGAGTGTATTTAAAAAAAATAAATTTAATTTCTTTAGAATATGATAAGTTTTTATTTTTATTATAAAGAATGCTCGTTGCATTTATATGTACCTACATAAGTAGGAACTGAAAAAAACATTTTGAAAGCAAAACTTTATGAAACTAAGCATTACCAATATTGCGTTGATTGGTTTTGTTAGTTTTACGAAATAATGAAAAAAAAACTTTTCTAGTCAGTCAAAAATTTTTTGTTATCAGATATATTTAGTAGATAGGTCTTATAATTTCAGCAATATTCCAAGCAAACCCATTTTCTAGCGAGTTACAAGGAAGTTCAATACATACCTACCTCTTTCATTATCAACATATGTATGTATTTTTTAAAACGATCTATTGGTTTTTATCATATTTTAAAAACTTTTTTATTTATTTTGTTATGGTTGTAAAGTAGTAACTTTTTCATTTTTTATTCGATGTCAACTTAAAAAAAGCGGTTTGCAGTCACATCTTGAATTTAAAATTGCTTTCAGAATATAGTTTTTCTTTAGAAAGCTCCTTTTGATATATATGTTTACATAATATTGATCTTTACAAATTCTTAAATTAAGTTCTTATCGTTTTTGATACTTTAAAATAATAAAAACCACTAGTTAAGTTCGACAGTTATCTAAGTCATCGGTATCGGGGGAGGGAGGGGGAAATGTATTTATCATACATTTTGATTGCTTTAAGAGGTGAATAGTTTTTATTATAAACATGCTCGTATTTATATGTACCTACATAAGTAGGAATGTAAAAAAACATTTTGAAAACAATATACTTTATAAAACTAAGCATTACCAATATTGCGTTGATTGGTTTTGCTAGTTTTACGAAATAACGAAAAAAAAAATACTTTGCTAGTCAGTCAAAAACATTTTTCTTATCAGATTATTGAGTAGATAGATCTTATAATTTCAGAAATAATCCATGTCAATCGAGTTTTTAGCGAAGCTACAAGGAAGTTCAAACATACTTTTCTACTTTTATATACAACATAAATACTTTCGTCAATACAAATAGTTTTAAAACACATTCATTTTTGTTTAAGTAAGTTAGTAATTTTTCCAATTTTTTTTTGTTCTTAAATTTCGTGACCTGGAGGTACTCAGACCACAAGCAGAGGCTTAACCGGTTGATCATTTTGTTACAGGAGGGCCAATATGTTCTAAAAATCTTAAAACCCAGTTGTTCAACATTCATCTCTTTTTCTGTTTAGAGGGCATCTATATAAATTGTCATCGAATTGAGGATGAGCGTATTTACCATAACTTTTTATTTCTTTAAAATATGATAAGTTCTTATTTTTATTATAAAAAATGCTCTTTGCATTTATATATACCTGCATAAGTAGAAACGTAAAAAAATACATATTTTAAAAACATTTTTAAACAAAACTAAGCATTATCAATATTCCGTTGATTGGTTTTACTTGTTTTACGAATTTTTTTTCCAGTATAGCTGAAATCATTTGTTATAGATCTTGTAATTTTACCAATCTTCTATGCATATCCATTTTTTAACGAATTTTCGAGTTAGTTAAAACTTCCCTACTTACTTTTTTGCCAACATTTATAAATATGTATATGAAAAGTAATTATTATTTGATTTTCAATTTTTTTCAACACATATGTACACTGCCGGTCATAAGGTTAGAAGCAGGCATTTTTGAGAAGTAAAATCGACATTTCTCCCGTTACATGATGGATTAGAAAAAAACAACTATGGTAAACGAAAGATTATTTTGTTAAGAACAAAATATAAAATTTGGGTATAGGAAAGATTAAGCTAACGGAGCTTTTATGACAAATTGTAAAGTGAGTCAAGAATATGCGAAAATAAATCGGGTCATTAGATTAGAAGCACATCAAATAAATGAAAATAAAATGCAGTTATTTATATTTTGTTATTTATTTTAGCTTTTATTAGATTTTTAATAATGTGTGCTGCCACCAGCCTTCAAAATAACTTCAAAAATTCTATCTTTTAAGGATTTATAAAGAGATTCCAAGTAGTCCAGTGAAATCTCACTCCAGGCCAATTTGATACCATGAATTAGCGCTTCCTTGTCATCGTATTGCTTCCCTCCCTCATATACCTTACGTGTAAGCCAGCCCCACACATTTTCAATTATGTTTAGGTCCGGGGAATATGGTGGCCAAGGCAGCAAGTGGACGTTTTGGTTCGCAATGAAGGATTTTACCTCTCGGGCTGTGTGTATGGGAGCGTTGTCCTGCTGAAAAATCCATGGAATTGGTCCAAACACCTCGCTAATTTTGGGGAATACTGATTCAAGCAAGGCTTTGTAGGTTTTCCCAGTCATTTTGGTATCTTGAACTACCAATTCTATAGCGCCATAAAATGAAATTGAGCCCCAGACCATAACGCCTCCTTCTCTGCTATGGTGACGGTTTAAAAACCGCTCCTCTTTCCTCAGGTCATGGAAATAATAATTATAACCATCTGGCCCATCTAGGTTAAATTTTTTTTCGTCGGAAAAAATAACCTTCCGCCAATCATTTGTGGTCATTCCATTTTGCACATCCCAGCTCATGTGTTCTTTCGCGAAACACAAGCGTTGCTTCTTCCTTGCGTCATTAAGTGGTGGTTTTTTTTTAAGCTTCAGGCGCTTTAAGTGCTTAGAATGGCGAATCGTGCGTTTAACAGTGGACAAGCTGGCCTTAACATTAGCTTTCTCCCTTATTTTAGCTGCCGATAAAGCTGAATTTGACGCTATTCTAAGGATACTTCGCGTTTCGCGAAGTGTTAAGGCAGAGGAAGTGTTTCCTTTATAATTTTTTGAGTAAGACGATGGATTTTTTAAATAATTACTGACACAATGATCACTTCGATTTATTTTTCGGGCTATAGCACGGCATGAAAGACCTTCAGAGCAATAAACATCTATTCTTGCCCTTTCCTCCACTGTCAAACATTTTTTCTTGCCCATTTTTATTAAATCTCAATCAAGAACAATTAATTTATAAAATGTACCGTTTAAACCGAACAAAAATTTATTCACTTCACAAAACAACGTTGATTTGTTCAATGCTTCTAATCTAATGACCCGATTAATTTTCGCATATTCTTGACTCACTTTACAATTTGTCATAAAAGTTCCGTTAGCTAAATCTCTCTTATACCCAAATTTTATATTTTGTTGTTAACAAAATAGTCTCTCATTTACCATAGTTGTTTTTTTCTAATCCATCATGTAACGGGAGAAATGTCGATTTTACTTCTCAAAAATGCCTGCTTCTAACCTTATGACCGGCAGTGTATGTATTGAGTTCTTGTAATTTTATATTTATTTTCAAATTTCAATAAAAAATTGAATTGTAGGTATAAATCATAAGTTTAACTTTTCCTAAGAAGAATGGATGTAGGTATTTAAGTTCAAACATAATACTCGTATATATGTACATATATTTAAATCCTTTCAAAGAATGAACATGATTAAAATTCATTTATGGCTAGTATGTAACAAAATTCTTTTTATTTGGAAAGGATTCTGTATAACATAAATCATGTCAACAAAAATATTAAATCGGTTTTTCTTATATCAAAAATTTATAAGAGGAGTAGGTGGTAGCACTTATCTTATTCTTGATTATGTGTAGGAAAAAATTAAGCGTACACATGAGAAAACATTTTTTGAAAATATCTCTATACAAAACTATTCATTTTAGTAAACAAAAGCAGTACGTAAATATAAGATGGTATGATCACAATTCTTCCTTTTTTTACGGCATGATTGATTGTAAGATGCCCAGTCAGATACATACGAGTAGCATTTCTTATCGGATCATAAGACTTGTCATTTTAAGAATCTTCTTGTTAATAGAGCTGCGAGCTCTTTTTCAAAATAAAATTAACGTTTAATACATTTTTTAAGATTTAAACTTTTATTTTCTTCGTTTTATGCCTCACAAATTATTTACATTCATCTGATTAATTTTTTTTATCGTCCTTGAACATTCGCGTTGGCAATAAATTAGTTTAATAATTTAATGAAATAAGCTCCGATACAAATTGCAACCAAAAATTGCTTTTGTACTTGGAATAGATGGACCCAGCGCGTGCGGTATCTGGGGGGAAAGAGGCGTGGGATTATTTATTCAAAGTAGTAATTTTTTTATTTTATTTTTTTTTACGAAAATGCGATCTGCCAGCACATCATTAATTTTAAATTAATTTAAGAAAGTTTGTTTTTTTATTTAATTCAATCTAACTTGTTGGATAAAGCAGTAACTTAAAAAGAAACAAATGCACGAATGAACGCTATGATCGGTTTTGCTTGTGTTTTATAATTTCTTAATTTCTACTTCTATATGCAACCTTTATATTGTATTCTTTTTTTATCGTCTACCTCTAAAAACCTTGGGTGTTGGTTTTTTAATTAATGAAAATTTTTAGAAAATTTTCGACTTTTGACATTCTCGGAAACAATTTGATTAATTTTTTTGTTTAGACTAACGCTAATTTCAAAAGAATTAGGCATGATTCAATAAGAATATGTTGCGAATTTCTGTTTTATAGTCATCTACTCAAGAACGTTGCTGTATCTATAGTTTAAAAAATTACCTAGTTACCGAGTTACCTAGTTCTTGTAATCAGGTAACGATAGCTATAATAGTTACACATTGTGTGTTTCATTATCTGTTACTTCCTACCGAACAAGTCATTAACCTCTAAAAATATTTCAGATATTTTATAATGTCGTGCTTCGTTTGCAAAAAAGAGTTTGACCACATTGATATTCTTATGCATCATCTTCGAAAAAAGCATGACTTGAATTCCAACAGTACTTTTCGTTGTTTTGACAAAAAATGTTCCCTATTGTTCATGAGTTCCTCCAGTTACAAGAGACATATAAGACGCTTACATGTTAAAGCATTCAAACCTACAGAAGTTGAAAAACAAATAACGCCTAATGCTGAAAAGATAAATGAAAGCTCCGTCTTGATTCAAAATGAAATCATACTTGATAGTTCTTTAGCGAATTCAGCTTCAACAGAAATAAATTGTGGCAAAGAAAAAGTATTTGAAAAAGAAATTGCGATAAAAAAGCTTTTGGAAAGCGCACTCAAATGGTCAATATCATTACACTCGAATGACAATTTTTCAAGGAAAGATGTTTACGAAATACAGAAAGGTTCCTTAAATTTCATTATCAAACCACTTCTAGAAATTTTTGATAGCTTTGCTAGGTGCAAACTACAGTCAAATGAAGTCATTTTAAATGAAATATGTAGTGTGATTAATGCATGTACAAATCCATTCGAAAAATGTGATTCAGATTATCTTTTAACTCAATGTCTTAGAAAGGGTGGATACATGGACGATGTAAATGAGTTTGTGATTAATAATGAAATAAATATCAATCATCGTAATGGGGAGTTAAATTTGCAGGAAGTTATTAACAAAGCCGTTGTATTACCGCTTCGTTCACAATTCAGAGCATTATTTGAAACTGAAAACTTTCTTTCTAATATGTTAAGTTACATGAAATCTTTGGAAAAAAGTAATCAGTTCATTAATTTTGTTCAGGCAGAACTGTGGAAAACAAAGTGTAAATTGTACCCAAACAAAATACTTGTTCCATATTATTTGTATGCAGACGAATTTGAAATTAACAACCCCCTCGGATCTCATTCCTCAATACACTCTATCTGCAACTTTTATTATTCATTTGCATGTATGCCCCTTAATGAAGCAAAACTAGAAAACATATTTTTAGCAGCAGCAATCAAATCGAAAGACATTAAAAAATACGGGAACGAAAAATGTTTGCAACCCCTCATAAATGAGTTAAAATTTCTTGAAGAAGAAGGTATCCTTGTAAGGCCACCCGATGGGGATACATTCCACGTTCACTTTATTTTGGGTCTTATACTTGGTGATAACTTAGGCCTTAACACATTACTGGGTTTCAGCAAGTCGTTTTCTGGAACATTTTGTCGATTTTGTCGCTTGAATAAAGATGAATGCAGTGAAACTTGTACGGAAAATTCTGATAAACGGAGAAATATAAGTAACTACAACTTTGACCTACAAAAAAATAATCCCAAAGAAACTGGTATTAACAGTGAATGCTGTTTTAATGACATCCCCTCATTCCATGTTGTTGAAAACTTCAGCGTGGATGTTATGCATGACATTTTTGAAGGAATATGCCATTACGATCTTTGTCACGTAATAATTCATTTCACTCAAATAAAAAAATATTTTTCATTAGAAACCTTAAACAAAAGAAAACAAACATTTGAATACGGTCCTATAGAAATAGGAAATGCTTCGAATGAAATACATCCAACTCATTTAAAAAAGCGCCATCTACGAATGTCAGCAAGGGAAATGCTTACTTTTGCTCAGTTGCTGCCTCTTATGGTAGGAGATATGGTGCCATTAAAAGATGACGTTTGGAACTTTCTTTTAAACCTTCTAGAAATAATTAATATAGTACTATGCTTTGAGATCTCAGATGAGTCGATATCAACATTGAGGAGCAAAATAAAAACGCATAATGAACAATATCTTCAACTTTTCCAAGACAAATTAAAACCCAAATTCCATATTATTACACACTATCCAACAATATTACAAAAATCAGGACCATTAAGAAAATATTGGTGTTTTAAATATGAAGCGAAGCACAAAAGCTTTAAATTATATGCCCATGCTATAACTTCCAGAAAAAATATATGCCTTACATTAGCAAAAAAATTTCAGCTTAAGTTTGCCAATAGAATTTTAAATTTTAAATATAACACCGTTAAATGTGTAGTTTGGAAGAAACACAACACGCCTAGTGGCTTGATTTCATTAATAAGCAACAAATTGGAGGTTCAGAAAGAACGACTGAACTTTTGGTGTGAAGCAGAATACAATGGCATTGAATATAAAAGCGGTTATTACGTGTCCAGATTAACTAATGATTATAATATATACGTAATTATAAATTTCGTTCAAAACGAAGAAGACATTAGTTTATTCTGTCAAAAATTAAATGAAATTCACTACCGACCACACTACATGGCGTTTGAAGTCGATGCTTCTTTTCTGGGTGAATATTTTATTTTACACTTTGAGGAATTAATTGGACCTCCAGCAACAGTAATAAAAACTCCGAAAGGGAAAACTATGATGCACATAAAAGAATACTTTCTACCATAAGAAAGTTGAAGGAACTTGAAATAAAATGTGTTAATAGTAATTGTGTGGGTTTTCAAAATTTCATTATTATACAAACATTTGTATACTTTCAGTTCCGTTCACTCGACAAGAAAATCATTTAATTAAACAATGAATGAAAGCATAGAAGGCAGAAAAAGCCCTAATCAATCCCAAACCTACTTGTACATAGAAAATTCACCAACTTATGGAAGACCCACAGTAGATATTGTTGAAAACATATCTTTTAACAGCTCAGAGAACAATTTACTCGGATCACTTGAATGCTTCAATCAACAAGAAAGAAAGTGCAATATAACGTCCCTAAAACACAACGACGGTCAGGATTTAACTTCTTCTAATCTGCAATTCGACCATTCTCAAGATGCTTTGCGAAAACTTCTCAAGTCATGGAATTTAGATCATTTAACAGAATTCTTAATATGTGAGTCTACTTTATCACTTTAAAGCATAATATGTAAAAACTATCACACAATAGCTATCAATTATCACTTATGCAAGTAAATTAAAAAAAAACTCCGTAAAACTTGATTTAGTTTTAGAATGAAAATGAAAATTGTTGACTTAGTTTTCAAAGGTTAATATTATAAATATATAGTAATAATAATCTGTACACACGCTTTTGTTGAATCATTTATGAATCCTGCACCTTCTGAAATTCTAATTTTTTTAAAAATTATTTTAAATATAGCTGAAAAAATCACCATCGGCATTTTGGAAGTAATCAAACGACACCACATAAATATGCTTTTCAAAGACCAAAAAATTGGTGATCTAGTGGTGTTCGAAGAAAATTTAATAGAATGGCGTTCAAGATCATCCTTGTTTGTAGACGAAGAGGATAGTGAATGTAGTAGTTCTTTAAAAAGAAATCTGAGTTCTGTATCACCCATCACACCATCTAGCTCAAGAGGACCTACTTCACCAGAAGCCATAGAAGTGTCAGTACATTTATCAGACATATTGAATGATTCCAATAAATCAAGTATTATGACGCGTTACTATGAGCGGCATTCTAAGTTACTGGCAGAACACAGATCTATATTGATAAGCATAATATGCTGTTATTTTGAAGAAAATAATCTTCACATGTCCTTGAAAACCAGTTATAGATTAGAAAATGAAATTCTTAATCGTTTTCCTGGAGAAAAACTGGAATACTACCGTGTGGGAAGACGGGGAAAAATATATGCCAAAGCTTGTAATGACAAGAGGAGTTATCGGTCGCTTCTTAAACGGACATTAGCTTTGGATGCGGATGCGTCTGACAGCCCTGATGTTGAACCACCAAACCCACGTAATAAACAGTTCTGTAAGTAACTTTAAAGCACGTTTTAATACAAGAACTTTGCTTAAACTTTAGACAAATTTTAAAACCATTCAACCCTACCACTTAAAGTTAAATTTACTTTAGTTTAAATAAAATTGATAAAACTTACTGCAAGAAATATGTAGTTTCATAATATGAGAAATCAAATTTCCGAATAAATATGTTCAAACATAACTATAAACAATCAAGCATACTAATTAAATGAAATAATTGTACTTCTTTTTTCCTAAAAAGCCATAAAAAAGGCCGAATGCGGAAAAAAAGAGTATTGTCAAATTGACAGTTTCGAGTTCAAATTAAATTCCTATTTATGAGAAAATTCAATTTAAATTAAGGAGTTACTGAATTATTAGCTATTGCATAGATCCATTCTTATTACTTAGCACTCTTTTATGTTTTTATGTTCTATGTATAAAATTAAGTACCTATCCCAAAATTTGCAAATAAACATGAGAATATAATCTAAATATTATTAACCAACAGGTCCAGAAACTGATGCAGAGGAGTGCATACGTAGCTTAAAGTATGACAACTTATCAGTTGCGGAATTTGACAGCTGTTGGCAGGCATGCAGTCAATATAGGATGCAAAACGTGCAGCAAGCAAGTTCTTTGCATGATATTTTTGCAAAATGGCCGGAGTATAAGACCCCAACTGGTTTTCGATTAGTAAGTTTTATTTGAATTATAAAAACCATATATATTTATATTTTAAAATACCGCTAAGTATTCAAATATTTACTAAACTAATTCAAAATAACAGTATTTAAACAAGTAAAACGTAAGAAAAGTACTTGAAACTCTTTTTTTATAAAAAAATATCGAAAAAAGCGAAGTAAAACGGAAATAGACAAACACTTTTTACTTTATATTTAAATTGAAAGCAATACAAAAATATTGGATCTGTGCTTCGATTAAATTAAGTTCTTTTATATAAAAAATTTTATTTAATCAACAATTTAAATTTCAATTAATATACATATATAGGTATGTATACTTTGATACAAAAAATTAGATTCGTAACGAAAAAGAAATCCTGAAATGTTCTTTCCTCTTTTCTACCCAAAAATCTGTGAAAAAAGACAACTGCGGAAAGAAGAGTGTTGTCAAATTCACAGTATCAAGTTCACATCAGGAATTCTTATTTATGGGTAAATACGAGTACATACAGCAGATTGACGACCACATATCTTTTTTGAAGAGCAAAGGTGAAAGCATTCAGCCGTTTATGCTTGGTTTAGGTGACAGCGACTCAGAAAATATATTAAACTTTTATATATATGTAGATGGAGTTAAGTTTCTTTTCAACTGCTTCTTAAGGCTCAACAAAACACACCGGATCAAGCAAAACGTTTTTGATTCTATAGTCAAAAAAAACATTTTTTATTTGAACCACACCAAGCGAAACAGAATAAAAAAAACAAAATGTTTTGTGCTTTTGTTTCCTTTGGTGTGCGTTGAAATAAAACAAAATACGAACTACGAGTATCGTAAAAGCTTAACTCCGGCTGAAAGATAATAACTCTACGGCAAGTAAATACAAACAACAATTTTGTGTTTACAAAATAGACATTATGGAATTATTTATAAGAAAAGAGAAAAGCTTTTAATCTTGCCAATCTCCAAGTGACATAGTAGGTAGTAGCAATCCACAGCTTATCAATAGTAAGTTTATTGGCATGTCCTTATCTTTGTAAATATAGATAGGGCTTCTTGCCTCAATTAAAAAAATGAACATATACTTTCATATTAATTTAAAATTTGCGCACAGAGTAAACGTAGAAGCAAACGGAAATAAAATTTTGTTTTGCAAAAAACAACAGGTCAGCTATCGGCAACGAAACATATTTTTCTGTTTGCTTTGGTTTTTATGTTTCGTTTCATTCGGTGTGTTTTGCGCCACAAGAAAGTAGGCAATTATCGTCAACGACCCTTGTTCGAAACAGTTTTGTTGCATTCGGTGTATGTTGCTCTCATACAATGGCATGTACTCGTATTTTCGACAACCACCACCGAAACTCTTCAAAACAAAAACGTGTGTTTTGTTTGGTGTGTGTAGTCTCATATGAAACAATGTTCTCTTGATTCACAAAACAAAAAACACGTTTTGCTTTATCCGGTGTGTTTTCAGCCTAAGAGTAGTTGATATTTGTTTTAAGACTTTCCATTTGTTTAATTTAGAATATGCTCCTGCCTGCTCTCAATTTTGGGCATTTATAGAAAATCACTTTTATGATATGAAAATTACAAAAAATATATCATCTAAAATGTTTGTACTTTCACTAAACAAACAAGTTAAGCGTAAAAAAAGTACTTGAAACTCTTTTATTAATAAAAATCATCAAAAAAAGCGAAGTAAAACGGAAATAGACAAACACTTTTTACTTTACATTTAAATTGAAAGCAATACAAAAATATTGGATCTGTGCTTCGATTAAATTAAGTTCTTTTATACAAAAAAATTTATTTAATCAACAATTTAAATTTCAATTAATGTCATAGGTATGTATACTTTGATACAAAAAATTAGATTCGTAAGGAAAAAGAAATCCTGAAATGTTTTTCGTGATTCTGTCCCAAACCCATATGTTTCAAATATTCCTTAAGAAACCGTCAATTTAAGGTTTTAAAAACTCAAGTACCTTAATTAACCTACATATACTTTTTTCTTTTTTATTTTTATTTTTTATTTTTTTTTTATTTTTTTTTTATTCTATCTATAGTCTGATGTATATATATCGAATTTTACATGATTTAAATTTTATTAATTAATTCTCCAGATTGACAAGGATTTTGCAACAATTTATGGAAGTCGTCCGGGAATACTTGGTAGATGGCCAGAACAAGCTAGTTCATTAATAAATTTTCTCTTGAAGCAAACCCAATCGAGAGATAAAAAAATGAGAGCAATTTTGGAATCGATAAATCAAGAAGATGTTAACAGCGGTAATTAGTTTTCTTTATTTTTTCCTTTATAAGTATTTGGTTGAGCAAAACATAAATTCTCGTCCGCAGAAATTATGTTATGTTTACCACTAATACTTTTAACTATGCTAGGTATTCCGTTTAGAATAAAATTAGGTTAAGAACTAACAACTTTTTATCTTACTTTACCATTAATTTATAAAAAAAAATTTCTGAATTCTATTTCCAGATGCAACAGCAGTCAAATTATTATGGTGCCTGCACTTTTTCCTCTTTCCTACCCAAAAATCTGTGAAAAAAGACAACTGTGGAAAGAAGAGTGTTGTCAAATTCACAGTTTCAAGTTCACAGCAGGCATTCCTATTTATGGGTAAATCCATACAGGAGATTGATGACCACATATCTTTTTTGAAGAGCAAAGGTGAAAACATTCAGCCGTTTATGCTTGGTTTAGGTGACAGCGACTTAGAAAATATATTAAACTTTTATGTATATGTAGATGGAGTTAAGTTTCTTTTCAACTCCTTCTTAAGAGCAGTTGATATTTGTTTTAAGACCTTCCATTTATTTAATTTAGAATATCCTCCTGCCTGCTCTCAATTTTGGGCATTTATAGAAAATCACTTTTATGATATGAAAATTACAAAAAATATATCATCTAAAATGTTTGTACTTTCAGAACAATTGAATCACCAATTGGAAGAAGGAGATATATATATCTGATTTAATTGTTGGGAAAACGCAAAAAACTGAATAATTTATTTGTGTTCTAAGATGCATTTATAAAATCACCATCGGCCTAACCAATGGGTCTAGATATACAGATGACATTTGCATCAAAATGTCATTTTTGGAAATTTTTGCACTTATTCCCTTGTTCCAATTGGTGATTCAATTGAAGAGTCCTTCAGCTTAAATCTTGTGCGTTGATCGTAGATTTTAATATGTTTGACAATCATTTTTTATTCAGCTATACCGTGTTGTACCGGTAATGTACATAAAATTGATGAATATGTTAATCAAGCATTAGCCTTAAGCCATTAATGTAAATACTAAATTTGACGAAAATAATAAGTTTAAAATTGATAAAAAGTATTGTTTTCAATGAAATATTTAAGCTTTTCAGGAAATCGAAAAGAAGAAGAAATGGAACTATTTCGAAGATACATTTTGAAAGTCGGTATGGGTAAGCTAACAAAATTTACATATATTTTATATAATCTTTCATGAAATACATACATGCATACACATACTTTAATATAAAATAATAACCTAATTATTTTCTATATAATCTTTTCTTTCAAGTAATCTATGATTGAAAACATGCGGATTATGAATATTTTATGGTTGTGTGTCTTATTTCATAGAATTTCTGCATCCTTTCATATTTCGTATGAAAAATTACAACAAAACTGTTATTTACCATACGAAGTATGAAAAACTGCATTAATTTTATGAAATAATGCATATCTAAATCGTGCGAAAATATTCATATTTCATATGATTGCATTCATAGATTTCACGAAATTTCATTCATATGATGCATTTATTTTTTCATACATTCTATGAAAAAAAATAATGCATCGTATGAAAGAAAACATACATTGTATGTAACTATTCATACGATGTATTACAAGTTTCATATGTTCTATGAAGACAATAATGCATCGTATGTATGATTACATACAATTTATGTAACTTTTTATGCGTTCCATAACAAATTTCATAGATTCTATGCAAAAAATCATAAATTGTATGCCTGTATTCATAGATTTCATGCAAAATTACATAAATTGTATGTAACTTTTCATACGATGCATTACACATTCTATGCAAAAAATCATAAATCGTATGAATATATTCATAGATTTCATGCAAAATTACATAAATTGTATGTAACTTTTCATACGATGCATTACACATTCTATGCAAAAAATCATAAATCGTATGAATATATTCATAGATTTCATGTAAAATTACATAAATTGTATGTAACTTTTCATACGATACATTACAAATT